>JACEWE010000121.1:0-41626 GCA_014839755.1 Sylvia borin
CGCAGTAGCCCGTGATGTAGAACTTGCAGAGCTCACGCTTCTTGGGCAGCTCAATGTCATGGCTGAAGTTACAGTGATCACCCTGCACAGGTGAGACAGGGACAGGTGAGACAGGGGCAGGTGAGACAGGGACAGGTGAGACAGGGACAGGTGAGACAGGGACAGGTGAGACAGGACAGGTGAGACAGGACAGGTGAGATGGACAGGTGAGACAGGACAGGTGAGATGGACAGGTGAGGGGACAGGTGAGGGGACAGGTGAGATGGACAGATGGGATAGGACAGGTGAGGGGACAGGTGAGACAGGACAGGTGAGGGGACAGGTGAGATGGGGACAGGTGAGGGGACAGGTGAGAGGGGACAGGTGAGAGGGACAGGTGAGGGGACAGGTGAGACAGGACAGGTGAGATGGGGACAGGTGAGGGGACAGGTGAGAGGGGACAGGTGAGAGGGGACAGGTGAGGGGACAGGTGAGAGGGGACACAGGTGAGATTTGGGTGGGACACAGGTGAGATTTGGGTGGGACACAGGTGAGATCAAGGTGAGATTTGGGTGGGATCCAGGTGAGACATTGAGTGGGACACAGGTGAGATAGAAGTGAGATTTGGGTGGGATCCAGGTGAGATCAAGGTGGGATTTGGGTGGGATTTGGGTGGCACACAGGTGAGATTTGGGTGGCACACAGGTGAGATAAAGGTGAGATTTGGGTGGCACACAAGTGAGATTTGGGTGGCACACAGGTGAGATCAAGGTGAGATTTGGGTGGGACCCAGGTGACCCCCCCAGCCCCCGCCCAGCCCCCACCTTTCCCAGCAGGAATTCCGGCAATATTCCCGTGAGGAATCCCTTACCCAGGTGCACCTGCCCTCCACGAAGTACTTGCAGATCACCTTGCCCTTCTTGTCCTGGGGCAGGTGGGACTTGTCGTGGTCACCTCGCCGGTACCCGCCCCCGTCCTGCGGGGAAATCCCGGGAAAACCAGGAATTTTGGGGTGAAAAGTGGGAAAAATGGGAAATTCCTGGTCACAGCAGGGGGTTGGGGGGTGCTGAGCCCAAAATCCTGGGAATTTTTTTGGGGTTTGGGAAAGAAAAGGGCGATTTGGGGTGTTCTGAGCACAAATCTCGGGAATTTGGGGGGGAAGAAGCAGGGAAGAGGCTCCTAAGGAGCCCCAAATCCCAGGATTTGAGGGAGAAAAAGGGGGATTTGGGATGTTTCAAAGCCAAAATCCCAGGAGTTGAGGGAGAAAAGGTGGATTTGGGATATTTCAAAGCCAAAATCTCAGAATTTGGTGGGAGAAAAGGTGGATTTGGGGTGTTTCAAAGCCAAAATCCCAGGATTTGAGGGAGAAAAAGGTGGATTTGGGATATTTCAAAGCCAAAATCCCAGGATTTGAGGGAGAAAAGGTGGATTTGAGATATTTCAAAGCCAAAATCCCAGGATTTGAGGGAGAAAAGGTGGATTTGGGACACTTCAAAGCCCAAAAACCTCAGAATTCGGTGGAGGGGGAAAAAAACGGGATTTGGGACGTTCCAAGTCCAAAATCCCGGGGCTCGGTGTTAAAACTCCGGATAAACAACCCCATCCCTTGGAGAATTTGGGTGGTTTTTTGTCTCCCCGGGCAGTTTGGGGCAGGAGGATGAGGAGGATGAGGAGGATGAGGAGGATGAGGAAGAGGAGGATGAGGATGAGGAGGAGCTGCTCACCCCCAGCTCGTCGTCGTAGAAGTCGTCGTCGTCGTTGAGGCCGGGTTTGCCCATCGCACTGCGGCCGCGGCCCCGACCCCGACCCGGCCCCTTGTTCCCCCGGCCCCGGGGGCCCCGAGGGCGGCCGCGGTTACCTCCTGGGAGAAGATTGGGAATATTGGGAATTCTGGGAATGTTGGGGATGCTGGGGATACTGGGAATACTGGGAATAGTGGGGATTGGGGACAGGAATCCCCCCGGCCCAGCCCCTTGTTCCCCCGGCCCCGGGGGCCCCGAGGGCGGCCGCGGTTACCTCCTGGGAGAAGATTGGGAATATTGGGAATTCTGGGAATGTTGGGAATACTGGGAATGCTGGGAATAGTGGGGATTTGGGACAGGAATCCCCCCGACCCGGGCCCTTGTTCCCCCGGCCCCGGGGGCCCCGAGGGCGGCCACGGTTACCTCCTGGGAGAGACAGGGAATACTGGGGATACTGGGAATACTGGGAGTACTGGGAATAGTGGGAATGCTGGGAATGCTGGGAATGCTGGGAATAGTGGGGATTGGGGACAGGAATCCCCCCGACCCGGGCCCTTGTTCCCCCGGCCCCGGGGGCCCCGAGGGCGGCCACGGTTACCTCCTGGGAGAAACAGGGATTGGGGATACTGGGAATACTGGGAATACTGGGGATTTGGGAATATTGGGGATCTGGGATTGGGGATTTGGGAATATTGGGGATTTGGGATGGATTTGGGATGGATTTGGGATGGTTTTGGGCTGGTTTTGGGGTGGATTTGGGGTGGATTTGGGATGGATTTGGGATGGTTTTGGGATGATTTTGGGATGGATTTGGGGCGGAGGTGCAGCTCACCCCGGCCCCGCTCCAGGCCTGGAATGAGGAGTGGGAATGGGGCTGGATTTGGGGTGGATTTGGGATGGATTTGGGATGATTTTGGGATAGATTTCGGATGGATTTGGGGTGGATTTGGGATGGTTTTGGGATGGATTTGGGATGATTTTGGGATGGTTTTGGCGTGGTTTTGGGGTGCAGGTGCAGCTCACCCCGGACCCGCTCCAGGCCTGGAATGAGGAGTGGGAATTGGGGTGGATTTGGGATAGATTTGGGATGGATTTGGGATGGATTTGGGATGATTTTGGGATGGATTTGGGATGGATTTGGGATAGATTTCGGATGGATTTGGGGTGGATTTGGGGTGGATTTGGGATGGATTTGGGGCGGAGGTGCAGCTCACCCCGGCCCCGCTCCAGGCCTGGAATGAGGAGTGGGAATTGGGGTGGATTTGGGATAGATTTGGGATGGATTTGGGATGGATTTGGGATGGATTTGGGGTGGAGGTGCAGCTCACCCCGGCCCTGCTCCAGGCCTGGAATGAGGAGTGGGAATGGGGCTGGATTTGGGCTGGTTTTGGGCTGGTTTTGGGGTGGATCTGGGATGGTTTTGGGCTGGATTTGGGATGGTTTTGGGATGGATTTGGGGTGGATTTGGGATGGATTTGGGATGGATTTGGGATGGTTTTGGGGTGGTTTTGGGGCGCAGGTGCAGCTCACCCCGGCCCCGCTCCTTGCTGCGCCGGTACTGTGACAGCTCCTTGGCGTAGTCGTCGAAGTCGTCGTCACCCAGCGGCTCCTCGGGGTCACAGTACTGGGGAAAACGGGAATTCCACGGGAATTCCATGGGAAATCCACGGGAATTCAGTGGGAATTCAATGGGAATTCAGTGGGGATTGGGTGGGGTCAGAAGCCCAGCGTGGGCCAGAATCCCCTCAGGAAAAAGCCAGAATTCCCTCAGGAATATCCCAGGACTGGCTCAGAACCATGGGATCGGGTCAGAACTCCCTGATGGACATCCCAGGATCGGGTCAGAACCCCCCAGGACAGGCTCAGAACCCCGGGATCAGGTCAGAACCCTGGGATTGGGTCAGAATTTCCTGATGGACATCCCAGGATTGGGTCAGAACCCCGGGATTGGGTCAGAACCCCCCAGGACAGGCTCAGAACCCCCCAGGACAGACTCAGAGCCCCGGGATTGGGTCAGAATTCCCTGAGGAACATCCCAGGATTGGGTCAGAACCCCAGGACAGGCTCAGAATCCCCCAGAAGAGGCTCAGAACCCCGGGATTGGGTCAGAACTCCCTGAAGAACATCTCAGGATTGGGTCAGAACCCCGGGATTGGGTCAGAACCCCCCAGGACAGGCTCAGAACCCCCCAGAACAGGCTCAGAACCCCCAGAACAGGCTCAGAACCCCTCAGGACAGGCTCAGAACCCCCTGAGGAACCACCCAGGACAGGCTCAGAACCCTGGGATTGGGTCAGAACTCCCTGATGGACACCCCAGGATTGGGTCAGAACCCCGGGATTGGGTCAGAACCCCCCGGGACAGGCTCAGAACCCCCTGATGGACACCCCAGGACAGACTCAGAACCCTGGGATTGGGTCAGAACCCCCCCAGGACAGACTCAGAGCCCCCCAGGACAGACCCAGAACCCCCCAGAACAGCTCAGAACCCCGGGATTGGGTCAGAACCCCCCAGAACACACCCCCCCAGCCCCACTCACCTCCACGTCGTCCTCGAAGGGCTCCTCCTCATCCTCGGGGTCGCTGCGGGCGCGGCCCCGGCCCCGGCCCAGCCCCCGGCCCCGGGCAGGACCCCGCCCCCGCAGCCGGAAGCCCCGGGCCCGGCCCCGCCCTGGGGACAGCGGGAAACGGGGGGAAATGGGTAAATAAACGGGGGACGAGGGCCTCAGGGGAGCCTCAGAGTGGTTTGTTAGGGGGTTAAGGGTAAGGAGGATCAAAAATGGGTTGTTTTCCCAGTTTTTGAGGGTTTTTTAAGGAGGTTTTGGGGTTTAAGACCCTCAAAAATGTACTTTCTGGGGGTTTTTGGGGGGTTTTTTTGGGGTTTTTTGGGGGATTTTGGGGGTTTTTGGGGGGGTTTTGGGAGGGTTTTGGGGTTTTTTGGGGGGGTTTGGGGGGTTTTTTGGGGGTTTTTTGGGGGGGGTTGGTGGGGGGTTTTGGAGGTTTTTTGGGGTTTTTTGGGGGGTTTTTTGGGGGTTTTTGGGGGGGGTTGATGGGGGGTTTTGGAGGTTTTTTGGGGTTTTTTGGGGATTTTTTTGGGTTTTTTTTGGGGGGGTTGGGAGTTTTTTGGGGTTTTTTTTGGGGGGTTTGGGGGCGGGTTGGGTTTTTTTGGGGGGGTTTGGGTTTTTTGGGGGGTTTTTTGGGGGGTTTTTTTGGGGGTTTTTTTGGGGGGGTTGGGGGTTTTTTTGGGGGGGGGTTGGGTTTTTTTTGGGTTTTTTTGGGGTTTTTTTGCGGGGTTTTTTGGGGGGTTTTGGGGGGGTTTTTTGGGGGGGGTTTGGTGGGGTTTTTTGGGGGGGTTGGGGGGTTTTGGGGGTTTTTTTGGGGGTTTTGGGGGGTTTTTGGGGGGGTGGGGGTTTTTTTTGGGGGTGGCTTTTTGAGGTTTTTTTGGGGTTTTTTTGGGGGGTTTTTTGGGGTTTTGGGGTTTTTTGGGGGGGGTTTGGGGGGTTTTTTTGGGGGTGGCTTTTTGAGGTTTTTTTGGGGGTGGCTTTTTGAGTTTTTTTTGGGGGGGGGTTTTAGGGGCTTTTTTTGGGTTTTTTTGTGCTCCCCCAGTCCCCCCAGTCCCCCCAGTCCCCCCAGTACCCCTGGCGCGGTGGGAGCCGTCCTTGGAGCGCCGGTAGTGGCTCAGCTCCTTGCAGAAGTCGTCGTAGTCGTCCTTGGGGACAGCCTCGTCCTCGTCCTCGGCCTCCAGGGGCCCCAAGGCGGCCTCAAAGGCCTCGAAGGAGCCGCCGAAGCCTTTGGGGTCCCCCTTGGCGTGGGCCTTGCGGGGGGCCGCCGACTGCGAGTACTGGTGGGGCTGGGAATGGGATGGGAGAGACTGGGAATGGGACTGGGAATGGCCCATCCTGGGACTGCGAGTACTGGTGGGACTGGGAATGGGATGGGAGAGGTCGGGAATGGCCCATCCTGGGACTGGGAGCACTGGGAATGGGATAGGAGAGGTCGGGAATGGGACTGGGGGCACTGGTGGGACTGGGAATGGGATAGGAGAGATTGGGAATGGGACTGGGAGCACTGGTGGGGCTGGGAGGGACAGGGAGAGGTTGGGAATGGGACTGGGGGCACTGGGAATGGCCCTGGGGGGGACTGGGAGTACTGGTGGGGCTGGGGAGGGGGTGGGAGAGGTTGGGAATGGGACTGGGGGGACTGGTGAGACTGGGAGGGACAGGGAGAGACTGGGAATGGGACTGGGAGCACTGGGAATGGCCCATCCTGGGACTGGGAGCACTGGTGGGGCTGGGGAGGGACAGGGAGAGACTGGGAATGGGACTGGGGGGACTGGGAGCACTGGTGGGGCTGGGAGGGACAGGGAGAGACTGGGAATGGGACTGGGAATGGCCCATCCTGGGACTGGGAGGAACAGGGAGAGACTGGGAATGGGACTGGGGGGACTGGGAGCACTGGTGGGACTGGGAATGGGATAGGAGAGGTCGGGAATGGGACTGGGGGCACTGGGAATGGCCCATCCTGGGACTGGGAGCACTGGTGAGACTGGGAATGGCATGGGAGAGGCTGGGAATGGCCCTGACTGGGAGCACTGGGAGTACTGGTGCGACTGGGATGGACAGGGAGAGGCTGGGAATGGCTCTGGTGGGACTGGGAAGGGCCCTGGGGGGGACTGGGAAGGGCCCCGACTGGGAGGACTGGGAGCACTGGTGGGACTGGGAATGGGCAGGGACAGGCTGTATTCCCGGTGTCTCCGGTGTCCCCTGTCCCCGGTGTCCCCTGTCCCCAGTGTCCCCAGCGTCCCCAGTGTCACTCACAGGATAACCAGGGCTGTAGTCCCGGTGTCTCCGGTGTCCCCTGTCCCCAGTGACTGTCCCCAGTGTCCCCAGTGACTGTCCCCAGTGTCCCCAGTGTCACTCACGGGGTACCCCGGGCTGTAGTCCCGGTGTCTCCAGTGTCCCCAGTGTCCCCAGTGAGTGTCCCCAGTGTCCCCAGTGTCACTCACGGGGTACCCCGGGCTGTAGTCCCGGTGTCTCCAGTGTCCCCAGTGTCCCCAGTGAGTGTCCCCAGTGTCCCCAGTGTCACTCACAGGATACCCAGGGCTGTAGTCCCGGTGTCTCTGGTGTCCCCTGTCCCCAGTGTCCCCAGTGTCCCCAGTGTCACTCACCGGGTACCCAGGGCTGTAGTCCCAGTGTCCCCAGTGTCCCCAGTGACCGTCCCCAGTGTCCCCAGTGACCGTCCCCAGTGTCCCCAGTGTCCCCAGTGTCCCCAGCGTCACTCACGGGGTACCCAGGGCTGTACCCTCAGTGTCCCCAGTGACTGTCCCCAGTGTCCCCAGTGTCACTCACAGGATAACCGGGCTGTAGTCCCGGTGTCTCCAGTGTCCCCTGTCCCCAGGGCTGTGTCCCCAGTGTCCCCAGTGACTGTCCCCAGTGTCCCCAGTGTCCCCAGTGTCACTCACGGGGTACCCAGGGCTGTACCCCCAGTGTCCCCAGTGTCCCCAGTGTCCCCAGTGTCACTCACAGGGTACCCAGGGCTGTAGTCCCGGTGTCTCCGGTGTCCCCTGTCCCCAGTGTCCCCAGTGTCCCCAGTGACCATCCCCAGTGTCCCCAGTGACTGTCCCCAGTGTCACTCACGGGGTACCCAGGGCTGTACCCCCAGTGTCCCCAGTGTCCCCAGTGTCACTCACAGGGTACCCAGGGCTGTAGTCCCGGTGTCTCCGGTGTCCCCAGTGTCCCCAGGGCTGTACCCCCAGTGTCCCCAGTGTCCCCAGTGACTGTCCCCAGTGTCACTCACAGGGTACCCCGGGCTGTAGTCCCAGTGTCCCCAGTGTCACTCACAGGGTACCCAGGGCTGTAGTCCCGGTGTCTCCGGTGTCCCCAGTGTCCCCAGGGCTGTACCCCCAGTGTCCCCAGTGTCCCCAGTGACTGTCCCCAGTGTCACTCACAGGGTACCCCGGGCTGTAGTCCCAGTGTCCCCAGTGTCACTCACAGGATACCCAGGGCTGTAGTCCCGGTGTCTCCGGTGTCCCCTGTCCCCAGGGCTGTACCCCCAGTGTCCCCAGTGTCCCCAGTGTCCCCAGTGTCACTCACGGGGTACCCAGGGCTGTGTCCCCAGTGTCCCCAGTGTCACTCACGGGGTACCCAGGGCTGTAGTCCCAATGTCCCCAGTGTCCCCAGTGTCCCCAGGGCTGTACCCCCAGTGTCCCCAGTGACTGTCCCCAGTGTCCCCAGTGTCCCCAGTGTCACTCACGGGGTACCCCGGGCTGTAGTCCCGGTGTCTCCGGTGTCCCCTGTCCCCAGGGCTGTACCCCCAGTGTCCCCAGTGAGTGCCCCCAGTGTCCCCAGTGTCCCCAGTGTCACTCACAGGATAACCAGGGCTGTAGTCCCGGTGTCTCCGGTGTCCCCTGTCCCCAGGGCTGTAGTCGGAGTCGTCGCTCAGATCCGACAGCTCCTCGCTGGACGAGGCGTGGCGCTGGGAAACCCGGAAATGTCAGACCTCTGGAATTCCCTTCCCGGCCTCTGGAATTCCCACTGATCCCTGGAATTCCTGTCCCAGCCTCTGGAATTCCCACTGATCCCTGGAATTCCCTTCCCAACCTCTGGAATTCCCTTCCCGGCCTCTGGAATTCCCACTGATCCCTGGAATCCCCACTGATCCCTGGAATTCCCTTCCCAGCCTCTGGAATTCCTGTCCCAGCCTCTGGAATTCCCTCCTGATCCCTGGAATTCCCACTGATCCCTGGAATTCCTGTCCCAGCCTCTGGAATTCCCTTCCCAGCCTCTGGAATTCCCACTGATCCCTGGAATTCCCACTGATCCCTGGAATTCCCACTGATCCCTGGAATTCCCATCCCAGCCTCTGGAATTCCTGCCCAACCCCCTCTTCCCTTCCCACCTCTCAGGAATCCCAAATTTTTCCATTTATTTCCTGGAAAAACCCCAGGAAGGATTAAGATGTGAAAAAAAAAAAAAAATTTCCTAGAATTTGAGAAGAATTTTTATGGAAACTAAGGATTAAGATATGAAAAAAAAAAAAAGAAGATTTTTCCTGGAATTTGAGGGGAATTTTTATGGGAATTTTGGATTAAGATGTGGGAAAAAAAAAAAAGGATTTTTCCTGGAATTTGACAGAAATTTTCATGAAAATTTGGGATTAAAGTACGAAAAAAAAAAAAGAAAAAAGAAAATATTTTTCCTGGAATTCGAGGACAAATTTTTGCGAAAAATTTGGGGATTAAAATGTGAAAAAAAAAAAAAAAAAAAAGATTTTTCTGGGAATTTGAGGGGAATTTTTATGGGAATTTTCGATTAAGATGTGGAAAAAAAAAAAAAAGGATTTTTCCTGGAATTCGAGGACAAATTTTCACGAAAAATTTGGGATCAAAACGTGAAAAAAAAAACTGATTTTTTGACTCGAACTTCGCTTGGAAAAATCCAATTTGAGGGGGGGAAAAACCCACCAAAAACCCACCAAAAACCCACCAAAAAATGGGATTTCAACCCAAAACCTTCCCAAGGCGCAAACCCCTGGAACTGTGGATTTTCCCTTTCCAATTCCCACCTTGTGCTTGGATTTCCTCTTTTTCTTGGCCCTCCTCTTGTCCTTGTCCTTGCGCCGTTTGCGCTTCAGCCGCCGGTGGCACTTGTCATCGTCCGAGGCGCTGCCGTGGCGCCGCTCCCGGCGCGGCTGGGACCGGGACCGGGACCGGGAACGGGAACGGGAATGGGACACGGGATCGTCGGGAATGTCGTCCTCCAGCTCGCCCTCCTCCAGCTCCCCATCCTCCCTGCAATGGGAATTATGGAAAAATGGGAATTAGGGGTCATCCTGCAGCTCCTCATCCTCCCTGAAATGGGAATAACGGGAATTCTGGAATTAGAATGGGAATTAGGGGTCATCCTGCAGCTCCTGGTGGGGCTGGGATTGGGAATGGGATTGGGAATGGGACCAGGAACGGGAATGGGACATGGGATTGTCGGGAATGTCGTCCTCCAGCTCGCCCTCCTCCCTACAATGGGATTATGGAATTAGAATGGGAATTAGGGGTCATTCTCCAGCTCCTCATCCTTCCTGGAATGGGAATTCTGGAATTAGAATGGGAATTAGGGATCCTCCTGACCCAACTCCTCATCCTCCCTACAATGGGAATAACAGGAAAAAATGGGAATTAGGGGTCATTCTGCAGCTCCTCATCCTCCCTACAATGGGAATTATAATGGGAATTATGTAAAAATGGGAATTAGGGGTCATCCTGACCCAGCTCCTCATCCTCCCTACAATGGGAATTATGGAATTAGAATGGGAATTAGGGGTCATTCTGCAGCTCCTCATCCTCCCTAAAATTGGAATTATAATGGGAATTATGTAAAAATGGGAATTAGGGGTCATTCTCCAGCTCCTGGTGGGGCTGGGATTGGGAATGGGATCGGGAACGGGAACGGGAATGGGACACGGGATCATCGGGAATGTCGTCCTCCAGCTCGCCCTCCTCCAGCTCCCCATCCTCCCTACAATGGGAATTACGTAAAAATGGGAATTAGGGGTCATCCTGCAGCTCCTCATCCTCCCCACAATGGGAAAAATGGGAATTAGGGGTCATGCTGCAGCTCCTGGTGGGGCTGGGATTGGGAATGGGAACGGGAATGGGACACGGGATCATCGGGAATGTCGTCCTCCAGCTCGCCCTCCTCCAGCTCCCCATCCTCCCTACAATGGGAATAACGGGAATTATGGAATTAGAATGGGAATTAGGGGTCATTCTGTAGCTCCTCATCCTCCCTAAAATTGGAATTATAATGGGAATTATGTAAAAATGGGAATTAGGGGTCATCCTGACCCAGCTCCTCATCCTCCCTACAATGGGAATTACAATGGGAATTAGGGGAAAATCGGGAATTAGGGGTCATTCTGCAGCTCCTGGCGCAGCTGGGACTGGGATCAGGACCGGGAATGGGAGCGGGAATGGGACACGGGATCGTCGGGAATGTCGTCCTCCAGCTCGCCCTCCTCCAGCTCCCCATCCTCCCTGCAATGGGAATTATAATGGGAATAATGGGAAAAAATGGGAATAATGGGATCATCCTGCAGCTCCTCATCCTCCCTACAATGGGAATTACAATAGGAATTATGTAAAAATGGGAATTAGGGGTCATCCTGACCCAGCTCCTCATCCTCCCTGCAATGGGAATTCTGGAATTAGAATGGGAATTAGGGATCCTCCTGACTCAGCTCCTCATCCTCCCTACAATGGGAAAAATGGGAATTAGGGAAAAAAATGGGAATTAGGGATCATCCTGCAGCTCCTCATCCTCCCTGCAATGGGAATTATAATGGGATTTAGGGAAAAAAATGGGAATTAGGGCTCCCCATCCTGCCTGGAGATTAAATTAGAATGAGAATTATGTAAAAATGGGAATTAGGGGTCATCCTGCAGCTCCTCATCCTCCCTAAAATGGGAATTATAATGGGAATTATGGAAAAATGGGAATTAGGGATCCTCCCTGGAGATTAAATTAGAGTGGGAATTAGGGAAAAATGGGAATTAGGGAAAAAAATGGGAATTAGGGATCATCCTTCTCCAGCTCCTCATGCTCCCTGGAATGGGAATTAGAATGGGAATTAGGGAAAAAAATGGGAATTAGGGAAAAAAATGGGAAATAGGGATCATTCTCCAGCTCCTCATGCTCCCTGGAATGGGAATTATAATGGGAATTAGGGAAAAAATGGGAATTAGGGATCCCCATCCTGCCTGGAATGGAATTAGAGTGGGAATTACGGAAAAAAATGGGAATTAGGGCGCCTCCTCCTCCCTGGAATCCAAATTATGGAAAAATGGGAATTAGGGGTCATCCTGCAGCTCCTCGTGCTCCCTGGAATGAGAATTATAATGGGAATTAGGGAAAAAATGGGAATTAGGGATTCCCATCCTGCCTGGAGATTAAAATCATGGGAAAAAATGGGAATTAGGGATCCTCCCTGGAGATTAAACTAGAATGGGAATTAGGGAAAAAAATGGGAATTAGGGAAAAAAATGGGAATTAGGGATCATCCTTCTTCAGCTCCTCATCCTCCCTGGAATGGGAATTATAATGGGAATTATGAAAAAATGGGAATTAGGGATCCCCATCCTGCCTGGAATGGAATTAGAGTGGGAATTAGAGAAAAAAGTGGGAATTAGGGAAAAAAATGGGAATTAGGGAAAAAAGGAGGAACTCCTGAAATTCCCGTGTGATTTTCCTGGGGCACTGTGAGAAAAAAACGACCCAAAATTCCCTTTTTTTTTTTGGGAAAAAAGGGAGGAATTCCTGAAATTCCTGGGGCACTGTGAGGGCTCCTGAGGGGCTTTTGACCACTTTATTTTTGCTTTTTTTTTTGCTTTTTTTTCTTTATGGTTTTCACACTTTTTTTTTTTTTTGGTTTTGTATTTTTTTTCAGTGATTTTTTGACTTTTTGGGGGGGTTTTTTTGGGGTTTTTTTCAGTGATTTTTTGACTTTTTTTTGATTTTTTTGCCTTTTTTTCAGTGATTTTTTGACTTTTTTGGGGTTTTTTTTAAGTGTTTTCCACCAACTTTTTGACTTTTTTTTTTGGATTTTTTTGCTTTTTTCAGTGATTTTTTGACTTTTTTGGGGGTTTTTTTTTAGTGATTTCCACCAACTTTTTGACTGTTTTTTTGGGGTTTTTTTGGGGGGTTTTTTTTTGGGAATTCTGGGGATTTGTTTCACCTGGAAATGTCCCTTTTTTTATCTTTTCTTATCTTTTTTTTTTTTTTTCTTATTTTTCGTGTGCTTTTGTGACTTTTTTTGGAGTTTTTTTTTTGAGGGCAAAAAGGGGAATTTCTGCTTGGTTTGGGACACACTTTCCACCGATTTTTTCACACAGATTTTTTACACTTGGGAACAGTGGGAAAAAGGGGGAAAAGAAGGGATAAAAAAAATGATAAAAATTCCACATTTTCCACTCATTTCCCACCCTGAGCCCCCAAAATTCCCTGGATTTGCCTTTGGTTTTCCCACCAAAACCCTCAAAAAACAAAAAAAATCCCCAGGATTTGTTATTTTTAAAGGAATATCCCCAAACCTCCCTTCATCTGCCTTTTTTCCCCTAAAAACACCCCCAAATTCCCTTTTTTCACCATTTTTTTCCTAAAAACCACCCCCAAATTCCCTGGATTTATCTTTTTCTCCTAAAAAAAATCCCCCAAAGCTCCTTAATCACCTTTTTCTTCCTACAAACGCCCCCAAACTCCCCAAATTTACCTTTTATTTCCCAAAAAAACACCCTGAAATTCCCCTGGATTTACCTTTTCTCCCTAAAAATACCCTCAAAACTCCCCAAATTTACTTTTTTCCCTAAAAATATCCTCAAAACTCCCAAAATTTACTTTTTTTTCCCCTAAAAATACCCTCAAAACTCCCAAAATTTACTTTTTTTCCCTAAAAATACCCTCAAAACTCCTCAAATTTACTTTTTTTCCCTAAAAATACCCTCAAAACTCCCAAAATTTACTTTTTCTCCCTAAAAATATCCTCAAAACTCCCCAATTTTACTTTTTTTTCCCTAAAAATATCCTCAAAACCTCCCTGATTTGGCCTTTTTTCCCTGTTTTTCTCACAAAACTTTGCAAATTTGGGGATTTTGGGGGCAGATTTGGGGATTTTGGGGCAGATTTGGGGATTTTGGGGCAGATTTTGGCATTTTGGGGACAGATTTGGGCATTTTGGAACATTTTGAGCTCTGTGGCAATGAGGAAAAAAGGAGAAATTCCACCCAGAGACCCTCAAAATTCCTGATCCCAATTTGGGAGGACTTTAAGGAAATAAATTAAATTTAAACCAGGGAATAAAGACCTTATTAATGACCAACCTCCCAAAAAAAAAGGGTTAAACCCCCCCAGCACCTCAATATCCCTAAAAAATGGGTTAAATCTCTAAAAAGAGGCACTAAAACCCCCCCAAAAATATTTAATCCCCCAAAAAAACCAACTAAATCCTCCCCTCTGGAAGAAAAAGGTCCCCAAAAGGAGCTGAACCCCTCCAGCAGCTGAAATCCCCCCAAAATGAGGATTTAAAGCCCTCAAAAGAAGAGTTAATTGCCAAAAAAAGGGTTTAAAGAGCCCCAAAAAAAGAGTTTTAATCTTCCTTAAAAGAGAACTGATCCCCCAAAGAGAAATCCCCTAAAACAGGGGTTAAAATCCCCCCAAAAAAGGGTTTAAAGAGCCCAAAAAAGGAGTTTATACCTTCACTAGAAGAGAACTGACCCCCTCAAGGATAAATCCCCTAAAACAGGGGTTAAAATCCCCCAAAAAAGGGTTTAAAGAGCCCAAAAAAAGGAGTTTTAATCTTCCCTAAAAGAGAACTGACCCCCCAAAGAGAAATCCTCTAAAAGAGGGACTAAAATCCCCCAAAAAAAGGTTTAAAGCCCCCCTAAAGTGCCCCAAAAAAGGAGTTTTAATCTTCCCTAAAAGAGAACTGATCCCCCAAAGAGAAATCCCCTAAAAGAGGAATTAAAATCCCCCAAAAAAGGGTTTAAAGCCCCCCTAAAGTGCCCCAAAAAAGGAGTTTTAATCTTCCCTAAAACAGAACTGATCCCCCAAAGAAAAATCCCCTAAAAGAGGAATTAAAATCCCCCAAAAAAGGGTTTAAAGAGCCCCAAAAAAGGAGTTTTAATCTTCCCCTAAAAGAGGAGCTGAAGCCCCTCAGGGAGGAGTCAGTGACTGAAGCCCCCCACCACCTAAAGCCCCCCAAAAGTGGGGTTAACCCCCCCTCAGCACCTCAAAAAAAAAAAAAAAGGACCTAAATTCACCCCAAATCCCCTCAAAATATCCCCGAATCTCCTCACACCCCGCTGAGGCCTGCACTCTGCCTTCATCTCCTCTTCTTCCTCCTCCTCTTCCTCCTCCTCAGGACCCCTGACCCCCCCAAAATGGCTCTGGGCCTTCCTCCTCCTCAGGAGGCCCACAGGGGCTTCCCTCTTCTTCCTCCTCCTCCATCGTTCCCCCTCCAAAGCCCTTCTGCTCCTTCCTCCTCCTCAGAGCCCCCTGAGGGGTCACCTCCTCTTCCTCTTCTTCTTCTTCCTCCTCCTCAGAGTCTCCCTGAAATCCCCCTCAGGTCCTTCTTCCTCCTCAGGTCCTTCCTCCTCCTCTTCAAATCCCCCTCAGGTGCTTCTTCCTCCTCAGGTCCTTCCTCACCCTCCTCCTCCTCAAATTCCCCCCTGGCCCTTCCTCCTCCTCTAATCCTCCCCAGGTCCTTCTTCCTCCTCAGGATCCCACCTAAATTCTCCTCAGGTCCTTCCTCACCCTCCTCCTCCTCAGAGCCTCCCTGAAATCCCCCTTCTTCCTCCTCAGGTCCTTCCTCACCTTCCTCCTCCTCTAATCCCCTTAAGGTCCTTCTTCCTCCTCAGGTCCTTCCTCACCCTCCTCCTCCTCTTCAAATCCTCCCCAGGTCCTTTTTCCTCCTCAGGACCCTCCTAAATTCTCCTCAGGCCCTTCCTCACCCTCCTCTTCCTCCTCTAATCCTCCCCAGGTCCTTCTTCCTCCTCAGGTCCTTCCTCACCCTCCTCCTCCTCCTCTAATCCCCCTCAGGTCCTTCTTCCTCCTCAGGATCCCTCCTAAATTCTCCTCAAGTCCTTCCTCACCGTCCTTAAATCCCCCTCAGGTCCTTCCTCACCCTCCTCCTCCTCAAATCCCCCCCTGGCCCTTCCTCTTCCTCAGGACCACCCTAAATTCTCCTCAGGCCCTTCCTCACGTCCTCCAATCCCCCTCAGGCCCTTCCTCCTCCTCCTCCTCCTCCTCATCATAACCCCCCTATAATCCCCCTCTGGTCCTTCCTCACCGTCCTCCTCCTCAAATCCCCCCTCAGGCCCTTTCTCTTCGTCGGGACCACCCTAAATTCTCCTCAGGCCCTTCCTCACGTCCTCAAATCCCCCTCAAGCTCTTCCTCCTCCTCCTCCTCAGGACCCCCCCTATAATCCCCCTCTGGGCCTTCCTCACCCTCCTCCTCCTCAAATCCCCCCTCAGGTCCTTCCTCCTCCTCCTCCTCCTCATAACCCCCCTATAATCCCCCTCTGGCCCTTCCTCACCCTCCTCCTCCTCCTCAGAGCCTCCCGGGCCTCCCCCGGCTCCCCCTCTGGGCCTTCCTCACCCTCCTCCTCCTCCTCAGGCCCCCCGAGCCCCCTCCCCACAGACCCCCCCCCCCCCGCCCCCCCCCCGCCCGCCCCCCCCCCCCCACCCCTGGTCCGGCGCGCCGGACCGACCCCCAGCCACACAGAGAAGGCGCTCGGGAGAGGCGGTTACTGGACCTTTCGTCCGGGCCGTGATGGTGGCCTTGGAGCGGCGGCGGCGGCCGGGGGAGGCTGCAGCTGCCGTGGCAGGACGGAGAAGGGGGAGTGCAGTGCGGGCTGGGGGGGGAAGCGGCGGCGGCAGGGGGGACACTCGGGCTCTCCACGGCCATGGGCAACGGGCAGGGGATGGAAGAACGAGAGAGAGAGGAAGGGGGGCACAGTCACTGAACGGCGCGGGAAGGGCTCGGCTCGGCCCCGGCGGCTCCTCCGCCCGCGCCCCGCGCTCCGCGGGCGGACACACAAAATGGCGCCCGCCCTGAGGCAGCGCCCCGGCGGCGGCCGGAAAGAGCCGAGCGGCGGCGGAAAGAGCCGAGCGCCGGCGGAAGGAGCCGAGCGCCGCCGGGAAGAGCCGAGCGCCGCCGGGAAGAGCCGAGCGGCGGCGGAAAGAGCCGAGCGCCGGCGGAAAGAGCCGAGCGCCGGCGGAAAGAGCCGAGCGCCGGGGGAAAGAGCCGAGCGCCGGGGGAAAGAGCCGAGCGCCGGCGGGAAAGAGCCGAGCCCCGGCGGAAAGAGCCGAGCGCCGGCGGGAAGAGCCGAGCGCCGGCGGAAAGAGCCGAGCGCCGGCGGAAAAGAGCCGAACGCCGGCGGAAAGAGCCGAGCGCCGGCGGAAAGAGCCGAGCGCCGCCGCCGCTTTCGGAAGGCCACGAGGGGAGTTCGGTTCGTACCGAGCGTCGCCGAGCGCCTCCAGAGCTCGCCGGATCCTTCTCTCCGAAGTGCCGCCGAATGTTGCCGAAGTTCTCCGAACGTTTTCCGAAAAAGTCTCTCTGCACGTGGGGGATTTTCAACGGAAGAGTTTTAGAGCAAAATTTCACAGGAAGAAAACTTAATAAAAGAGATTTGGTGCCTCTTTCCCCTCCACGGGTTCCTCTTTCCCAACCCCAAACCCCCTCCCAAGCTCACGGTTGATGATTGGATTCGATGTTCCCCCAAAAAATCCTTTTCCCACCTGGAGTTCAGCTCGGGCCAGGGAATTCCCACGGGTCACGGGATGTTTCTCCACATCCAAATGTCGCTCAGCCAAAAAAAAACCCACCCAAAAAACCAAACCCCCAAAATGCCGCGAGTTCCCCCAATTTATAAGGAAAATCTATGGAAGGTGGGAGGAGCGGGGAGGGAGTCAGGGATCTTCCCGTGACTTGGGATAAAAACAGCACGGACTTTATAAAACCGGCAGAAAACAACTCAAAACCCCTCCGCTTTTCTAATAACTGACGGGATTTTTGCACCGCTTTGGCCGCTTTCGTCTCTTAGGGACGGGAAAACCGTGGCATTTCCGCGAGGTTCTCCACAGCTCTCCGAACGTTCCCGAAGTTGTCCGACGCCTTCCGAAGATTTCCGAACGCTTCCGAAAGTCTCCCAACGAGGCTGACGGAGATTGACGAAGCCGAAGGGGGACGGCGGGAACGCCCGCGCTGGAAGGAGGACGAGTCCATCTGAGCGTGCAATGGGGGGGGACAACAACACGGGTGTCGCCACGCCGCGCACGGGCAAGGCCCCAAAACCCGTGACCGCGCCTTCACGGCCTCACACCGGGTTGAAACGGCGGCGGGAGAAACCTCTGGCCGTTCTTTGCTCCTGAGGGGCCGCGGGCACCGGGAGCGGATTCGGTGCGTCCCCCCCCCCCCCGCGCCCGGCGGGGTTATGGAGCGGCGGCTGGCGCCGGGGTTTGCGCGGGCCGCCAGGGGGCGCTGTGGGCGCTGTGAGGGGCTTTGAGGGGCCGTGAGGGGCTCTCGGGGGTCTTCAGGCCCTTTCATGGCCCCGGAGGAGCTGTGAGGTGTCGAGAGAGGCCTTGAGGCGGTTTGAAAGGTCGGAGGGGTTTTGTGGGGTGCTGAAGGGGACCCTGAGCGGGGTCTCGGGGGCCGCCGCCATGGTGGAGAAGGACGAGGCCAGCCCCGGCGGCATCAGCGAGGAGGAGGCGGCTCAATACGACCGGCAGATCCGGCTCTGGGGGCTCGAGGCCCAGAAACGGTCGGTGGCCTTTGGGATGTTCTGGGAGGAACCTTAAATGGGTTTGGAGGGTTCCTATAGGGGCCTGGGGGGGGGCTCTATAGGGGCTCCCTATAGGAGCCAGGAGGGGGATGGAGGGTCCCACACGAGCTTGGAGGAGCCTGAGGGGGTCCTATAGGGATTTTTGGGGCTCTGTAGGGATTTTTGGGCTCTGTAGGGATTTTTGGGCTCTGTAGGGGTTTGGGGGCTCCCTATAGGAGCTGTGAAGGCTCCCTATAGGGGCCTGCTGGGCTTATAGGAGCAGGGGGGTCTCTATATGGGCTTTGGGGGGCCCTATAGGAGGTGCAAGAGCCCTCCAGGAATGACAGGAGCCCTATAGGAGCGCTAAGGGGGCTCTGTAGAGGCTCTTGGGGGTCCCTACATGGCCTTGGGGGGTCCCTATAGGGGTTAAGGGTGGCTCTATAGGTGTTCTGGGGGGTCCCATAGGGGTTAAGGGGGGCTCTATAGGGGTTAAGGGGGGCTCTATAGGGGGCTGGGGGGTCCTATAGGGGTTAAGGGTGGCTCTATAGGTGTTCTGGGGGGTCCCATAGGGGTTAAGGGTGGCTCTATAGGGGCCTGGGGGGTCCCCATAGGGGTTAAGGGTGCTCTATAGAGACCTGGGGGGTCCCTATAGGGGTTAAGGGTGGCTCTATAGGGGCCTGGGGGTCCCATAGGGGTTAGGGGTGGCTCTATAGGTATTCTGGGGGGTCCCATAGGGGTTAAAGGTGGCTCTATAGGTGTTCTGGGGGGTCCCTATAGGGGTTAAGGGGGGCTCTATAGGGGCCTGGGGGGTCCTATAGGGGTTAAGGGTGGCTCTATAGGGGCCTGGGGGGTCCCATAGGGGTTAAGGGTGGCTCTATAGGGGCCTGGGGGGTCCTATAGGGGTTAAGGGTGGCTCTATAGGGGCCTGGGGGGTCCCATAGGAGTTAAGGGGGGCTCTATAGGGGCCTGGGGGGTCCCATAGGGGTTAAGGGGGGCTCTATAGGGGGCTGGGGGTCCTATAGGGGTTAAGGGGGGCTCTATAGGGGCCTGGGGGGTCCCTATAGGGGTTAAGGGTGGCTCTATAGGGGTTAAGGGTGGCTCTATAGGGGTTAAGGGGGGCTCTATAGGGGTTTAGGGGGGCTCTATAGGTGTTCTGGGCTTTCACTCCCCCGCAGGTTACGGGCGTCGCGGGTGCTGCTGGTGGGGCTGCGCGGGCTGGGCGCCGAGGTGGCCAAAAACCTCATCCTGGCCGGGGTCAGGGGCCTCACCCTGCTGGACCACCAACAGGTGAGGGGGGACACACCTGGGGACACACCTGGGGACAGGGGACACACTCACACCTGGGCACACCTGGGGACAGGGGACACACCTGGGAACACACCTGGGGACACCTGGGGACAGGGGACACACCCACACCTGGGCACAGCCTCATCCTGGCCGGGGTCAGGGGCCTCACCCTGCTGGACCACCAACAGGTGAGGGGGGACACACCTGGGGACACACCTGGGGACACCTGGGGACAGGTGACACACCTGGGGACACACCTGGGGACAGGGGACACACCCACACCTGGGCACAGCCTCATCCTGGCCGGGGTCAGGGGCCTCACCCTGCTGGACCACCAACAGGTGAGGGGGACACACCTGGGGACAGGGGACACACCTGGGGACAGGGGACACACCTGGGGACACACCTGGGGACACCTGGGGACAGGAGACACACCCACACCTGGGAACACACCTGGGGACACCTGGGGACAAGGGACACACCTGGGGACAGGGGACACACCTGGGAACACACCTGGGGACAGGGGACACACCTTGGCACACACCTGGGCACACCTGGGGACAGGGGACACACCTGGGGACACACCTGGGCACACCTGGGGACAGGAGACACACCCACACCTGGGCACAGCCTCATCCTGGCCGGGGTCAGGGGCCTCCCCCTGCTGGACCACCAACAGGTGAGGGGGGACACACCTGGGGACACACCTGGGCACACCTGGGGACACACCTGGAGGGACACCTGGGGACAGGGGACCCACCTGGGAACACACCTGGGGACAGGGGACACACCCACACCTGGGCACACCTGGGGACAGGGGACACACCTGGGGACACCCAGGCTCATGTGGGGAGGGACACACACCTGGGGACACACCTGGGAACACCTGGGCACACACCTGGGAACACACCTGGGCCAGGCTCAGGCCTCACCTTGCCCTGCTCTTGCCCGTGCCGGGGGCCGTTGCATCGTCCCGTTTTGGGGTTGAATTCCCAATCTTGAGGATTTTTCCCCCATTATTGATCACTGTCTCCCTCAGGAGCAGCCCCAAAATGTGGGAATTTCATCGCTTCTGTCCCGTGGGATTTTCCCTCTGCTCCCCTCAGGAACAGCCCCAAAATGTGGGAATTCCATCACCTGCATCCCATGAGGTTTTCCCTCTGCTCCCCTCAGGAACAGCCCCAAAATGTGGGAATTCCATCACCTCCATCCCATGAGGTTTTCCCTCTGCTCCCCTCAGGAACAGCCCCAAAATGTGGGAATTTCCCCTCTCAGTCTCAGCCCCCGAGGAGGGTGGCAGTCCCCCAGGTGACCCCAGCCCGGGGTGCCGCTGTCCCTGTCCCCAGGTGTCCCCCAGGTGACCCCAGCCCGGGGTGTCCCTGTCCCCAGGTGTCCCCTGAGGAGGGTGGCAGTGTCCCAGGTGACCGCAGCCCAGGATGTCCCTGTCCCTGTCCCCAGGTGTCCCCTGAGGGCAGCAATCCCCAGGTGACCCTCACCCCGGGATGTCCCTGTCCCCAGGTGTCCCCCAGGTGACCCCAGCCCGGGGTGTCCCTGTCCCCAGGTGTCCCCCAGGTGACCCTCACCCCGGGGTGTCCCTGTCTGTCCCCAGGTGTCCCCCGAGGAGGGCGGGCCGCAGTTCCTCATCCCCGTGGGCTCCCAGGTGACCCCAGCCCGGGCTGTCCCTGTCCCCAGGTGTCCCTCACCCCGGGGTGTCCCTGTCCCTGTCCCCAGGTGTCCCCCAGGTGTCCCTCACCCCCGGGTGTCCCTGTCCCTGTCCCCAGGTGTCCCCCAGGTGACCCCATCCCTGGATGTCCCTGTCCCCAGGTGTCCCCCGAGGAGGGCGGGCCGCAGTTCCTCATCCCCGTGGGCTCCCAGGTGACCCTCAGGGTGTCCCTGTCCCCAGGTGTCCCCCAGGTGACCCTCAGGGTGTCCCTGTCCCTGTCCCCAGGTGTCCCCCGAGGAGGGCGGGCCGCAGTTCCTCATCCCCGTGGGCTCCCAGGTGACCCTCAGGGTGTCCCTGTCCCTGTCCCCAGGTGTCCCCCGAGGAGGGCGGGCCGCAGTTCCTCATCCCCGTGGGCTCCCAGGTGACCCTCAGGGTGTCCCTGTCTGTCCCCAGGTGTCCCCCGAGGAGGGCGGGCCGCAGTTCCTCATCCCCGTGGGCTCGCAGGGCCGGAACCGAGCCGAGGCGTCTCTGGAGCGGGCGCAGAGCCTCAACCCCATGGTGGAGGTCAAGGCCGACCCCGAGAGCGTGGAGAGCAAACCCCACGAGTTCTTCACGCAGTTCGACGCGGTGGGTACCCGGGGGGCCCCAAATTCCACCTCGGGGGGGGCTTTGGGGGGGTATTCCCGGGTTTGGGAAGGGAGTGTCCCAGTTTGGGATGGGAGTGTCCCAGTTTGGGGTGGGAGTGTCCCAGTTTGGGTGGGGTATTCCCAGTTTGGGTGGGATATTCCCAGTTTGGGTGGGTTATTCCCAGTTTGGGTGGGATATTCCCAGTTTGGGTGGGATATTCCCAGTTTGGGGCGGGGTTGTCCCAGTTTGGGGTGGGGTTGTCCCAGTTTGGGGCGGGGTTATCCCAGTTTGGGATGGGGTTGTCCCAGTTTGGGGTGGGGTTATCCCAGTTTGGGGCGGGGTTGTCCCAGTTTGGGGCGGGGTTATCCCAGTTTGGGGCGGGGTTATCCCAGTTTGGGGTGGGGTTATCCCAGTTTGGAGTGGGATTGTCCCAGTTTGGAGTGGGATTGTCCTATTTTGAGACAAATTGCTCAATTTGGGGGGGAATTGTCCCATTTTGAGCCGAGTTTATCCCTCTTTGGTGTGGAATCTCCCTGTTTTGGGGTAGAATCACCCATTTTGTGGTGTAATCACCCCATTTGGGGATAGAATCACCCATTTTGGGGATAGAATCACCCATTTTGAGATAAAATCACCCATTTTGGGGTTAGAATCACCCATTTTGTGATGTAATCACCCCATTTTGGGGTAGAATCACCCATTTTGGGGTAGAATCACCCATTTTGGGGTAGAATCACCCATTTTTGGGTAGAATCACCCCATTTTGGGGTAGAATCACCGATTTTGGGATGTAATCACCCATTTTGTGATGTAATCACCCCATTTTGGGATAGAATCACCCATTTTGGGAATAGAATCACCCCATTTTGAGGTAGAATCACCCATTTTGGGATGTAATCACCCATTTTGGGATAAAATCACCCATTTTGTGATGTAATCACCCATTTTGGGATGTAATCACCCATTTTGGGGTAGAATCACCAATTTTGAGATAAAATCACCCCATTTTGGGATAGAATCACCCCATTTTGGGGTAGAATCACCCATTTTGGGTAAAATCACCCATTTTGGGGTAGAATCACCCCATTTGGGTAAAATCACCCATTTGGGGATAAAATCACCCGTTTTGGGATAAAATCACCCATTTTGGGGTAGAATCACCTCATTTTGAGATAAACCCACCCCATTTCTGGCTGCAATTCCCTGCTCTGACAAAAACAAACAACCCCCGACCCCATCCCACTCTTCCTCTTACCCCATTAACATCTCCTCTCCTGAAAAACCCCCCAACCCCCGAGGTGACGCCCCGAATTTCCCCTCCAGGTGTGCCTCACCTGCTGCTCCAGGGAATCCATGGTGAGGATCAACCAGATCTGCCACAAGAACGGGATCAAGTTCTTCACTGGGGACGTTTTTGGTTACCACGGTTACATGTTTGCTGACCTGGGGGACCACGAGTTTGTGGAGTGAGTTTGGGGCAGGGACCCCCCAAAATCCCGGGGTTTGGGGTGTTCCTGACCCACTCCTGGGGTTTTATCCCAAAATCCCGGGGTTTGGGGTGTTCCTGACCCACTTTTTGGGGTTTTATCCCAAAATCCCAGAGTTTGGGGTGTTCCTGACCCACTCCTGGGGTTTTATCCCAAAATCCCAGAGTTTGGGGTGTTCCTGACCCAGGTTTTGGGGTTTTATCCCAAAATCCCAGAGTTTGGGGTGTTCCTGACCCTCTTTTTGGGGTTTTATCCCCAAAATCCCGGGGTTTGGGGTGTTCCTGACCCAGGTTTTGGGGTTTTATCCCAAAATCCCAGAGTTTGGGGTGTTCCTGACCCACTTTTTGGGGTTTTATCCCCAAATCCCGGGGTTTGGGGTGTTCCTGACCCACTCCTGGGGTTTTATCCCAAAATCCCGGGGTTTGGGGTGTTCCTGACCCACTCCTGGGGTTTTATCCCAAAATCCCAGAGTTTGGGGTGTTCCTGACCCACTTTTTGGGGTTTTGTCCCAAAATCCCGGGGTTTGGGGTGTTCCTGACCCACTTTTTGGGGTTTTATCCCAAAATCCCAGAGTTTGGGGTGTTCCTGACCCACTTTTTGGGGTTTTATCCCCAAAATCCCAGGGTTTGGGGTGTTACTGACCCACTTTTTGGGGTTTTGTCCCCAAAATCCCGGGGTTTGGGGTGTTCCTGACCCACTCCTGGGGTTTTATCCCAAAATCCCGGGGTTTGGGGTGTTCCTGACCCACTTTTTGGGGTTTTATCCCAAAATCCCGGGGTTTGGGGTGTTCCTGCCCCTCTTTTTGGGGTTCTGTCCCAAAATCCCGGGGTTTGGGGTGTTCCTGACCCACTTTTGGGGGTTTTGTCCCAAAATCCCGGGGTTTGGGGTGTTCCTGACCCAGGTTTTGGGGTTCTGTCCCCAAAATCCCGGGTTTTGGGGTGTTCCTGACCCAGGTTTTGGGGTTTTATCCCAAAATCCCGGGGTTTGGGGTGTTCCTGACCCAGGTTTTGGGGTTTTGTCCCAAAATCCCGGGGTTTGGGGTGTTCCTGACCCACTCCTAGGATTTTATCCCCAAAATCCCGGGGTTTGAGGTGTTCCTGACCCAGGTTTTGGGGTTTTATCCCAAAATCCCAGAGTTTGGGGTGTTCCTGCCCCTCTTTTTGGGGTTTTATCCCAAAATCCCGGGGTTTGGGGTGTTCCTGACCCAGGTTTTGGGGTTCTGTCCCTTCAGGGAGAAGCCCAAGGTGGCCAAGGGGAGCTCAGGGCTGGAGGATGGACCCGAGGCCAAACGGCCCCGGCTGGACCCTGCTGAGACCACCATGGTCAAAAAGGTCAGTGGGGACATTCCTGGGGGGGTTTTGGGGGGAAAATGACCCTAAAAACCCCTGGAACAGACCCCAAAAACCCTGGGATGGAACCAAAAAACCCTGGGAGGGCCCCCAAAAACCCTGGGAGAGACCCCAAAAACCCCAGAACAGACCCCAAAAACCCCAAACAGGACCCTGCTGAGACCACCATGGTCAAAAAGGTCAGTGGGGACATTCCTGGGGGGGATTTGGGGGGGAAATGACCCCAAAAACCCTGGGAGAGACCCCAAAAACCCCAAACAGGACCCAGCTGAGACCACCATGGTCAAAAAGGTCAGTGGGGACATTCCTGGGGGGATTTGGGGGGGAAATGACCCCAAAAACCCCTGGAACAGACCCCAAAAACCCTGGGATGGAACCAAAAAACCTCAGGACAGACCCCAAAAACCCTGGGAGAGACCCCAAAAACCCCTGGGGTAGATCCCAAACACACCTCTGCTGCTTCCTTCCTTCCTTCAAGGCCCGAGTGTCTTTTGGGGTGACCCTGAACCCTTTTAGGGTGGCCCTGACCCCTTTTGGGGTGACCCTGACCCCCTTTAGGGTGACCCTGACCCCTTTTGGGGTGGTCCTGACCCTTTTGGGGTGACTCTGACCCCTTTTAGGGTGACCCTGACCCATTTTAGGGTGACCCTGACCCCTTTTAGAGTGACCCTGACCCTTTTAGGGTGACCCTGACCCCTTTTAGGGTGTCCCTGAGCCCTTTTAAGGTGACCCTGACCCTTTTGGGGTGACCCTGACTCTTTTGAGGTGACCCTGACCCCTTTTGGGGTGTCCCTGACCCCATTTGGGGTGTCCCTGACCCCATTTGGGGTGACTCTGACCCTTTTGGGGTGACCCTGACCCCTTTTAGGGTGTCCCTGACCCTTTTTGGGGTGTCCCTGCCTGTCCCCAGTGTCCCCAGTCCCACTCTGTCCCCTCCCAGTTGGAATTTCCCGGGTGGAGCAGAAACTCCCTGGGATTTTGGGATTCCTTTGGGATTCCTTTGGGATTTCTTTGGGATTCCTTTGGGATTCCTTTGGGATTCCTTTGGGATTCCTTTGGCATTCCTTTGGGATTCCTGGGCTGCTCAGAATCCTGCTGGGAATGTCCCCTGGGCTGGGAATGTCCCCTGGGCTGGGAATGTCCCCAGATGCCACCAGGAGCAGCTGCTGGATCCTGATCCCGTGGGAATTCCTCGGGATGAGGTTTTTGGGATGCCGGAGCCCTCGGGATGGGGCCGGGGGTTTGTCCCTGAGAATTCCCCCTTTCCTGAACCCCTGGGATCAGGGGAATCCCCATTTTCCTGTCCCACAATCCCGAATTTTTCCCCCCAGAATTCTGCCACCTGAGGGAATTTCTCTCCTTTCCCAAACCCAAAATCCCACATTTTTCCCCCAGAACTTTTTCCCCTGATCCCGAGTTTTTCCCCCCAGAATTCTGCCACCTGAGGGAATTTCTCTCCTTATTCCCATACCCAAAAATCCTGAATTTTTCCCCCAGAACTTTTTCCCCTGATCCCGAATTTTTTTTCCTCTGATCCCAAATTTTTTTCCCCTGATCCC
Organism: Sylvia borin; assembly: GCA_014839755.1. Lineage (NCBI taxonomy): Eukaryota > Metazoa > Chordata > Aves > Passeriformes > Sylviidae > Sylvia > Sylvia borin. The sequence goes on from JACEWE010000121.1 coordinate 25,998, forward strand.
GAATTTTTTCCCCCAGAATTCTACCAACTGAAGGAATTTTTCTCTTTATTCTCACCCCCAAAATCCCTGTTTTTTGCCCCAAATCCAGCGGCTGCAGTTCTGCCACCTGAGGGAATTTCTCTCCTTTCCCAAACCCCAAAATCCCGAGTTTTTTCCCCAAATTTTTTTCCCCTGATCCCGAATTTTTTCCTCCAGATTTCTGCCAACTGAAGGAATTTCTCTCTTTATTCTCACCCCCAAAATCCCTGTTTTTCCCCCCAAACCCAGCGGCTGCAGTCCTGCCACCTGAGGGAATTTCTCTCCTCTCCCAAACCCCCAAAATCCTGAATTTTTCCCCCAAAATTTTTTCCCCTGATCCCAAATTTTTTTCCCCTGATCCCGAATTTTTTCCCCCAGAATTCTGCCACCTGAGGGAATTTCTCTCTTTATTCCCAAAACCCCCAAAATCCCAAATTTTTTCTCCCAGAATTCTGCCAACTGAGGGAGTTTTTCTTTATTCTCAACCCCAAAATCCCGAGTTTTTCCCCCGGAATTTTTTCCCCTGATCCCGAATTTTTTCCCCCAGAATTCTACCAACTGAAGGAATTTTTCTCTTTATTCTCACCCCCAAAATCCCGATTTTTTCCCCCAAACCCAGCGGCTGCAGTCCTACCACCTGAGGGAGTTTTCTCTCCTTTCCCAACCCCCAAAATCCTGAATTTTTCCCCCGGAATTTTTTCCCCTGATCCCGATTTTTTTCCCCCAGAATTCTGCCAACTGAGGGAGTTTTTCTTTATTCCCAAAACCCCCAAAATCCCAAATTTTTTCCCCCAGAATTCTGCCAGCTGTGTGAATTTCTCTCTTTATTCTCACCCCCAAAATCCCGAGTTTTTTCCCTGTAATTTTTTCCCCTGATCCCAAATTTTTTTCCCCTGATCCCGAATTTTTTCCCCCAGAATTCTGCCACCTGAGGGAATTTCTCTCTTTATTCTCACCCCCAAAATCCCCGTTTTTTGCCCCAAATCCAGCGGCTGCAGTTCTGCCAGCTGAGGGAGTTTTTCTTTATTCTCAACCCCAAAATCCCGAGTTTTTTCCCCGGAATTTTTTCCCCTGATCCCGAATTTTTTCCCCCAGAATTCTACCAACTGAAGGAATTTTTCTCTTTATTCTCGACCCCAAAATCCCCGTTTTTCCCCCCAAACCCAGCGGCTGCAGTTCTGCCAGCTGAGGGAGGCCCTGGCCGTGGAGTGGCGCGGGGAAAAGGCGACGGCGGCGCTGCGGCGGACGGCCCCCGACTACTTCCTGCTGCAGGGTGAGTTCCTCAGCCTTCTCCCGGGGAAAAATCCCTCCTTCTCGAGGGGAAAAGTGTCCCGTTTGTGGGGGAAAAAAGGATTTCTAGGGAAAAAAAATTCCTGGGGAAAAAACGCCCAATTTTCAGGGAAAAAAAAAAAAAAAAAAAAAAAAAAAAAAAAAAAAAAAAAAACCAAAAAAAAAAAAAACAAAAAAACAAAAAAAAACAACCACAACCAAAAAACAAACATTTCTGGGAGAAAAAAATATTCAATTCCTGGGGGAAAAAAAGTGTGTCCCCTCCCTGGGGTGGCCCTGTCCCTGTGTCACCTCCCCGGGGTGGCCCTGTGTCCCTGTGTCACCTCCCCGGGGTGGCCCTGTCCCTGTGTCCCTGTGACAGTTACAGTGACAGTGACAGTGTCCCAGTGACAATGACAGTGACAATGACAGTGACAGTGTCCCAGTGACAGTGACTGTCCCAGTGACAATGACAGTGACAGTGACAGTGTCCCCATGGTGACAGTGACAATGATGTCCCCATGGTGTCCCCAGTGCTGCTGCGGTTCAGGACAGAGGCTGGCCGGGACCCGTGTCCCCTCAGTGTCCCCTCAGTGTCCCCGAGGACTCTCAGCGGCTGCTCTGGGTGTGACAGTGACAGTGTCACAGTGACAGTGTCCCCATGGTGACAATAACAATGTCCCCATGGTGTCCCCAGTGCTGCTGCGGTTCAGGACAGAGGCTGGCTGGGACCCGTGTCCCCTCAGTGTCCCCGAGGACTCTCAGTGGCTGCTCTGGGTGTGACAATGACAGTGACAATGACAATGACAATGTCCCCATGGTGACAGTGACAATGTCCCCATGGTGTCCCCAGTGCTGCTGCGGTTCAGGACGGAGGCTGGCCGGGACCCGTGTCCCCTGAGTGTCCCCTCAGTGTCCCCTCAGTGTCCCCTCAGTGTCCCCGAGGACTCTCAGCGGCTGCTCTGGGTGTGACAGTGACAGTGACAATGACAATGACAGAGTCCCAGTGACAGTGTCCCCATGGTGACAATGACAGTGACAATGTCCCCATGTCCCCAGTGCTGCTGCGGTTCAGGACAGAGGCTGGCCGGGACCCGTGTCCCCTCAGTGTCCCCTCAGTGTCCCCTCAGTGTCCCCGAGGACTCTCAGCGGCTGCTCTGGGTGTGACAGTGACAGTGACAGTGACAATCACAGTGTCCCCATGGTGACAATGACAATGACAATGTCCCCATGGTGTCCCCAGTGCTGCTGCGGTTCAGGACAGAGGCTGGCCGGGACCAGTGTCCCCTCAGTGTCCCCGAGGACTCTCAGTGGCTGCTCTGGGTGTGACAGTGACACTGACAGTGACAGTGTCCCCGTGACAGTGACAATGACAATGACAATGTCCCCATGGTGTCCCCAGTGCTGCTGCGGTTCAGGACAGAGGCTGGCCGGGACCCGTGTCCCCTCAGTGTCCCCGAGGACTCTCAGCGGCTGCTCTGGGTGTGACAGTGACAGTGTCCCCATGGTGACAATGACAGTGACAGTGTCCCAATGACAGTGTCACAGTGACAGTGACAGTGTCCCAGTGACAGTGACAATGACAATGTCCCCATGGTGTCCCCAGTGCTGCTGCGGTTCAGGACAGAGGCTGGCCGGGACCCGTGTCCCCTCAGTGTCCCCTCAGTGTCCCCTCAGTGTCCCCTCAGTGTTCCCCGAGGACTCTCAGCGGCTGCTCTGGGTGTGACAGTGACAGTGTCCCCATGGTGACAATGACAGTGACAGTGTCCCCATGGTGACAATGACAATGATGTCCCCATGGTGTCCCCAGTGCTGCTGCGGTTCAGGACGGAGGCTGGCCGGGACCCGTGTCCCCTCCGTGTCCCCGAGGACTCTCAGCGGCTGCTGCGGCTCCGCCGGGAGGTGCTCGACGCTCTGGGGGTGGGTTGTCACCTGCTGCCGGAGCATTTCCACAGGTGAGGGGACATCGGAGGGCTCCGTGTCACTGTCACCCTGTCCCCAAGGCCACCGGGGCTGCTGGAGCCTGGCGGGGACAGCACGGGGCCCTGGGGACATCCAGGGGGGGTCTGTGTCCCTCTGTGCCCCTCCCCATGGCCTTGGGGACATCCTGGGGGGGTCTGTGTCCCTGTGTCCCCCTCCCTGGGGACATCCTGGCACCTTGGGGACATCCAGGGTGGGTCTTTGTCCCTCTGTGCCCCTCCCCATGACCTTGGGGACACCCAGGGTGGGTCTGTGTCCCTGTGTCCCCCTCCCTGGGGACATCCTGGGCCCTTGGGGACATCCGGGGGGGGTCTGTGTCCCTTCCAGGGCCTTGGGGACATCCAGGGCGGGTCTGTGCCCCTCCCCATGGCCTTGGGGACATCCAGGGGGGGTCTGTGTCCCTGTGTCCCCCTCCCTGGGGACATCCTGGGCCCTTGGGGACATCCAGGGGGGGTCTGTGTCCCTCCCCAGGGCCTTGGGGACATCGGTGGGGGGTCTGTGTCCCTTCCTGGGGACATCCAGGGGGGGTCTGTGTCCCTCTGTGCCCCTCCCTGGAGACATCCTGGGACCTTGGGGACGTCCAGGGGGGGGTCTGTGTCCCTCCCCATGGCCTTGGGGACATCCAGGGGGTGTCTGTGTCCCTTCCTGGGCCTTGGGGACATCCGGGGGGGATCTGTGTCCCTGTGTCCCCCTCCCTGGGGACATCCTGGGACCTTGGGGACATCCGGGGGGGGTCTGTGTCCCTCCCCATGGCCTTGGGGACATCCAGGGGGGGTCTGTGTCCCTGTGTCCCCCTCCCTGGGGACATCCTGGCACCTTGGGGACATCCAGGGGGGGTCTGTGTCCCTGTGTCCCCCTCCCTGGGGACATCCTGGCACCTTGGGGACATCCAGGGGCGGTCTGTGTCCCTCTGTGTCCCTCCCCATGGCCTTGGGGACATCCAGGGGGGGTCTGTGTCCCTGTGTCCCCCTCCCTGGGGACATTCTGGGACCTTGGGGACATCCGGGGGGGGTCTGTGTCCCTGTGTCCCCCTCCCTGGGGACATCCAGGGGGGGGTCTGTGTCTGTCCCTCGGCATTTTCCATTTTGGGGGTGACCCCGGGGGGTTTTAGGGCACCCAGAGCCCCCGTTTTTGGGGGTGAAACTCTCATTTTTGGGGGGGGATTTTCCCCCCCAAAAAATCTCCCTTTTTATTTTATTTCATTTTATTTTATTTTATTTTATTTTTATTTTTATTTTATTTTATTCAGCTTCTGTTTCTCCGAGATGGCCCCGGTGTGCGCCGTGGTGGGGGGCGTGCTGGGCCAGGAGGTGGTCAAGGTACGGATTTGGGGGGTCCTGGGGAGGATTTGGGGGGGTCCTGGGATGGGTTTGGGGGTCCCCAAATCCCCCTGTGACCCCCCCCCCGTGTCCCCCCCAGGCGCTGTCCCAGAGGGACCCTCCCCACAACAACTTCTTCTTCTTCGACGGCGTCAGGGGCCAGGGGATGGTGGAGTGCCTGGGACCCCCCCTCTGAGGGACCCCCAAATCGGGGAGGGGCTTTGGGGTGCCTGGGACCCCCCCTCTAAGGGACCCCCAAATCGGGGAGGGGGTTTGGAGTGCCTGGGACCCCCCCTCTGAGGGACCCCCGAATCGGGGAGGGGCTTTGGGGTGCCTGGGACCCCCCCTCTGAGGGACCCCCGAATCGGGGAGGGGGTTTGGGGTGCCCGGGACCCCCCCTCTGAGGGACCCCCAAATCGGGGAGGGGCTTTGGGGTGCCCGGGACCCCCCCTCTGAGGGACCCCAGAATTTGGGGAGGGGGTTTGGGGGACCCTAAACCCCTTGGGAGGGGGATTTGGGGGGGTCCTGACCCCCTCTGAGGGACCCCCAAATCGGGGAGGGGCTTTGGAGTGCCCGGGACCCCCCCTCTGAGGGACCCCACAATTTGGGGAGGGGGTTTGGGGTGCCCGGGACCCCCCCTCTGAGGGACCCCAGAATTTGGGGAGGGGGTTTGGGGGACCCTAAACCCCTTGGGAGGGGGATTTGGGGGGGTCCTGACCCCCTCGAGGGGCACCCCAAATCGGGGAGGGGGTTTGGGGTGCCTGGGACCCCCCCTCTGAGGGACCCCAAATCGGGGAGGGGCTTTGGGGGGTCCTGACCCCCCCTCTGAGGGACCCCACAATTTGGGGAGGGGGTTTGGGGGACCCTAAACCCATCGGGAAGGGGCTTTGGGGGGGGTCTTGAACTCTTTGGGAGGGGGATTTGGGGTGCCCTGACCCCCTCACTGAGGATCTCCAAATTTGGGGAGGGGCTTTGGGGGGTCCTGACCTCCCCCTCTGAGGGACCCCCAAATCGGGGAGGGGCTTTGGGGTGCCTGGGACCCCCCCCCGAGGGACCCCAGAATTTGGGGAGGGGGTTTGGGGGACCCTAAACCCCTTGGGAGGGGAATTTGGGGTGCCCTGATCCCACTCACTGAGGGTCTCCAAATTTGGGGAGGGGCTTTGGGGGGTCCTGAACTCCTTGGGAGGGGGTTTTGGGGGGGTCCTGACCCCCTCTGATGGGACCCCAAATTTGGGGAGGGGGTTTGGGGGGTCCTGAGCCTCCCCCCGGGGTTTAGGGGAGGGGGTTTGGGGTTAATAAAAGTTTTTCCTACAAAAATGTGGCTGATTTTGGGGTTGGGATTGGGGAGGGGGGAGAGACACGCTGAGACCCCCATAAAGGGGTGAACCCCAAAATCTTGGGGACCCTCAAATCCCACAGACCCCTCCCCAAAATTCCTAAAACACTGCAGACCCCCTCAAACCCCACAGACCCCCCCAAAATCCCACAGACCCCCCAAAATCCCACAGACCCCTCCCCAAATTCCTAAAACACTGCAGATCCCCCCAAAATCCCACAGACCCCCCCAAAATCCCATAGACCCCTCCCCAAATTCCTAAAACACTATAGACCCCCCCCAAACCCCAGAGACCCCCCCCAAAATCCCACAGACCCCTCCCCAAACCTGCACCTCCAACCCCCAAAAATGCCCCCAAATCTCACAGAGCCCCAAAATCCTACAGACCCCTCCCCAAAATCCTACAGACCCCTCCCCAAAATCCCACAGACCCCCCAAAATCCCCCAAATGCCCCCCAAAATCCTCCTCTCATAAATCGATTTTTATTGCAAACAAAAGTACAAAAATGGCACTGACCATGTGGGACCCCCTCCCCAAAAATTCATGTACAGACCCCGCCCCCAAAAAAATGTACAGAAACCCCCCCAAAAATGTACAGAACCCCCAAAAAATTTACAGAATCCCCCCAAAAATTTACAGAAACCCCCCAAAAATTTACAGAAACCCCCCAAAAATTTACAGAACCCCCCCAAAATTTACAGAAACCCCCCAAAAATTTACAGAAACCCCCCCAAAAAAATTGTACAGCCGCCCTATATACAGCCTATATACAATGTACAGCCCATATACAGCATGTACAGCCCCTTTGGGGGGCTTTTGGGGGGGCTGCACCCCCCCAGCACCATCCGGGGGGGGGTCCCCAAAATCCCCCCTCCCCTATGGATCATATACAACCCCCTCCCCAAAAAAAAACCCCCCAAAATTCCCCCCATTTACAGCCCATATACAACATATACACACCCTTCATGGGGGGGATTTGGGGGGGATTTGGGGGGTCCTCACACCCCCGAGGGGGGGTTTAAAGGTTGTCCCCCCCAAAGAGAATTTGGGGGGTGGTCCTGACCCCCCCCAGCACCATTTTTGGGGGGTTCTTCCCTCATCCCCCCCAAAAAACCCCCCCAAATTTACACTCCCCCTCCCCAATTTACAGCATTTACAGACCCTTTTTTTTTGGGGGGGGGGTTTCCCCTTTCCTGCCACATTTTGGGGGGGCACCACCCCAATTTTTTTTCAATTTTTTGGGACCCCCCTCTTAATTTTTTGGGACCCCCCCTCTTAATTTTTTAGGACCCCCCCCCTCCTCACATTTTAGGACCTCCCCTCCCCCCCCAAAAAAAAACCCCAAATAAATAAATCACACTAATAAATAAAAATTAAGGAGGAAAAAAAAAGGGGGGGAGAGAAATGGACGCAACCAACCCGAGCTGAGGCGGGGGGGGAGGGGTTTGTGCTTTGAGTTGGGGTCTCTCCCCTCCTCCCGCTGTCCCTGTGGGCTTTCAGGGGGTTTTTTCCAGCTGTTTTCCAGCTGTTTTCCAGGTGTTTTCCAGGTGTTCTCCAGGTGTTCTCCAGGTGTCGTCCCGGTCAGTTCCCCCCTCTGGCCGCCAGGGGCGCTGCAGGCCCCGCCCCCAGCCAGGGCGCCACCCAGCGGAAGAGCGGCCCCCAGAGGAGCCCCCGACCGCGCTGCCGCTGCTGAAAGAGCTTTAATTAGCGCCGGTAATTAACTCATTAGCGCGACACCCACCACCGATTACAGCGCCTTCTGATGCCCTCCTCAAAATCCAGCCCTGGGAGTGGGGAAAAAGAGGAATTTTGGGGGGTGTCCCACCTAAAAAAAGTGGTGTCCAGCCTCATTTTTGGGATGTTTTTACCACAATTTTGGGGTTTTCCCTAAATTTTTGGGGGGTCTCCTCAAGATTTTGGGGGGGTTCTCCTCAAATTAAAGCCTCTCACCCCAAAATCCAGCCCTGGGAGTGGGGGAAAAGAGGAATTTTGGGGTGTGTCCCACCCCAAAAAAGTGGTGTCCAGCCTCATTTTTGGGGTGTTTTTACCACAATTTTGGGGTTTTCCCTAAATTTTTGAGGGGTCTCCTCAAGATTTTGGGGGTTTTCTAGATTTTGGGGGTTTCTCCTCAAATTGAAGCCTCTCACCCCAAAATTCAGCCCTGGCAGCGGGGAAAAAGAGGAATTTTGAGGGGTGTCCCACCCCAAAAAAGTGGTGTCCAGCTTCATTTTGGGGGTCTTTACTACAATTATTGGGGTTTTCCCTAAATTTTTGGGGGGTCTCCTCAAGATTTTGGGTTTTTTTCTAGATTTTGGGGGGGGTTCTCCTCAAATTAAAGCTTCTCTCACCCCAAAATCCCGCCCTGGCAGCAGGGAAAAGAGGAATTTTGGGGTGTGTCCCACCCCAAAAAAGTGGTGTCCAGCCTCATTTTGGGGCTCTTTACTAAAATTTTGGGGGTTTTCCTTAAATTTTTGGGGGATCTCCTGAAGATTTTGGGCTTTTTTTTCTAGATTTTGGGGGTTCTCCTCAAATTATAGCTTCTCCCACCCCAAAATCCAGCCCTGGGAGTGGGGAAAAAGAGGAATTTTGGGGGGTGTCCCACCTAAAAAAAGTGGTGTCCAGCCTCATTTTGGGGCTCTTTACTAAAATTTTGGGGTTTTTCCTTAAAGTTTTGGGGGGTCTCCTCAAGATTTTGGGGTTTTTTCTAGATTTTGGGGGGTTCTCCTCAAATTAAAGCTTCTCCCACTCCAAAATCCAGCCCTGGGAGCAGGAAAAAAGAGGAATTTTGGGGTGTGTCCCACCCCAAAAAAGTGGTGTCCAGCCTCATTTTTGGGGTGTTTTTACCACAATTTTGGGGTTTTCCCTAAATTTTTGGGGGGTCTCCTCAAGATTTTGGGGTTTTTTCCTAGATTTTGGGGGGTGTTACCCCAAATTCCAGCCCCTCCCACCCTCCGGATGCAGCCCCGGGGAGCAGGAGTTGGAGGGATGGGGAAAAAACCAGGAATTTTGGGGGGAATGTCCCCAAAAAAGTTGTCCCTGGGGTGTGTCCTGACTAATTTTGGGGGGTTCTCACTGAATTTTGGGGTTTTCTCAGTAAATTTTGGGGTGTTCTCACTGAATTTTGGGGTGATCCCATTAAATTTTGGGGTTTCTCACTAAATTTTGGGATGTTCCCAGTAAATTTTGGGGGGTTCTCACTAAATTTTGGGGTGTTCCCAGTAAATTTGGGGATTTCTCACTACATTTTGGGGGGATCCCACTAGATTTTGGGGGGTTCGCACTAAATTTTGGGGTGATCCCACTAAATTTTGGGGTGTTCCCACCAAATTTTGGGGTGATCCCATTAAATGTTGGGGTTTTCTCACTAAATTTTGGGGTTTTCTCACTAAATTTTGGAGTGTTCCCATTAAATTTTGGGGTTTTCTCACTAAATTTTGGGGTGTTCCCACTGAATTTTGGGGGTTTCCCGTCAACTTTGGGAGCCCCCCAACCCAAAAGAAGCCGGAGCACACCTGGAGTGACACCTGGAGTGACACCTGGAGTGACACCCGGAGTGACACCCGGGGGGGGACAATTTTGGAACACCCCCCCCCAAAAAAATTCCACGTTTCCCCCCCAAATTCCAAATTTCCAATTTAGAACCACCCCCCTTTAAATTTTTGGGGTACCCCCCTCCCAAAAATAAAACCCCAATAAATTTTGGGGTAACCCCAAGGAGGAGGAGCCCAGAGCCCTGGGAGTGACACAGAAATTGAGGGGGGGGGGTGGGAAAAATATTTTTGGGTGCCCCCACCCCAAAATTTCTCGCTTCCCACCCAAATATTGGGGTGCCCCCCCAAAAAATATTGGGTGCCCCCCACCCCAAATCTCGGGGTGCCCCTCACCTGGCGCTCGTAGCTGTGCTGGAAGGCGTCACCCAGGAGCCTCAACCGCGCCCCCAAAATCTGCTCGGGGCCCGGGGGGGGGGCGGCGGGGGGGGGTCCGGCCACGTGCCCGTTGGGGACGAGCCCCCCCTCAATTCGGGGGGTCCCCTCGTGCTCCGCGTCCCCCGTGGGGCGGAAATCACCTGAGGGAGGGGTGAAAAGGGGGAGGGGTCAGGTGTGGCCACGCCCCTTCCCCCCCCAAAATATACAGGGTGGGGTCAGGGTGAGCCACGCCCCCCATTCCTCCTGAAAGGTGTGGGGAGGGGGCTTCTTATGGAATGGTTTCGTGGAGGGGGGATTGGGGACCCCCAGCACCCATGGGTGGGACCCCCCCAGGGGTGCGGGAGCCCCCTAAAAGTGAGGATCACCCCCCGCAGGAATTGGGACCCTCGATGGGATGGGGACCCCCCCTCCCCGAAAATGAAGACCCCTCCCCCGAAAATGAAGACCCCCCCCGAAACTGAAGACCCCCCCCGAAAATGAAGACCCCCCTCCGAAAATGAAGACCCCTCCCCCGAAAATGAAGACCCCCCCCCGAAAATGAAGACCCCCCCCCCAAAAATGAAGACCCCTCCCCCCGAAAATGAAGACCCCCTCCCGAAAATGAAGACCCCCTCCCTGAAAATGAAGACCCCTCCCCCGAAAATGAAGACCCCCTCCTCGAAAATGAAGACCCCTCCCCCGAAAATGAAGACCCCCCTCCCCCCGAAAATGAAGACCCCTCCCCGAAAATGAAGACCCCCTCCCCGAAAATGAAGACCCCCCCCTCGAAAATGAAGACCCCTCCCCGAAAATGAAGACCCCCCCCCGAAAATGAAGACCCCTCCCCCCCGAAAATGAAGACCCCCCCCGAAAATGAAGACCCCCCCCCCCGAAAATGAAACCCCCTCCCGAAAATGAAGACCCCCTCCCCCCGAAAATGAAGACCCCCGAAAATGAAGACCCCCCCCCCGAAAATGAAGACCCCCTCCCCGAAAATGAAGACCCCCGAAAATGAAGACCCCTCCCCCCGAAAATGAAGACCCCTCCCCGAAACTGAAGACCCCCTCCCCCGAAAATGAAGACCCCTCCCCCGAAAATGAAGACCCCTCCCCCAAATCCCCCCGAGCCCAGGACTCACCGTGGGGTCCCCACGCGTAGAAGCCGAAATCGGGGGGGCTCCCGGGGGTCCCCCCGCGCTCTCCGCAGCTCAGGCGCGTGGAGGGGGCGGCCCCACGCGGATGGGGGGGCCCGTGGGTGGGCGCCCCCCCGCCGCCCCCCCCGCAGGCGGGGTGCGAGGGCAGTGGGGCTGGGGGCTCCCCGAGGGTCCCTTCCCGCAGCGGTCTGGCCATCGCTCCCGGGGGGCTCTGTGGGGTGATGAGGAGGGGGTCACGCGTGGGTTCTAACCCTGGGGTGGGGGGTCCACACCTCCCGTTCCCACCCCCCCCTCCCCCAAAAAAACCCCCCACACGGGCGTTCGGCGGCCGCCAGGGGGCGCGGCGGGAGCGGCGCTGTTTGTAAACAAACCGGGCAGCGACCCCCGGCCACGCGTGGGGACCCCCCGAGTGTCGCCCCCGCACCGGTCACCGAATGTCCCCAGCGCTGCCCGAGCCACGGGGGGGGGGGAGGGGGGAGGGGGCTCAGCGCGGACCCCCCACCCCCCAAAAAAAAACAATCCCCCCCGTGAAATGTCCGCGTCCCCCCACCCGCGGCCATGTGCCGTGTCCCTGTCACCGCCGCGCGCTCCCGCGTGTCCTCCCCTGCGCGCGCTCCCGCGTGGGTGTCCCCTCCCCACACCTGTCCCGTGCCGCGCGTTGTCCCCCGCGTGTGTGTGTGTGTGTCCCCTCCTCCGTCCTCACCCACGAGGGGCTGCGACCCCCGCGCGTGTCCCCCACACCCCCCCCAGCCCGGGGGTCCCCTCGGCGTGTCCGCGATGTGTCCCCTCCCTGTCCCGCGTGGGTCCCCTCCCCGTCCTGTCCCGCGCCTCTCGCTCTCTGCTCAGCGCCCCCCTCCCCAATTTGGGGCATCCCCCTTCCCCGAGGGTCCGCGACCCCCCCCCCACGACTGTCCCCGCGTGTCCCCCCCCCTCCCCACGCGTGTCGCCGTCCCCTCCCCGTCCCGCGCCGCGTGCGGGAGTCCCCGAGCCCCCCAAAACCTCAGGCTCCGCGCCCCCCTCCTCATCCTCCTCTTCCTCCTCCTGTCCCCGCGTGTCGCCGTCCCCGCGTGTCGCCGTCCCCGCGTGTCGCCGTCCCCGCGTGTCACCGTCCCCGAGCCCCCCCCCGCTCCGCGACCCCCGCGCTCCGCCATTCCCGTGGGGGGGGGGGGCTCCGCGACCCCCACGCGTGTCCCCGTGTCCCCCCCCGGGTCCCACGGGACCCCCCCCACGGCGGGACCCCCCACTCACGGCAGCCGCATGAACCGCTCGGGACGGGCGCGTTCGGCACCGGCGGCACCGGCTGGGGCTGGACACGCCCACGCGTGACGTCACCGCCCGTGCGTGACGTCACCGCCCCGCCCCGCCCCGGACAAGTTCGGGCTTGTGCGGCCGCCGGGGGGGGGGGGGAGGGTTTGGGGGGGGTTAAGGGGGATCCCCCTCCCCGAATTGTGGTGACCCTCCCCCACCTTGAGAAATTTTGGGGATTCTCCCCCCCCCCAAAAAAAAAAAATTGAGGCGCCCCCCACCCAAAAATTGGGACACCCCCCAAAATTCCCTGCCCAAATTGGGACCCCCCCCTGAAGTGCGGCCACGCCCCTAAATTGAGGCGACCCCCCCCCAAAAAAAAACCAAATTCTGCCCAAACTCCTGAAATCGCCGCCCTAAATTTAGGGACCCCCCCCCCTAAATTCTGACCGTGACCCCCCCCCAAATTCTGACACACCCCAAAACTTCCGCCCCCTCCCCAAAATAACGCCCCCCCCCCAAAGTTCTGACGACCCCCCCCAAATTCCGAGCTCCACGTGGGTGTCCCCCCCCACGCGGGGTTTTCCCACCCCTCCCCAAGGCCGGGGGGGGGGTCCCGGGGTCGCCGCAGCCACTCAGCCGCCGCCCCCTCCCCCCGTTTCCAGGCGAAGCTCCGGCCGCCGCCGCCCCGGTAACAGCGGGAAGGGGCCAACCAGGCGCCGCCGCCGCCGCCACTCCCCGCCCGCGACCCCCGCGACCCCCGGGAGCCCCCCCAAAATCCCGCCAAGGGACGGTCTGGGCGAGCTGCGGGGGAGGGGGGGGTGGTCACCCCGTGACCTTTGACCTCTGACCGAGGGGTGGGGGGGGCGCGCTCCCCCGTTCCCCCCCCCCCCTCCCCTTCCCCGCCGGTGGCGGCGGCCCCGCCCCCCGGGCCCGCGCGCCGCCGCGCCCAGCGCTGATTGGACGGGGCAGCCGGGGGAGCAGCCAATCGGAGCGCGCGGCGGCCGCTGTCTCCAGCGGAGCGCGGGAGAGAGAGCGCGGGAAAAAGGGGGGGGGGGCGGGGACAGGTGAGAGGGGACAGGTGAGAGGGGACAGGGACAGGGGACAGGGACAGGTGAGAGGGGACAGGGACAGGGGACAGGTGAGAGGGGACAGGGACAGGGACAGGTGAGAGGGGACAGGTGAGAGGGGACAGGGGACAGGGACAGGGGACAGGTGAGAGGGGACAGGTGAGAGGGGACAGAGACAGGTGAGAGGGGACAGGGGACAGGTGAGAGGGGACAGGTGAGAGGGGACAGAGGACAGGTGAGAGGGGACAGGGGACAGGGACAGGGGACAGGGGACAGGTGAGAGGGGACAGGGGACAGGTGAGAGGGGACAGGGAAGAGGGACAGGGGACAGGGACAGGTGAGAGGGGACAGGGACAGGGGACAGGTGAGAGGGGACAGGGGACAGGGACAGGTGAGAGGGGACAGGGGACAGGTGAGAGGGGACAGGGGACAGGTGAGAGGGGACAGGGGACAGGGACAGGGACAGGGACAGATGAGAGGGGACAGGGACAGGTGAGAGGGGACTGGTGGGAAGGGGACAGAGGACAGGGACAGGTGAGAAGGGACAGAGGACAGGTGAGAAGGGACAGAGACAGGTGAGAGGGGACAGGGACAAGTGAGTAGAGAGGGGACAGGTGAGAGGGGACAGGTGAAGAGAAGGGAACACGGGACAGAGATGAGGGGACAGGTGAAGTGACAGGTGAGAGGGACAAGGGAGAGACACAAAGGAGAGGGGACAGAGATAGGGACAGGTGACACAGGTGAGCCGAGAGGGACAGGTGAGGGGACAGTAAGAGCTGACAGGACAGGTGCCAGCTCTAGGGACAGGGACAGGTGAGGTGACAGGTACCAGCTATAGGGCCAGACACGGGTGTGGGGACACGTGTGGGATGTAGCACCAGGTGTGGCCTGGACTCAGGTGTGGGGACACGTGTGGCCATAGGTACCAGCTATAGGTACCGCCTATAGGTGCTGGTACAGCTACAGGTACCAGGTGGGCTCAGCACCCATGGGTGCCACCTCCAGGTGTCAATACAGGTACAGATGCCAACGTCAATACACCTATAGGGCCTGGCACCTATAGGGCTCGGCCATAGGCACCGCTATAGGTGTTGGCGCACGCACCTGCAGGGGCGTGGCCACAGCTGAAGGTCTGCAGCCATAGGTCCCTCTATAGGCACCTGCACAGGTGACCCCCAGGTGACACCCCTGGGTGCTGCCATAGGCTCCTCTACAGGTGCACCCATAGGTGCTGCTTTAGGGACACCCAGAGGTGTTACTGCGGGACTGGACACATCTCCATAGGTGCTGCTGCAGGTGTGCCGCAGGTACGGCCAGCTCCTCCCATAGGTCCCCCCAGTTCCCCTATAGGTCCCCACCAGTCGTTCCTATAGGTCCCCCCAGTTCCCCCTATAGCTAGTCCCCAGTTCTCGCCCAGTTCCTTCTATAGGTCCCCCCCAGTTCCCTCCCAGTTTCCCCTATAGATCCCCCCAGTTTCCCCTATAGATCCCCCCAGTTCCCCCCCAGTTCCCTCCCGGTTTCCCCCCAGTTTCCCCTATTGATCCCCCCAGTTTCTCCTATGGATCCCCCCAGTTCCCCCCCAGTTTCCCGTATAGATCCCTCCAGTTTCCCCCCAGTTTCCCCCAGTTTCCCGTATAGATCCCCCCAGTTTCCCCCCAGTTCCCCCCCAGTTTCCCCTATAGATCCCCCCAGTTTCCCCCCAGTTCCCCCCCAGTTTCCCCTATAGATCCCCCCAGTTCCCCCTATAGATCCCCCCAGTTTCCCCCCAGTTTCCCCTATAGATCCCCCCAGTTTCCCCCAGTTTCCCCTATAGATCCTCCCAGTTTCCCCTATGGATCCCCCCAGTTTCCCCTATAGATCCCCCCAGTTCCCCCCCAGTTCCCTCCCAGTTTCCCCTATAGATCCCCCCAGTTTCCCCTATAGATCCCCCCAGTTCCCCCCCAGTTTCCCCTATAGATCCCCCCAGTTTCCCCTATAGATCCCCCCAGTTTCCCCTATGGATCCCCCCAGTTTCCCCCCAGTTCCCCCCAGTTTCCCCCCAGTTCCCCCCCAGTTTCCCCTATAGATCCCCCCAGTTTCCCCTATAGATCACCCCAGTTTCCCCCCAGTTTCCCCCCAGTTCCCTCCCAGTTTCCCCTATAGATCCCCCCAGTTCCCCCCAGTTTCCCCTATAGATCCCCCCAGTTTCCCCTATGGATCCCCCCAGTTTCCCCCCAGTTCCCCCCAGTTCCCCCCCAGTTTCCCCTATAGATCCCCCCAGTTTCCCCTATGGATCCCCCCAGTTTCCCCCCAGTTTCCCCCCAGTTTCCCCTATAGATCCCCCCAGTTTCCCC
>JACEWE010000122.1:0-39447 GCA_014839755.1 Sylvia borin
CGGTCCCACAGCACCGCCGGCCTCCAGGGGGGCTCCACCTGGAGCTGGGTGGTCTGGGCACCTGCAGGTGACAGGGGACACCAGCCTGCCAGGGCCAGCACAGGGCTGGAGAGAGTGGGGTGGGGACATGGCATCCCCTGAGGACTCAACAGCGAGGACCAGGGTCTGAGCTGGAAGGGAGAAGGGACAGGGGTGGGTGGGGGTGGCCCTGTAGGGAGAGCAGCACCTGGGGGATGAGGTGTGGTGTCTGTCCCCAGACTGTCCCCAATGGAACACTGGTGTAGCACAGAGGTCTTGAGGACAGGGACACCTCGATCACCTCTCAGCTGAGGCAGGACATGGGGACACTGTGCACACCCCATTCTCCTACAGATCACCACAACCATCCTCACAGCCACATCCCCATGGCCCCATTCCCGTGACACCATTGAAATGGCACCTGTCCCCATACCCTATCTGCCTGGTATGTGGCCCTTGTCCCTGCATCCCTGTTCCTCTTTCCCTGTCCCCACTGTTGCCCCAGCGCCAAGATTCCATTTGTCACATCCTTGTCCCCACATCCCATTTCCCCTCTTTCTGTCCCCACATCCACCCCATGACTCTGGTGACACTAGAGTCCATGCCCATGCACTGGCTCTGCTGGCCTTGGGAACCTCAGGGGACCCCACAGCCCCCCTGTGCCCCCTCCCCACCGGCCTCTCCCTCACCAGGGCCCATCCCCGGGGTGTCAGGCCCGTGCCCAGGGCACTCACCCCACAGGAGCAGTGTCAACTTCCCGGCCATCCCTGTGTCCCCAGCCATGTGGACTGGCTGTCACTCGCTGCTGTGGCCACCGGTCCCCTGGGTGTTGGCTCTTCGGATGAAGAGGAAGGAAGTGAGGTCACACCTCGTCCCCACGTGTAGGTGGCCCTTGGTGGGGGCAGGGTGGAGGAAAGGAGGAGACACAGTAGGGGACAGGCTGGGGACATTATGGGATAGTCTGGGGGCTCAGTGGGGGATGATGTTCCCAGGAGTGAGGGGGTCAGGGGATGTGGGGAACTAAGGATGAGGGCCAGGAGTTAAGGGGTTCAGGAGAATTGAGTTCTCCATTTCTGGGGACATTCATGGATGGGGGTCCCAGGGGAACTTGGCCCCCAGGGATTTGGGGTCATGGAATATAGGTGTCAGAGTTGGGGGCACAGGGGGATAAAGGGGACCCATGGGAAGAGGGGCTCTGGGGGAAGAAGCAGCCCATGGGATGGGATCAAAGCAATGGTGGTCCTGGGCAATGGGAGTCCTGGGTTGGGGGTTCCAGAAAGGAGAGACCAAGGGAATGGGGGTTCCATGGTTGTGTTCCCAGGGGAATGGGAGTCCCAGGGATGGGCAGTGACTGGGTGGGCACAGGGGTCACAGCTCCTTCCCTGGGTGCCTCAGATTTTGGGGTGACTCAGAGCCCAGCACAGCCCCCACAGTGTGCTCATGGCCAGGGGGGCACCCCAGGGTTGAGGCTCTGGGTCTGTGCCCCACACACCCCGGGGATTTTTTCCATCCCCCCATTTCCTGGCTCAGCCATGCCAGGGAACACCTGAGCAGGTAATGGTGGGGGGATCCCAGGAAGGGGCAAGGGGTGTGGGGGGTGCAGGCAGTGGTTGGGGGGCTGTGGAGGATGAAAGATTTTCACTTTCTCTTTCCTGCAGCAGAAGGAAGAGCTCCTTCCTGCCTGGGGCTCCATTCCCCAGCTGCTCTTGCTGGCTCAGATCCTGCTGGTGATGAGTGAGAATGGAGATGTCTGGACCCCTCCAGGAGCTGCCATCCCCCAGGACAGAATCCGCCCCGTGTGACACTCGGCACAAACGGCCTCTTCCTTCTGCTGCAGGAGAGAGAAAGTGAAAGTGTTGGGAGGGCACAGCCGGACGCTCCCGTCTCCCACAGCCTCCCAGCCCTCCCTACATTCCCCACACCCCTGCTGCCCCCAGACCCATTCCCTGCTCAGCTGCTCCCCAGAATCTTGAAGGCAAGAACTGGGGTTTTTGCTGTTGTGAAATTGAGGGTGTCATGGTTCGAGTGCACAGTAGAATTATTTACTCTTTTTCTGCTGTGAGGTACAGTTAGGAGAAGAGCAAAGTGGGCTTGTTATAAGCGAAATAGCCGAATTATTTTATATAAAAAATTTTATTAAAATTAATTAGGTTATAAAGAAATAAAAAATAAAAAGCCCACTACCAAGGGATGTCGAGCCCGGGGTCGACACCGGTGAAACAAGGTTGGACTAATGGTCTATCTGGCAAAAACAGTCCATCTCTTGTTCACGAGAAACTGTTGCTGGATCTCGATTTTTATACTGTTTTTTGTGCCCTCAGGCTAGACCCAGAATGTTAATCTCCTCAATCGTCCCAATATGATGCTATCTCTTGCATTGCATAGTTGTTTATTGAAGTCTTTTTGTCTCTTCCCTCTGGCCCGACGGGGGGTCCAGGTGACGACGGGGGTCCAGGTGACGTGGGTGCCAGGTGGTAGTCAGATGATGATCGCTCCTTGTCTCGTTTCAAGAAAATGTTATTTCACCCTATGCCTTCAAGTGCAAATGAGGTCTACCACCTCAGTTCTGAACTTTGCTCTGTGCTTTCAAATGCAAATGAAGTCTCTTCCCTGAGTTTACAGTCTGAATTTTACAAAAGGGGGTGCTTCATATGACTTTCAGCACTTTATATAAAATACCATTATAGGCATGAATTAATTCTCAGCCTCCCTCATAACAGGCTCAAAACGTTAAAGAATATATATAGAGACAATAATTACCAAAACTACAAGGGACAAATCAAAATTAATTGTAATCAGAATAAAACCTTCAAAACACCTCAGCTCCACCACAACTTTCCTTTGCCTTCCCACAAACAAAGTATACAGACAAAACCTGGAACCCTTGGTCACTTTACTACCTATAAAGTAGTCTTTCATCAGTTTCTTTTAGAGGCAGAAGTCTCTTTTGGTCTGTCATGGAATCTTCCCCACAAGAAAGAACAGTTCTCTTGTGGCTTTTTAATTCTCACAAAAGCAGCTGCCGGGGAATCTGCATTTGTGAAGTCCCTCCCATGTCACACAGCCTTCCCACAGCTGCATAATGGGCCACGTAAACTCATGAGGTACTCTTTTAAAGAGGAACAGTTCAAAAGCAAACGTTTTCTTCATCTCTAGAAACATAGATCTTTTCTCTTTCTGAGGGCAGATCTTCCTCTTCATCTCATCTCTCTCTCTCTGTTCAAGCTTCTCATAGGATCACAACTACTTCAATATTTACTTAGTTGACCACAAATACCTTTGCTCAGATGTACAATTTGAAAACTCTCATCTCCCCATCCGTGCCTTCCACCACTTCGACAGATATTCTAATATAGCACAGTCCATTGCCATGGCTTACAAAAGAAGTTCAGCGTAAAACCAAGGCATCTTCTTGTTCTCTTGCCATCTAAGATTCAACTCCTCCTTCACTGACTTTGATGTCTTCATGTTGTCTCTCTTCCTGGTTTCACTCTGTGCTTTTGTCTCACTTAAGAAAGGATTTAATGTTTTGCAAGTTTCACCTGTGCAAAGAAAGACTCTGGCAGCTCTGCAGAGGCCGTGATGGTTCTCCCGGGCAGTGTCCAAGGAGGTAAATTCAGGCCGTGCCGGGGCTGGGCCAGGATCTCAGGGGCTCTGGCTGCATTCAGTTTTCAGCTGCGGGGCCACTCTGCACGGCTGCAGAGCTGCCCCTGCTCTTGGCCACAAGATCTCTGCAGCTGCTGGGGCCTCTCCCTCTGCAAGGGCTCTTGGTGCTGGCGGCTGGAGCTGTTCCTAGTAAAGAATTCTTCCCGAGCCGCGCTGGGGCTTCCCCCCCGTTCCTGTGCCCGGCAGCGCTGGGGGCCCGGCCCGGCCCTGCGAGGCCTCCCGGGGCCGCCATGGGGGCGGCTTTAGCGGCACCGTGTCAGCAGCCGCTGGAGGCTGATCCGGTCGGGACGGGGCATTCTCTCCTCCCCTGCCCTGCCCGGGAGCCGCCGGGCCCGGCCCTGCCAAGGCTACAGCAGCGGCCGGGCCCGGCCAGGCCGCACCAGGCCCGGGGCCACGCGGCGGAGCGGGGCCGAGCCCACGGCACCTGGGGACCTCTTCCCAGGCACGGAGACAAGGGAACTTTTCCCGGGATTCTTCTCATTTGGACCTGTGTGGCCACAGAGGCGTACCTAGCTCTTGAATTGGTTCTGCAGGTTGTCAATATTCAAAGCTAATGACTGATTGGTTTTGCCACAGGTTTTCTTCAATCATTGCAAAACCAGTGACAGCATGTACCTCAAGAAAATGAGTCAAGGATCAAACCAAGCGAAAGAATTCCTGGAACATGCAAAGTGAAAATAATGTTTGAAATATGCGTAACCTTCTTGAATATGTGTTTATTGAATACAATGAAAAGGTACATTACAAGAATTGTTATAGATGACTCTGTGCCTCATGCAGTTGCCAAGCACCCGGCACACTGTTTGCTGTCCCTTTATCACCTTGTTTCTCCCTTATTAATATTTAAAAATACTAAGGAGTGAGCTTTGCTTCTCACACAGTTTAATAAAATGCCTAATTTTCGGTACAATAAGAGGGAAACGGGTCATGTGCCCCCCCAGCAGTGAGTGGGGGATTGAGGAGCCCTGCGGGGTGCAGTGAAGAGGAGGAAGAGAACACTGAAGGGAATCGATGCCCCCCAGTGCTGCATATTTCCCTCCATGTCACAGCACACTCTCAAAGGTGTCATGAGGTGTCACCTGCTGTCCCTTGTAGGTTTGCTGGTTGTTTGTCACTTGTGGATCCCGAAATGGGGCAGGGCCAGGAAACACCTGTGGGGGTCCCTGAGAGTGACACTAGTTGTGGGGATCTGGGTGGTGGTGACACTTGTGGGTGACGTGTCTCTGTCCTCCCCTGTACTCCCCCCCCGCCCATTCAGTGCTCACAACGTGGGGGTCCAGCACTGCCCCCTCCTCCAGGGAAATCCTGTGGGGATAAGGGGAGGTCTGAGGGGTGTCTGGGGTGGGAGAAAGAGAAGTCCGAGCTGGAGACCCCCACTCACCTGTCCTGGAGCTTCTTGGCAGCTGCATGGGAAAGGGGAGAGGGTGACCATGGGGACCCTGTGACCCCTGAACTTTCCTGGGACCTCAGCAGCTCCAACCATCCATGGGAACCCGCAAATTCCGACCAGAGCCCTAATTCCCACTAGACCCCTGATTCCCCTGGGACACATGAAGCACCCCTGAACACCCCTAGAACTTCTGCTCCACCACAGTGCCCCTAAAGCCCCCTGGTGTCCCCAGCCTCTGAGCCCAAGAACCCCAAGCCCAGCAGGGAGGCCACCACCCCCCAGGTTGCAAGAAAGATCCCCCCACATTCCTGAATGGCCCTCCAAGAGTTCCCCAAACCATCCAGAAGCTCCCAGAACCACCCCAATGTTTCTCAAAGCCTACCCAGGGATGGACCTGGAGTCCAACCAAGACCCTCCAAATTCTCCCCAAATCCCCCAGACCCCCAGCCAAGGTCACTGTGGGCTTCGTTTCCCCGAGCTCAGGGCCCCTGGGTGGTTGCCCCATCACTGCCTACACTCTTGGGGCATCCACTCACTCCAGGACCCTCAATTCCTCCCCACTGTCACCCACCCTGGTGGTGCCAGCATGACAGCCCCCGATGACAGCCAGGAGCAGGACCAGGAACAGGAGGGTCCTGCCAACATTCACAGCCACTCCTGGGGACAGAGGGGGACACAACAGGGTCACTCAGAACCCCGGGTCCTGAAAACCCCAATAACCCCTTGTGAGCCCACCTGTGACCCAGGGTGAGCCAGGGGTCACCTCCAGGGCCAGCTCAGGGCTGAGTGCCCGGAACACGCGGTGCCCGTCCTGTCCCAGCTGGTTGGTGGCCACGCACTGGTAGGTGCCCGAATGTCCCACATCGATGTCCCCAAGCTCCAGGACAGGACCTCTGGCCACTTCCCAGCCATCACGCAGCCAGGTGAAGGTGACAGGGGCTGATCCCACCTGCACTGAGCAGCGCAAGGTCACGGGGTCACCTGCATGCACCTGGTGTGACAGGGGACCGGGGCTGATTGTGGCATTGGCCACGGGCACTGTGGGGACAGAGACAGGGCTGGCACCTGGTGAGGTGGGATGGGGGTGCTGTGGGTGGGGTCACCCCCAGCCCGAGGATCCTGTGCACCCAGGACAGTGACATTCAGGCAGACACTCTCGGCCATGCAGCCCCCATTGGTAGTGGCCTCTGTCATTGTCCCCAGCATGCCACAGTTCCTGGTGGGGCCCGGTGCCCACTGGTGCCCCTGAGTCTCCCTGGTGCCAGGTGAAGGACAGAGGACCTATCCCTGTGTCTGCCACGCATCTCAGCAGCAGTCCTGGGGAGCTGTGCCCACAGGAACACCCCTGAGAGTGGAACCCCTGTGGAAGGGGGAAGACCAAGAGACAGTGAGGGACCCCGGGGTTAATGGGGATGGGCAGGGAGGCCCCAATGAGGAAGAGGGGCAAGGAGCTGGGGGGGGCCTGGAAAGGCAACCCAAAGAAGGATGGGGGATTCAGGGAGGGGACACCTGGAGAGGCTTGAAGGGGACACGAGGGAGGGTGTGGGGACCCAGGGAGGAGAAGGTGGGACTTGGGAACCATGAGGGGAGATCAGAGAGGGGTGGGGCTGACCCAGGGACCGTTAAGCGACCAGTGAGGGGAGAGAGGATAGGGACGAGCACCTGAACAGGGATGGTGGGACATGGCAAAAGTTTTCAGGAAAGATTGGGGTACCACATAGTGCCCATCCCCACACTCACTGTGCACCGCGATGCAGAGCCAGGCGCTGCTCTTCTGCACAGCCCCGTCCTCGGAGTGCACCTGGCAGCTGTAATTCCCTGAGTGGAAGACCCCCACGGCAGGCACCAGGAGCTGTGAGGACACCTGTGGGCCCCCCACCCACTGCCCATCCCGGTAGAAGAGGTGCAGGAGGCGGGTTTGGGGCCGCAGGGGGCTGGGGCTGCTGAGGCAGCTGAGATTGAGGGGGGATCCCTCGATGAGCTCGGGAGAACCCTTCAGCACCGGCACCGTGAAGAGCTCTGGGAAGGAGAGAGGAGAGGGATCTGGGACTCCAAGTCCCTAGGGAGGGACTCTGGGGGTGCTGAGGTGTGACGTGTTGGGAGCTCACCGTGCACTGTCACTGTCACCGGTGCTGACTCCTTCCAATCCTGTGATAACCAGGAGTCCATCCAGGCCCCGCAGCTGTAGTGGCTGCTGTGGTACAGCTGCAGAGGGGACATGGACAGCTCGATCCCACTGAGAAATCTCATACTTTCGTCTCCCCGGTAAAATCGCACCCTGGTAAGTGATTTGTCCTGCCAGCTGCAACAGCGCAGTGTCACCGTGTCCCCCTCCAGCAGCGGCCATGCTGGCATCTGCAGCACCAGCCAGTCTGGTGGATAAGTGAATTCCCGTCACATTGTGAGGCCCTGGGGTTTCTCAATAGCACCAGGACCCCCACTGGAACAGATCCAGTGCACCAGGGGTCCCCAGTTCCACAAACAGGGTCCCTTCTCACTGTTTGGATGCTCTGGGATGTCTCCATGCAGGGGACTGGCTCTGGTCACACCAGATGACCCCATGGAGTGGAGACCACCCAGACCCCTCGGGGTCCTGCAGATGCCAGGTTGGAGAGACTCAATCCCCACTCACCATTTGAGACTCTCACAGTAGGGCTGCCCTCTGTTCCAGATCTGTCACACATGTAGGTGCCACTCTTGGTGACAGTGAAGTGGTCGGGTCCCTTCTGCCACCAGCTCTGCCCATCCTTGTACCAGGTGGTGGCACCGACGGTCCCCGAGCCCTGGCAGGTCAGTGTCACCCGGTCCCACACCACCGCTGGCGTCCAGGGGGGCTCCACCAGAATCTGGGTGGCCTGGGCACCTGCAGGTGACAGGGGACACCAGCCTGCCAGGGCCACTGTGGGTCTGGGTGACACAGGGACATGGGGCAGGGACATGGCATCCCCTGAGGACTCACCAGTGAGGCCGAGGGTCTGGGCTGGAAGGGAGAAGGGACAGGGGTGGGTGGGGTGTGCCACTGCAGCAACAGTGGCACCAGGGAATGGAGTGCTGGGGCTGTCCACAAACTGTGCTAGTGTGGTACAGGTCCCTCGGGGACAGGGACACCACAGCCACCACATGCTCAGGCAGGACAGGGGGACACTGTGGACACTCTGGAAATGGGGACATGCTGACACAGGTCACCCCCACCCACCCCATGATGCCTCCCCAAATCCCTGTGCCTTATTATTGTCCCAAAATTCCTGTCCCCTTGTTCCTGTCCCCACATCCTCCCCACAACCCCGACACCATCCATGGACTGGCTCTGCTGGCATTGGGGACCTCAGGTGACCCAACAGACCCCCTGTGCCCCCTCCCCACCGGTCTCTGCCTCACCAGGGCCCATCCCCAGGGTGTCAGACCCGTGCCCAGGGCACTCACCCCACAGGAGCAGTGCCACCTTCCCGGCCATCCCCATGTCCCCGGCCACCCAGGCTGGCTGTCACTCACTCCCTGGAGTGGCTGTTCCCCTGGGTGGTGGCTCTTCAGCCAGGGTGGAAGAAGGCAAGGTCAGTCTTATCATCATGCGTAGATGGCCCTTTGTGGGGGTGGGGTGGCCACAAGCTGGGGACAGGCTGTGGGCAGGGTGGAGACAGGCTGGGGACAAGGCTGGGTGGCACAAGATGTGACATGGGGTTCTCAGGAGTGGGGGGTCAGGGGGGTTGGGGAGCCAGGGATGGGATCCCCAGAGAATGGGGGTCCTTAGGAGGGGGAGTCACCAGGGATGGAGGTGCCATGGGAATGGGGGGCCCCATAAGCTGGGGGGACACTAGGATGGGAGTGTCAGGGGAACATGGGCTCCAAGGATTTGGGGTCATGGGAGAGGTGGGACAGGGGAGAATGCGGGATCCCATGTGACTGAGCAGTCCTGGGAGAATCAGTGTCCTGGGGGAAGGGAGGTTGTAGAGGATGTAATGAATGGGAGACGGTTCCTTGGAAATGGGGTCCTGGGCCATAGAGACTCTGAAGAATGGCAGTCGTGGGATCGGTGTCCCAGGGAAGGGGAACATAAGGAATGAGGATGCCAGAGATGGGGAGCTGCTGGTCAGGCCTGTGGGTCACAGCTCCTTCCCTGGATGCCGTAGATTTTGGGGTGACCCAGAGCCCAGCAAGTTCCCCCGAGGTGCTCATGGCCTGGTGATCACCACGTGGATTCTGAAGGGCTCTGAGTCTGTGTTCCCCCACCCCCAAGGAGCTTTAGCCTCTCTTCATTTCCATTTACTTCCTTTTTCCCCTGAATCTCACAAACCCCCAGTTTGTGACTTGATGATCCTGGGGAACACCTGAGAAGGGAACAGGTTGGAGGAACCCCAGGGTGGGGGAAGCAGGGGTGAGGGGTCTGCAGGTGGGGTTGGAAGGCTTTGGGGGGGTCTCTCTGTGCCCCCCAACAATTTCACTTTCTCTCTCCTGCAGCAGAAGGAAGAGGCCGTTTGTGCCGAGTGTCACATGGGGAGGGTTCTGTCCTGAGGGGCACATCCAGGGAGGTCCTGTACTGGGGGGATCCTGACACAGGGAGGTACTACCCCGGAGGATGGCAGCTCTGGGTGGAGTCCAGATTTCTCCATTCTCACTCGTCCCCTGCAGGATCTGAGGCAGCAAGAGCAGCTGGGGAATGGAGCCCCAGGCAGGAAGGAGCTCCCCAACTCCTCCTCCTTGAAGCCAGTGGCCATCCAAGTGTGGGGCCCAGCCATGGCCCAGCCCCAGGGCACAGGGATGGGCATTGGCCAGCCCTGCTCTGGCCAGCCCCAGGTGGCAGCCAGGACCTGAGGGTCCCCCCTGCCCCCTTGGCTTGGATTCTGGCAGCTTCAGAGCTGCTGCAAAGGTGAGAATTCTGTGGGGGAAAAAGGCGTGGCTGTGGTTTGCTGAGCCCTGCAAGAAGCACAAAAGCCAATGGGAGCCCAGGCAGTGGCTCTGTGAGGGCCTTTGATGGTTTTCAGAGCAGGGCTGACTGGAAACGGCCCCTGCAGGGGCAGCTGTGAGGGAACCAGTCCGGAAATGCCGCAATTGATCATTTTGTCCCTTTCAGCAAGGGGCTGAGAGAGCCCCAGCAGTTCTGCAAATCCCACACCC
This sequence comes from Sylvia borin, assembly GCA_014839755.1. NCBI lineage: Eukaryota > Metazoa > Chordata > Aves > Passeriformes > Sylviidae > Sylvia > Sylvia borin. The sequence continues at coordinate 10,187 of JACEWE010000122.1, forward strand.
ATCTGCTCAACAACCTGATCTGGACCCTCCTTCTTGAACAAAAGCTGCAGCCATTTGGAACATCCCAGAAAGAATGTTTGGGTTCTGGATGTGGACTCCAGAAGAGAGGAAAAGTGTGGAAATACTGAGCAGGGGCTCCACCCCTGGATCTGGGGAACAGGGGTGTCCCAGCAGGAGCAGGGAGTGCCCAGGCAGGGGAATTCAGGGCAGGGTGGAGTGCATTTACCAGGGAAGCAGAGCCTGAGGGACACATGGGCATTTCCACAGATTCCTGTGCACTGTTCCAAGGATGGACAGAGTTTCTCCCCTTTTGGGAGCAGAAGCCATGGGAAGTAAATCAAGTTTTAGCATGAGACGGAGAAAAATGGGAAGAGTTCCTAAACCATATCCCAACCAAATCCTTCCTTATGGGCTGGGTTGCTGCCCAGCAGGCAGGGAACAATCCCATGGATCCGTTGGACACTCAGGGAGATTCCACACTCTGTGTTATCCACAAGCAATCACTGCTGTGGGATGCACCAATGGGCTCCTAAATGGGAACCAAGAAGTCTCATTTCTCTGTGATTTGTTTGTGTTATTATTGTGAGTGACTTTTTGGGAGGGCAACAATTAAAAGGATTCTATCAATGAGATCATTTTAGATCTTGTCTGTTTAATTTTGCTGAGATTATTTTTTAATGGTGGGGAAAAAATGGTTGGAGAAAAGGTTTTTGCCTGTATTTCCCAGATGTCTAATTTTGTCTCAACTATTTGGGCATCAGGGAATTCAACCTAATTTAGCCTGGTATTTACCATCATCAGGGCAAGGCCATAACAGGTGTTCTCTTAACTCAAGGCAGCCCAGAGGTCACAGGGCCCACTGAATGCTCAGGGCTCCCCCTGCACAGAGGTCCCCAGGATGTGCCACCTCTGGGACAGGAATCCCCAAATACGTGGCACCCACAGAACGAGGACCCCCTGGGAGAAGACCCTGGGACAAGACCCAGGTGTCAGCACAGCAGAGGAGCCCTTTTCCCTCAGGGCAGGACCTCTCTGGATGTGCCCCCTCAAAACAGAACCCACGTCCTCAGCTCAGCATAAACAGCCTCTTCCTTCTGCTGCAGGAAAGAGAAAGTGAAAATCTTTCATCCCCCACAGCCCCCCAACCACTGCCTGCACCTCCCACCCCCTTTGCCCCTTCCTGGGATCCCCCCACCGTTACCTGCTCAGGTGTTCCCTGGGATGGCTGAGCCAGGAAATTAAGGGATGGGAAAAAGCCCCGGGGTGTGTGGGGCACAGACCCAGAGCCTCAACCCTGGGGTGCCCCCCTGGCCATGAGCACACTGTGGGGGCTGTGCTGGGCTCTGAGTCACCCCAAAATCTGAGGCACCCAGGGAAGGAGCTGTGACCCCCGTGCAGCCAGCCACTGCCCATCCTTGTGACTCCCAACCATGGGACCCCCATTGCCTTGCTCTCTCCTTTCTGGGACCCCCATCCCAGGACTCCCATTGCCCAGGACCACCATTGCCTTGATTCCAGGCCATGAGCTGCTTCTTCCCCCACAACCCCTTTTCCTGAGGGTCCCCTTTATCTCCCTGTGCCCCCAACTCTGCGACCCACATCCCATGACCCCAAATCCCTGGGAGCCATGTTCCTGCAGGACCCTCATCCCTGAATATCCCCAGAAATGGAGAACTCAGTTCCCCTGCACCCCTATTCCCATGGACCCTCATCCTTGGCTCCACACCAGCCCTGAGCCCCCCCCACTCCTGAGAACACCTTGCCCCATTGAGCCCCCCAGACTATCCCATAATGTCCCCAGCCTGTCCCTTACTGTGTCTCCACCTTTCCTCCACCCTGCCCCCACCAAGGGCCACCTACACATGGGGGGGGGGGGGGAGGTGTGACCTTTCTTGCTTCCTCTTCATCCGAAGAGCCGCCACCCAGGGGACTGGTGGCCACAGCAGCGAGTGACAGCCAGTCCACATGGCTGGGGACACGGGGATGGCCGGGAAGGTGACACTGCTCCTGTGGGGTGAGTGCCCTGGGCATGGGTCTGACACCCCGGGGATGGGCCCTGGTGAGGCAGAGGTGGGTGGGAATGAGGGCACAGGGGGCTGAGGGTCCCCTGTGGTCCCCAAGGCCAGGAAAGCCAGTGCATGAACATGGAGCCCAGTGTGACCAGAGTCATGGGGTGGATTTGGGGACAGGAACAGGGGAAATGGGATGTGGGGACAAGGATGTGACAAATAGAATCCTGGAGCTGGGGCAGCAGTGGGGACAGGGAGAAAGGCCACATATCAGGCAGATAGGTTCTGGGGACAGGTGCTGTTCCAATGGCACCATGGGCACGGGGCCATGGGGATGTGGCTGTGAGGACAGGAGCTGTGAGGATGGTGGTGGTGACCTGTAGGAGAATGGGGTGTCCACAGTGTCCCTATGTCCTGCCTCAGCTGAGAGATGATCGAGGTGTCCCTGTCCTAAAGACCTTCATGCTACACCAGTGTTCCATTGGGGACAGACACCACACCTCATCCCCCTGGTGCTGCTCTCCCTGCAGAGCCACCCCCACCAGCCCTGTCCCTTCTCCCTTCCAGCCCAGACCCTCGGCCTCGCTGGTGAGTCCTCAGGGGATGCCATGTCTCTGCCCTGCAGTCCCCAGCCCCGTGGTGGCCCTGGCAGGCTGGTGTCCACTGTCACCTGCAGGTGCCCAGACCACTCAGCTCCTGGTGGAGCCCCGCTGGAGGCCGGCGGTGCTGTGGGACCAGGTGACACTGACCTGTCAGGGCTCGGGGACCGCCGGTGCCACCACCTGGTACAAGGATGGGCAGCGCTGGGGGCAGAACAGACGCGACCGCTTCACTGTCACCGAGAGTGGCAACTACACATGTGACAGACCTGGCAGTGGTCTCAGCCCCTCCGTGACAGTCTTAAATGGTGAGAGGGGTTTGGGTGTTCTCAGCGTGGCAGCTGTGGGTCCCCAAGGATTCTGGGTGTGCTCGGCTCAATGGGTCACCCTGTGGTGTGATCAGGGGCTGTCCCCTGCACACAGGGACATCCCAGAGCATCCCTGTGTGGGGGGAAACTCTGTGGATGTGGGGATCCCAGGTGGGCCTCTGGGTGCGACCCAATGAGGGGTCTTCATGAAAACCAGGCTCCCCCCTTGCCCCACAGGCCCGTTGGTGCTGCAGGTGCCGGCATGGCCGCTGCTGGAGGGGGACACGGTGACACTGCGCTGCCGGCGCTGGAAGGACAGTTCAGTCTCCTCAGTGCAATTCTACCGTGGGGATGAGGAGGTCAGGAAGCCCCTCAGTGGGACCGAGTTGTCCCTGTCCCCTCTGCAGCTGCACCACAGCGGCCGCTACCACTGCAGAGGCTGGGTGACCTCCGGGGTATCACGGGGGTGGCAGGAGTCAACACCAGTGACAGTGACAGTTCATGGTGAGCTCCCAACACCTCATAGTTCAGCATCCCCACAGCCCCTCCCCAAGGACTCGGGGTCACAGTTCCCCCTCCTCTCTCCTTCCCAGACCTCTTCACAGTGCCAGTGCTGGAGGGTCCTTCTGAGCCCATTGAGGGGTTCCACCTCAATCTCAGCTGCCTCAGCATCCCCAGCCCCCTGCGGCCCCCAGCCCCCTTCCTGCACCTCTTCTACCGGGACGAGCAGTTGGTGAGGGGCCCACAGGTGTCCCCACAGCTCCTGGTGCCTGCCGTGGGAGTCTCCCACTCGGGGAATTACACCTGCCAGGTGCAATCCGAGGGGGGAACAGTGTGGAAGAGCAGCACCCAGCTCCGCGTGACGGTGCGCAGTGAGTGTGGGGATGGGCACGGGGAGCCCCCAGAGCCCTCCTCAGCTTCCCTGCTCTGCTTTGGGACCCTCATTACTGCCTCAGCTCCCTATCACTGTCTCAGGTCCCTCATCTTTTCCTTGGTCCCTTCCTCTGTCCCCCAGCCCTACATGGGTACCCCCATCTTTCCCATAAGCTTTTTCCACCTCCCTTCCACACTGCTCGGGTCCCTGTCCTTGTCCCCCCATCAAGCACTGTGTCCCTTCATCCATTCCTGGTTCAACCCCACCCCTCACTGATCTCCCCTCATGGTCCCCAGGTCCCACCATACCCTCCCTGTCGTGGTCCCTCACCTCGCTCTCTGAACCCCCCATCATTCCTTGGGGTTTTTTTTTCCAAGTCCCCTATCAGCTGTGGGCCCCCTCTTCCTCACTGAGATCCCCCTGCCCCTTGAAAACTCCACCCGTGTCCCTCACTCACCCCTGGTTTCATCCCCGTCCCACAGGGGTCCCGGTCTCAGGGGTGTCCGTGTGGGCGAAACCCCCAGGGGGACAGGTGGCACGGGGGGACCGCCTGGTGCTGAGCTGTGCAGTGGCCACGGGGACAGGTCCCCTGTCCTTCTCCTGGCACTGGGAGGGCTCGGCAGCACTACTGGGCACTGGCCCCCACCTGGAGCTGCGCCACATGGGGGACAATGACAGCGGCCACTACCAATGCCGGGTCAGCAATGGGGACAGCGTGGCTGAGAGTGTTCCCCTGAATGTCACTGTCCTGGGTGAGTAGGACCCTCAGGCTGGGGATGGCCTCACCCACAGCAGCCTCCAGAAAACTGCCGTCCCCCCATCCCTGTCTCTTTTGCTGTCTGGAAGCCTCTCTCCCCAGCCTCAGCCCTGTTTGTGTCCCCACAGTGCCTGTGGCCAATGCCACCATCACCCCCAGTCCCCTGCCACACCAGGTGAACACAGGTGACCCCGTGACCCTGCGCTGCTCAGTGCAGGTGGGGACAGCCCCTGTCACCTTCACCTGGCTGCACAATGGCCAGGAGGTGGCCCGGGGTCCCGTCCTGGAGCTCGGGGACGTTGATGTGGGACATTCAGGCACCTACCAGTGCATGGCCACCAACCAGCTGGGACAGGACGGGCACCGCGTGTTCCGGGCACTCAGCCCAGAGCTGGCCCTGGAGGTGATAGCACAGGGACATAAGGGCACAGGTGGGCTTACATGGGGTCACCAGGGAGTGCAGGACCCCAGCAGTGATGGGTGATCCTGATGTGTCCCTCTCTGTTTCTTGCAGTGGCTGCAGGGGTCGGTGGGTCCCTTTTGTTCCTGGTCCTGCTTGTGGCTGTCATTGTGTCCTGGCACTGGTGGCACCGCCTGGGTGGGTGACAATGAGGGGATGGGGGTCCCAGGGAGCTGTAGGAAGCCCTACAGATTTGGGGAGTAATAGGGCAGCACACAAAGCCCCAGAATTTTAACCTTGGCTGAGGATCCTGTAGGGTTTAGGGAGGTGCTGGAGGGTCCTGCAGGGATTTTGGGGGTTCTTTCAGGGATCCTGGGGGCATTTGGGGGGTCTATTGCCCTGCCAGGCTTTGGGTATTTGAGACTGAGTTGACTGGGTGCACTGAGGACATTAATGAATTCTGGGGGTCTTCAGGGATGCTTCGGGGTTCTGTGGGGAATTGAGGGTCGTGTGGGGATTGATAAATCCTGAGAAGGGTCAGGGGCCCAGGGACCCCACAGTCACTGCTCCTGTTTTTCCTCTGAAGCCACCAGGAAGCACCAGGAAAGGTGAGTGGTGGTCTCCAGCTGTGGCTCCTCTTTTACACCCACCCCAAATCTGTCCATCCCCTCCCACACATCCCCTTTATCCCCACAGCACCCCCCCAGAGCCCCTGGCCCCCCCAGAGGAGGAGGAGGTTCTGTACACCCACGTCGTGTCCACCAAACAGGCACAGCGTGAGTACAGTGGTGGGGGGGACAGTGACATGTCACCCACTGGTGTCACCCTCCACATTGATCCCCCCAACTGGTGTCTCTTGCAGGGCCCCCCCACGTCACCATTCCCCAAGAACCCCAGGTGACCTACGCAGAGCTGCCAGGACCACACGGGCGACCACAGGAGCCCAGGGACATCATCTATGAGATTGTGCCGTGACACTGGGGGGGCTGAGGGGGCACTGGGGATCCCCAGCCATGAGCACCCACACGTGTGTGTGCTGCCCCTAAAAACTGCCCCTCCCCCTGCCAGTGGAGGCTCAAAAGGCAAAGGTCCCAAAGGGCTGAGGGAAGAACAGCAACGAGACAGAACTGCAAACAGCAACGAGAGGAAAAAAAAACACGACAGCAACACGGTTCAGAATTCAAAGGATCACAAAAGAAATGATTTCCAGAGAAAACCCCCAAAGAGGAACAAATGCCAGATACTTCCCCCAACACATTTCCTCCACCACAGGAACCTGGCAGGACTCTGGACCTTTATTGCTGTGATGGCTAAAGTGGCCTTCAGGAGGCTCTGGTTTCTCTTCTCCCCCGTCTCAAACAGTTCCTCTGCTGTGTTCCCCACACAATGGTTTCACAAAGGCCCTATGGGTGTTCCTGAACCTCCCACTTCTCCCGGGCACTCAGGATCAGTCCATGGCACAGGGCAGGGTGTCAGAGACAGGAAAAGTTTAATGTCTTGAGACATTTTAGAGCACCAGTATGTGTCAAGGGGGGGTCAGGCTTTTCTTTTGGTGAGACAGGGCCTTGTCTGTCAGTCAGTCTGTCAGCCATGGAACACTGGGGACACTGAGATGTTCTGACAAACCCAGCTCCTGAATGGCTGGGCTACCAGAATTCCGACCTGAGGGAGGGCCCTTAGTGGCCCAAGGGCTTCAAAGGCAGAGCATGAGGTGGCCCTGTGACTGACCCTGTCTTCTCTTGGAGTATCTGTCCCATCCACGCTGGAATCCAGGAGCTGGCAACTCTCTTGGTTTAAAAGACAAATGTCTGCCAAAGAAATCAGGAACCTTCCTGGAATGGAAAGAAGACCCATGCCCAAAAATTTTGATAATTTCAAAAATTAAAGGGTTTCCAGGGAAAAAAAATGCAGGAAAGTATATAACAGCTCTTAAACAGAAAATTTCTACAAGACAACAGAACAAACAACACAAAATCGGAATTTTCCCACCCGCTCAGGGCTGGTTTTTCCTCTTTGGTGCAGTATGACCACGTCCGCCAGGGGGAGCTGCAGGGAGCACTCCCGGCCAGCAGGGGGCGCTGCAAGGAGCACTCCCGGCCAGCAGGGGGCGCTGCAGGGAGCACTCCGGCCAGCAGGGGGCGCCCCGGCGCAGCTCCAACCCCTCAGGGGCGATGGCGGCCTCGGCCGGGATGGAGGAGGGGAAATGGCTCCTTTGGCAAACTCACGGCCACCAATCGGTCCCGGCACCGCCACCGGCAGCGGGCAGAAGTGGCCAAGGCAGCAGGTTGGATCGTAGTGCCGAGTGGCAGTGTAGCAGCGTCCCGGGGCCAGACGCAGGCCCTGCACAACACACATGACTGCACTCCCCAGTTCAGAATGGAGGGACGGCAGCACCGATTACCTAGCCAAGTCTCGGTGTCACAACAACGCTTGTCATGGCTTTATACCACAATTCTTGAAAACCGTCAGCCTTTCTCATCCTTTTCTTCCTTCAGTCCCGGCACAGCAGCTCTGGGAATGTTGAATTCCCCTGGGATGGTGAGGAAAACAGGTGCTCGGTGCAGCCACTGCCAGGGCTCCTCAGGGGGCTCCAGCCCACGTTTGGAGTTCCTGCTCCTCCTGGGCCACTGCTGGTCCCAACACAGCTGCTGCAGGGAGAGGAGGAGGAGGAGGAGGAGAGCAGAGCCACAGCCCCCAGGACTCTGCAGCTGCAGTTGGAGCACAGGGACAGCCCAGGCTGAAATAGTGGCTCTGGAGGGCAAAATGGGGTGAAATTTGAACTAGTTGGGCCAATGGCCCTGTTCTCCTCTGGGTGCTGCAGATCCTTAAATAGGATTTGGAATTAGGGCTGGGGTTCCTGAAGTTCAGCCGTGCTCCTAAACCATCCTTGTGCACAAACACACGGTTCTGCTACCTCTGCCCGGGGATTTTGAGCAGTGGACAAATTTGGGGGACATAAATACCGTTTTTGGCTGCTGGGAAGGATTTCAGCTGGGTTTTGCTGGTGCTGGGGATGATTCAGTGCCTGTGCCATGTGGCCGGTGCTCCACGCTGGCCGTCCAGGAAGGCCGAGCTGGAGCAGTGGCTGAGGCGGGAGCGGCTGGAGCAGGTGGCCACAGGAACAGCACCTGGCCATGCAGGTGGAGCAGGAGCACTGGGAATTGTGCAGGGTGCTCAGGTGAGGCCCACAGGGCCGGGGCATGGTGGGACACTGATTGACATTCCTGCTGTCCTGAGATTTTGTGACAGAGCAGTGTCACCCATCAGCCACCAAACCCCCTCAGGGCTCGGGCACAGCCTCACAGGAGGTCCCACACCAGGCCTTGGGGACAATTCGGGCACTCCTGGGCTTGTTCCCGACAAAGGGCAGCGCTCCGGGAGCAGTGGGCACATCCCGAAGGATCAGCCCGGGGCTGCTGGAGCCCGAGTGCTGCGGGGAAGGCCGGCGGGAGGGAGCCGGGCCCCGCTCAGGCGGCGCTGCCCGAGGAACGGCTCATCCTGCAGGAGCTCGGGAGCCTCTGCCGGTGCCGGCCCTGCGGCTGTCGGGGGGCGCGGCCGGAGGGGCCGGGGGGCACCGGCTGGGAGGGGCCGGGATGGAGGGACCGGGACCCCAGTGGGGAGCCCTGAGGGTGGAGGCACCGAAATGGCCGAGGGGAGACCCCGGCATGGCGGGGGAGCAGAGACCCTGGGCTGGGCTCTGCGGGAAGGAGGGACCGGCATGGTGCTCCCAGAGCACTGGCAAGGGCCCAGCTGCCATCACACTGCGAGTGCCGGGACGGTCACGGGCTGTCTGAACCCACTGTGACAGCGTGTCCCAAGCCACTGTCGCCATGTGTCGGCACCGCCCATTGCCAGGGTAACGCCCCAACAGCTTTGGGCTCTCGGAATGGGCAGGGCAGGGGCGGGGCAGAGCCCTGTCTATTCCCTGTGCCCTGTGCAGGTGAGGAGGGCAGGGATGGAGCAGCTTTGGGGACACCTGGAATGCAGCCACGGTCATTCCCCACAGCCACACCATGACTGAGGGGCAGAGCCCCTGCTCCACATTTCCACACTTTTCCCTCTGGTCTGGTGGCTGCAGCCAGAAACCAAATATTCTTTCCATGACTTTCCAGAGCGCTACAGGTTTGAGACAGGGAGGAGGAGGGTCCTGGTCAGGTTGTTGAGCAGATGGGTGTGGGATTTGCAGAACTTCTGGGGCTCCCTGAGCCCCTTGCTGAGAAGGACAAAATGATCAATTGCTGCATTTCCGGACTGGTTCCCTCACAGCTGCCCCTGCAGGGGCCGTTTCCAGCCAGCCCTGCTCTGAAAACCATCAAAGGCCCTCACAGAGCCACTGCTTGGGCTCCCATTGGCTTTTGTGCTTCTTGCAGGGCTCAGGAAACCGCAGCCATGCCTTTTTCCCCCACAGAATTCTCACCTTTGCAGCAGCTCTGAAGCTGCCAGAATCAAAGCCAAGGGGGCAGGGGAGACACTCAAATCCTGGCTGCCACCTGGGGCTGGCCAGAGCAGGGCTGGCCAATGCCCATCCCTGTGCACTGAGGCTGGGCCATGGCTGGGCCCCACACTTGGATGGCCACTGGCTTCAAGGAGGAGGAGTTGGGGAGCTCCTTCCTGCCTGGGGCTCCATTCCCCAGCTGCTCTTGCTGGCTCAGATCCTGCAGGGGACCAGCAAGAATGGAGACGTTTGGAACAGGTTTTTTTCCCACAACCCAATAAATTCCAAGTGCCCCATGCCCTCAGGACAGGAACCCCATTGGGGAATATAGGAAGGATCAGGAGAGATCAGGGGCAGCCCCCAACAGCTTCAGTCAATCCTGATTTACATGGTCTCAGCCCTGCAACATCAAACTGGGGCTAAATCAGCCATTTCCAGTGAAAAGAAAAAGGAATTTACACAGTGCTGTGGAGGTGGGGCCAGAAGGATTCTCCTGTGTTGTGGCTGCTAAGGGAAGGGTCCAGATTTTGTTCCTTCTTGGGAGGTTCCCCTAGAAATTGTTTCTTTTGTGAACTTTTGGATTCTGAATCTTGTTCCTGCTGGTTTTGTTCTCTGATTGCTGTTTCAGGATTTTTTTTTCTCTCAACTCTTTGGAATCTTCGCCTTTTGTACCTCCGCTGGCAGGAAGAGGGGAAGAAGCTCCTAGACTTAGTGTGTCAGTGGTCAGGATTTTCCCTGTTTTCGTTCTCTGCAGGAGTTTTCTACCATTTATTGCTAAGAGAGAATAAGGGAATAAGGGCCATTCCTAATAAAGGATCTGAGGCAGCAAGAGCAGCTGGGGAATCGAGCCCCAGGCAGGAAGGAGCTCCCCAACTCCTCCTCCTTGAAGCCAGTGGCCATCCAAGTGTGGGGCCCAGCCATGGCCCAGCCCCAGGGCACAGGGATGGGCATTGGCCAGCCCTGCTCTGGCCAGCCCCAGGTGACAGCCAGGACCTGAGGGTCCCCCCTGCCCCCTTGGCTTGGATTCTGGCAGCTTCAGAGCTGCTGCAAAGGTGAGAATTCTGTGGGGGAAAAAGGCGTGGCTGTGGTTTGCTGAGCCCTGCAAGAAGCACAAAAGCCAATGGGAGCCCAGGCAGTGGCTCTGTGAGGGCCTTTGATGGTTTTCAGAGCAGGGCTGGCTGGAAACGGCCCCTGCAGGGGCAGCTGTGAGGGAACCAGTCCGGAAATGCCGCAATTAATCATTTTGTCCCTCTCAGCAAGGGGCTGAGAGAGCTCCAGAAGTTGTGCAAATCCGACACCCATCTGCTCAACAACCTGACTGGGAAACTCCTTACTGAACAAAACCTGTAGCCCTTTGCAACATCCTAAAAAGAATGTTTGGGTTCTGGATGTGGACATCAGAAGAGAGGGAAAAGTGTGGAAATATTGAGCAGTGGCTCCACCCGTGGATCAGGGGAACAGGGGTGTCCCAGCAGGAGCAGGGAGTGCCCAGGCAGGGGAATTCAGGGCAGGATGGAGTGCATTTACCAGGGAAGCAGAGCCTGAGGGACACATGGGCATTTCCACAGATTCCTGTGCACTGTTCCAAGGATAGACAGAGTTTCTCCCCTTTTGGGAGCAGAAGCCTTGGGAAGTAAATCAAGTTTAGAGTGGGGAAGAGATATATGGGAAGAGTTCCTAAATATGGCCCAACCAAATCCTTCCCTATGGGCTGTGTTGCTGCCCAGCAGGCAGGGAACAATGCCATGGAGCTGTTGGACACTCAGGGATATTCCACACTCTGTGTTATCCATAAGCTAATGCTGCTGTGGGATGCACCAGTGGACTCCTAAAGGACGAGGAACCCGCAGAACCAGGATACCCCAGGACAAGATCCATATGTCACCAGAGTAGAGGAGCCCTTTTCCCTCAGGGCAGGACCTCTCTGGATGTGCCCCCCAGGACAGAATCCACAGCATCAGCTCAGCATAAAAGACCTCTTCCTTCTGCTGCATGAAAGAGGAAGTGAAAATCTTTCATCCTCCACAGCCCCCCAACAACTGCCTGCATCCCCCACCCCCCTTGCCCCTTCCTGGGATCCCCCCACCATTACCTGCTCAGGTGTTCCCTGGGATGGCTGAGCCAGGAAATTAAGGGATGGGAAAAAGCCCCGGGGTGTGTGGGGCACAGACCCAGAGCCTCAACCCTGGGGTGCCCCCTGGCCATGAGCACACTGTGGGGGCTGTGCTGGGCTCTGAGTCACCCCAAAATCTGAGGCACCCAGGGAAGGAGCTGTGACCCCTGTGCCCACCCAGCCACTGCCCATCCCTGGGACCCCCATTCCTCTGGGAACCCAACCATGGGACCCCCATTGCCTTGGTCTCTCCTTCCTGGGACCCCCATCCCAGGACTCCTATTGCCCAGGACCACCATTGCTTCATCCCATCCCCTGGGATGCTTCTTCCCCCACAAGACCTTTTCCCAAGGGTCCCCTTTTTTCCCCCTGCACCCCCAACCCTGGGATCCACATCCCAATACCTGAAATCCCTGGAGACCATGTTCCCAAAGGATCCACATCCCTGAATCCCCCCAGGCGTGGAGACCCCAATATCTCGGGACCCCTATTTTCCTGGGCCCCATCCTTGGCTCCCCACATCCCCTGAGCCCCCCCACTCCTGGTAACACCAACCCTCACTGAGCCCCCAGACTATCCCATAATGTCCCCAGCCTGTCCCCTACTGTGTCTCCCACCTTTCCTCCACCCTGCCCACACCAAGGGCCACCTACACATGGGGACAAGGTGTGACCTCGCTTCCTTCCTCTTCATCCGAAGAGCCGCCACCCAGGGGACCGGTGGCCACAGCAGCGAGTGACAGCCAGTCCACATGGCTGGGGACACGGGGATGGCCGGGAAGGTGACACTGCTCCTGTGGGGTGAGTGCCCTGGGCACGGGTCTGACACCCCGGGGATGGGCCCTGGTGAGGGAGAGACCGGTGGGGAGGGGGCACAGGGGGGCTGTGGGCTCCCCTGATGTCCCCAAGGGCAGCAGAACCACTGCATGGGCATGGATCTCAGTGTGACCAGAGTCATTGTGTGGCTGTGGAGACAGGAACAGGGGAACAGGAACAGGGGAATTGGGATGGTGGGACAGAAACAGGGAGGTAGAGGTTTGGGGACAAGGATGTCCCAAAAGAAACCTTGCGGCTGGGGCAACAGTGGGGACAGGGAGAGAGGAACAGGGATGCAGGGGCAGGGACAAGAGCCACATACGATGCAGATGGGGCATGGGGACAGGTGCCATCAGAATGGGATCATGGCCAAGGGGATGTGGCTATGGCGACACGTGCTGAGAGGATGGTGGAGGTGAACTGTTCAAACATGGACTGTCCTCAGTATCCCTCTGTCCTGCCTCACTCCAGGGAGACTGAGATGTCCCTTTATTCAAGACCTCTGTGCTACCCTAGTGTATCATTTGGAACAGTTTGGGGACAGATACCACATGTGATCCCTAGAGGCTGCTGTGCCTGCCGTGCCACCCCCACCCAGCCCTGTCCCTTCTCCCTTCCAGCTCAGACCCTCATCCTCACTGGTGAGTCCTCAGGAGATACCATGCCCTCATCCCACTGTCCCCAGCCCTGATGTAGCCATAGCAGGCTGGTGTCCCTTGTCACCTGCAGGTTCCCAGACCACCCAGCTCCTGGTGAAGCCTCTCTTGTTACCAGCAGTGCTGTGGGACCAGGTGGCACTGACCTGCCAGGGCTTGGGGACTGCTGGTGCCACCACCTGTAACAAGGATGGGCAGCGCTGGGGGCAGAACAGACACAACCACTTTACCGTCACTGAGAGTGGCACCTACAGATGTGACAGATCCAGCAGTGGGCTCAGCCAACCTGTGACCATCGTAAATGGTGAGCGGGGATCTTAAATGATCAGGGTGGTCTCCTGATAGGTTTGGGAGGGCTCCACACTGTCATTGGCCCCACAACCCTTCTTGTGGCAAGGGCCTGCCCCCTACACTCAGGGACATCCCAGTGCATCCCAGTGGGATGAGACCCCTGTGGTGACACCTGCGCCATGGGGTTGCTCTTGGTGTATCTGGGATCCTCCCACGAAAAGGAGAGTCCACCCAAATGTCCCCAGTTCCATGGGCACCAACCTTGGAGCAGTCTTGAGCCCCTCAGTATGATGGGACCCTCCTGTCCCACAGGCCCGTTGGTGCTGCAGGTGCCAGCACTGACGCTGCTGGAGGGGGACACGGTGACACTGCCCTGCCGGGTCATGCAGAACAGGACAGTCACCAGAGTGCGGTTCTATCATGGGGACGAGGAGGTGAGCAGAACCCCCACAGAGACCGAGTTGTCCCTGTCCCCTCTGCAGCTGAACCACAGCAGCCAGTACCACTGCAGGGGCTGTGTGGACTTTGGGGGATCACAGGAGTGGAAGGACTCAGCACCGGTGACAGTGACAGTGCACGGTGAGCACCCCACATCTCACACCTCAGTGCCTCCACAGCCCCTCCCCAAGGACTTGGGTTCACAAATACCCCTCCTCTCTCCTTCCCAGAGCTCTTCACGGTGCCGGTGCTGGAGGGTCCCCCCAAGCCCTTCGAGGGGTCCCCCCCTCAATCTCAGCTGCCTCAGCACCCCCAGCCCCCTGCAGCCCCCAGGCCCCCTCCAGCACCTCTTCTACTGGGATGGGCAGTTGGTGAGGGGCCCGCAGGTGTCCCCACAGCTCCTGGTGCCCGCCTTGGGGGTCTCCCACTCAGGGAATTACAGCTGCCAGGTGCGCTCCAAGGAAGGGACCGTGCAGAAGAGCAGCTCCCGGCTCTGCATCACGGTGCGCAGTGAGTGTGGGGATGGGCACAGGGAGCTCCCACAGCCTCACCGAGTCCTCTGCCATGCTTAGGGACTCCCAATTACTGCCAGCCCCACCCCCCCCCCCATGCCTGTCAGAGGTCATCCATCCACTCCTGAGTCCCTCTCCAAGTTCCCCAGACCTTCCTGCCTACTCTCATCTTTCCTCTAAAGTTTTTCCAGGCCCTTCCATCACTTCTCGAGTCCCACTCCATTTCTCCCCATCCCTCACTCGGTCCCTTCACACATTCCTGGTTCAATCTTACCTGTCTCTGATCTCCCCTCGTTGTCCCCAGGTTCTACCATACCCTCCCTGTGGTGCCCCCGCAGCCCGCTCCAGGTGTCCCCTCCCTGAACCCAGTATTCCTTGGGGTTCCTGTCCAAGCCCTCCATCAGCTCCAGGCACCCTCTTCCTTACTGGGGTCCCCTTGCCCCTCGAAAATGCCACCTGTGTCCCTCACTGCTCCCTGGTTTCCGTCACCCCCCACAGGGGTCCCGATCTCAGGGGTGTCCGTGTCGGCACAGCCCCCCGGGGGACAGGTGGCACTGGGGGACTGCCTGGTGCTGAGCTGTGCAGTGGCCACGGGGACAGGTCCCCTGTCCTTCACCTGGCACCGAGGGAACTCAGGGACACCACTGAGCACTGGACCCCGCCTGGAGCTGTGCCGTGTTGGGGACAATCACAGCAGCCACTACCAGTGCTGAGTCAGCAACAGGGACAGCGTGGCTGCGCGTGTCCCCATGAATGTCACCATCCATGGTAAGTGGGTCCTACCGGGCTGGGGGTGGCCTTACTCATGGCATCCTCCAGGAAACTCTCATACCCATGTCTTTGTCCCTCTTACTGGCTGCCAGCCCCTACCCCCAGCCTCAGACCCACTTCTCTCCCCACAGTGCCTGTGGCCAATGTCACCATCACCCCCGGTCCCCTGTCACACCAGGTGCACGCAGGTGACCCCGTGACCCTGCGCTGCTCTGTGAAGGTGGGCTCAGCCCCTGTCACCTTCAACTGGCTGCATAACGGGCAGGAGGTGGCCCAGCTGGGACAGGACGGGCACCGCGTGTTCGAGGCACTCAGCCCTGAGCTGGCCCTGGAGGTCACACCACAGGGACACTGGAACAGAGGTGGGGCCACACAGGGTCATTGGGATTGCACGATTCCTGGAGTGGCAGGTGACTCAGATGTGTCCCTCTCTGTCCCCAGCAGTGGCTGTGAATGTCGGCAGGACCCTCCTGTTCCTGGTCCTGCTCTTGGCTGTCATCGGGGGCTGTCACTGCTGGCACCGCTGGGGTGGGTGACAATGGGGGGGAATTGGGGTCCTGGAGTGAGAGGAATCCCCCGGAGTGGGAGCAGTGATGGGGCAGCACCCAGGGCCCCTGAGCTGGGGAAACTGAGCCCACAGTGACTTCAGCTGGGGATCCTGGGGGGTTTGGGGGAAATTTGGATGGTCTTGGTTGGGCTCCAGGTTCATCCGTGGGTGGGCTTTGAGGATCATTGGAGTGGCACTGGGAGCTCCTGGAGGGTTTGGGGAGCTCTTGGTAGGCTGTTCAGGAATGTGGGGGGATCTTTCTGGGGTCCTGGGGGAGTCTGAGGCATGGCCTTCCCTGCTGGGCTTGTGGTTCCAGGGCCTCAGAGGGTTGGGGACAACGGGGGCCTGAGAGCCTTGGGATGGTACAGAGGATTAGGGGGTCCAGGAGGGAACTAGCGTCCCAGTGGGTTTCAGGGCTCCAGTGAGGATTTTGAGGTCCTGTGGGTGTTTGGAGCTGCCAAGGTCCCAGGAAAGTTTAGGGGTCTCAGGGTCCGCATGGTCACCCTCTCCTTTTTTCCTTGCAGCTGCCAAGAAGCCCCGGGACAAGTGAGTGGGCGGCTCTGGCCAAGACTGCCCTTTTGCCCCTCCCCAGACACCCCTCAGACTCCCCCCTTATCCCTACACAACCCCACCAGAGGAGGGGGCAGTGCTGGACCCCCATGTCATGGGCACTGAGCGGGCAGGGGCTGAGTATAGGAGGGGATGGGGACACTTCAGCCACCGGTGTCACCTCCCACCCAAGTCCCCATAATTGGTACCACTCTCAGGGCCCCCACAGGTGTCCTCTGGCCCTGCCCCACCTCGGGATCCACAAGTGACCAACACGGAGCTGCCAAGACCCTATGAGGGACAGAGGGACCCCAGTGACACCTTCGAGAGTGTGCTGTGACACTGGGGGACACGGACAGCACTTGGAGGCATCTATTCCCCTCAGGGCTTCCCTTTTGCCTTTCACAGCACTTCACGGGGCTCCTCAATTCCCCTCTCAGTGTCAGGGGGGCACACAACCCCTACGTCACTTATTGAATCAAAATCCAACTTTATGATTAAATTGGTAAAAATTTTTGGGTTTTCTTTCTTTTGTGGAGTTCTGTCTGTTCATCTCGTGAAGGAGGAGGGTCCTGGCTGCCACCTGGGGCTGGCCAGAGCAGGGCTGGCCAATGCCCATCCCTGTGCACTGGGGCTGGGCCATGGCTGGGCCCCACACTTGGATGGCCACTGGCTTCAAGGAGGAGGAGTTGGGGAGCTCCTTCTTGCCTGGGGCTCCATTCCCCAGCTGCTCTTGCCGGCTCTGATCCTTTATTAGGAATGGTCCTTATTTAGGAACTATAGGAACTTATTCAGGCCAGGACCTGAGGGTCCCCCCTGCCCCCTTGGCTTTGATTCTGGCAGCTTCAGAGCTGCTGCAAAGGTGAGAATTCTGTGGGGGAAAAAGGCGTGGCTGTGGTTTGCTGAGCCCTGCAAGAAGCACAAAAGACAATGGGAGCCCAAGCAGTGGCTCTGTGAGGGCCTTTGATGGTTTTCAGAGAAGGGCTGGCTGGAAACGGCCCCTGCAGGGGCAGCTGTGAGGGAACCAGTCCGGAAATGCAGCAATTGATCATTTTGTCCCTCTCAGCAAGGGACTGAGGGAGCCTCAGAAGTTCTGCAAATCCCACACCCATCTGCTCAACAACCTGACCTGGACCCTCCTTCTTGAACAAAACCTGCAACCCTTTGGAACCTCCCGGAAAGAATGTTTGGGTTCTGGATGTGGAGATCAGAAGAGAGGGAAAAGTGTGGAAATACTGAGCAGAGGCTCCACCCCTGGATCTGGGGAACATGGGTGTCCCAGCAGGAGCAGGGAGTGCCCAGGCAGGGGAATTCAGGGCAGGGTGGAGTGCATTTACCAGGGAAGCAGAGCCTGAGGGACACACGGGCATTTCAACAGATTCCTGTGCACTGTTCCAAGGATGGACAGAGTTTCTCCCCTTTTGGGAGCAGAAGCCATGGGAAGTAAATCAAGTTTCAGGGTTGGAAGGAGAAATATGGGAAGAGTTCCTAAATATGTCCCAACCAAAGCCTTCCCTATGGGCTGGGTTGCTGCCCAGCAGGCAGGGAACAATGCCATGGAGCTGTTGGACACTCAGGGAGATTCCACACTCTGTGTTATCCACAAGCAATCACTGCTGTGGGATGCACCAATGGGCTCCTAAATGGAACCAAGAAGTCTCATTTTTCTGTGATTTGGTTTTTTTTTTTTTTTTTTTTTTTTTTTTTTTTTTTTTTTTTTGGCTTTTTGAAAGAGCAGCAATCAAAAGGATTCTATCAACCAGACCATTTACTACATGGTCAGTTTGATTTTTGCTGAGTTTATTATTTATTTTAAAAAAGTGTAGTAAAAGATTTTTTCCCTCATTTTCTGGATGTATAATTTTGTTTCAATTAATTTGCCATCAGGGAATTCAACCAAATTTAGCCTGGGCTTCACCATCATCAGGGCAAGGTTGTAACAGGTGCCCCCTTAAGTTTGGGCAGCCCAGAGGTCACATGGCCCCACTGGGGACAGGGGGAATGCTCAGGGCCCCCGCAGGACAGAGGTGCCCAGGATGTGCCGCCTCTGGGACAGGAATTCCCAAGGACGTGGAATGCCCAGAATGAGGAACCCCCTGGGGCAAGACCTTGGGACAAGACCCAGGTGTCACCACAGCAGAGGAGCCCTTTTCCCTCAGGGCAGGACCCCTCTGGATGTGCCCTCCCAGGACAAAATCCACATCCTCAGCTCAGCCTCTTCCTTCTGCTGCAGGAAACAGAAAGTGAAAATCTTTCATCCTCCACAGCCCCCCAAACACTGCCTGCACCTCCCACCCTCCTTTGCCCC
The DNA here is from genome assembly GCA_014839755.1 of Sylvia borin. NCBI lineage: Eukaryota > Metazoa > Chordata > Aves > Passeriformes > Sylviidae > Sylvia > Sylvia borin. The sequence continues at coordinate 28,569 of JACEWE010000122.1, forward strand.
TTCCTGGGATCCCTCCACCGTTACCTGTTCAGGTGTTCCCTGGGATGGCTGAGCCAGGAAATGGGAGGATGGGAAAAAGCCCCGGGGTGTGTGGGGCACAGACCCAGAGCCTCAACCCTGGGGTGCCCCCTGGCCATGAGCACACTGTGGGGGCTGTGCTGGGCTCTGAGTCACCCCAAAATCTGAGGCACCCAGGGAAGGAGCTGTGACCCCTGTGCCCACCCAGCCACTGCCCATCCCTGGGACCCCCATTCCTCTGGGAACCCAACCATGGGACCCCCATTGCCTTGCTCTCTCCTTCCTGGGACCCCCATCCCAGGACTCCTATTGCCCAGGACCACCATTGCCTTGATCCCATCCCATGGGCTGCTTCTTCCCCCACAAGAACTTCTCTTCTCAAAAGTCCCTTTTTTTCTCCCTGAGCCCTCAACTCTTGGACCCACATCCCATGACCATAAATTTCAAGGTACTATGTTCCCACAGGACCCCTGTCTAAAAATCACCCCAAGGCATGGAGAACCCAATTCCCCTGGACCCTCATTCTCCTGGACACCGATCCTTGGCTCTCCACAACTCCTGAGCCTGCCAACTCCTGGGAACACCATCCCCCACTGGGTCCCCAGACTATCCCATTATGTCCCCAGCCTGTCCCCTACTGTGACTCCACCCATCCCCCACCCTGCCCCCACCAAGGGGCACCTACACGTGGGGACAAGGTGTGACCTCGCTTCCTTCCTCTTCATCCAAAGAGCCGCCACCCAGGGGACCGGTGGCCACAGCAGCGAGTGACAGCCAGTCCACATGGCTGGGGACATGGGGATGGCCGGGAAGGTGACAATGTTCCTGTGGGGTGAGTGCCCTGGGCACAGGTCTGACACCCCGGGGATGGGCCCTGGTGAGGAAGAGACCTGTGGGGAGGGGGCACAGGGGGGCTGTGGGCTCCCCTGTAGTCCCCAAGGCAGGGAGAGGGGAACAGGAATGCAGGGACAAGGGACAATGGCCATGTACCATGCAGATGGGACATGGGGACTAGTGCCATTGGAAAGGGATCACGGGCACGGGGCCATGGGGATGTGGCCATGGGAAGAGGTGCTTTGAGACTGGTGGAGGTGACCTGTGCAAGCATGGAGGGTCTGCAGTGTCCCCATGTTCTGCCTCAGCCCAGGGAGACTGAGGTGTCCTTGTCATGAATACCTCTGTGCTACACCAGTGTTCTATTGGGGAGAGTCTGGGGACAGACACCACACCTCATCTCCGGGGGCTGCTGTCCCTGCAGGGCCATCCCCACTCAGCCCTGTCCCTTCTCCCTTCCAGCCCAGACCCTCGGCCTCGCTGGTGAGTCCTCAGGGGATGCCATGTCCCAGCCCCACATCATCAGCCCTGCACTGGCCCTGGCAGGCTGGTGTCCCCTGTCACCTGCAGGTGCCCAGACCACCCAACTCCTGGTGGAGCCCCCCTGGATGCCGGTGGTGCTGTGGGACCAGGTGACACTGACCTGCCAGGGCTCGGGGACTGCTGGTGCCACCACCTGGTACAAGGATGGGCAGCGCTGGGGGCAGAACAGATGTGACAACTTCACTGTCACAGAGAGTGGCTCCTACACGTGTTACAGATGCAGCAGTGCGCTCATCACGCCCACTGTAGGAGATGTGAAATGTTCACAGTGGCCCCTGATAGGTCTGGGTGGGCTCCGCTCCGTGGATGGCCTCACACCCCTCGTGTGCCAAGAGCCTGTGCCCTGCACACAGGGACATCCCAGTGCATCCCAGTGTAATGGGGCCCTCATGGTTACACCTGTGCCATGGGGTTGCTCCTGGTGTCCCTGGGATCCCCTTGCAATGGAGACTCCACTCAGATATCCCCAGTTACTCGGGCATCCATTTTGGACCAGTCTCGTGCCCCTCAGTGCAACGGGACCCTCCTGTCCCACAGGCCAGCTGGTGCTGCAGGTGCCACCAGGGACGCTGCTGGAGGGGGACACGGTGACACTGTGCTGCCAGGACAGGCAGAACACATCAGTCACCAGGGTGCGATTTTACAAGAACAAAAATGATCTGGGAGGGTTGTTTAGGGGGACCGAGCTGTCCCTGTCCCCACTGCAGCTGCACCACAGCGGCCGCTACCACTGCGAGGGCTTGGTGGGCACATGGCCCTCATCGTCAGCACCAGTGACAGTGACAGTGCACGGTGAGCACCCCCACGGCTGGAACTCCAATATCCTGACACCCCCAAAGCCACTTCCCAGTGGACTCAGATTCACAGTCCTCACCTCCTCTCTCCTTCCCAGAGCTCTTCACGGTGCCGGTGCTGGAGGGTCCCTCCGAGCTCACCGAGGGGTCCCCCCTCAATCTCAGCTGCCTCAGCACCCCCAGCCCCCTGCAGCCCAAAACCCGCTTCCTGCACCTCTTCTACCGGGATGGGCAGTTGGTGAGGGGCCCGCAGGTGTCCCCACAGCTCCTGGTGCCCACCGTGGGGGTCTCCCACTCAGGGAATTACAGTTGCCATGTGCGCTCCAAGGAGGTGGCCGTGCAGAAGAGCAGTGCCCGGTTCCGTGTCACGGTGCACAGTGAGTGTGGGGATGGGCACGGGGAGCCCCCACAGCCTCACCGAGTCCCTTGCCCTGCCTGGGGACCCCCATTACTTCCCGGAGCCGCCATGCCTGTCAGAGGTCATCCATCCACTCCTGAGTGCCTCTCCAAGTTCCCCAGACCTTCCTGCCTACTCCCGTCTTTCCTCTAAAGATTTCCACACCCTTCCATCACTTCTTGAGCCCTCCTCCATGTCCCTCTATCCCTCACTAGGTGCCTTCACACATTCCTGGTTCAATTTTACCCCTCTCTGATCTCCCCTCATGGTCCTCAGGTCCTACCGTATCCTCCCTGTGGTGCCCCCTCAGCCCGCTCCAGGTGTCCCCTCCCTGAACCCAGTATTCCTTGGGGTTCCTGTCCAAGCCCTCCATCAGCTCCAGGCACCCTCTTCCTTACTGGGGTCCCCTTGCCCCTCGAAAATGCCACCTGTGTCCCTCACTGCTCCCTGGTTTCCATCACCCCCCACAGGGGTCCCGGTCTCAGGGGGGTCCGTGTCGGCACAGCCCCCCGGGAGACAGGTGGCACTGGGGGACTGCCTGGTGCTGAACTGCACAGTGGCTGCGGGGACAGGTCCCCTGTCCTTCACCTGGTACCGGAGGGACTCGGGGACACCGCTGGGCATTGGCCCCTACCTGGAGCTGTGCCGTGTTGGGGACAATGACAGCGGCCACTACCAGTGCCAGGCCAGCAATGGGGACAGCGTGGCTGAGAGTGTCCCCATGAATGTCACTGTCCTGGGTAAGTGGGACCTTCAGACTGGGGGTGGCCTCACTCATGGCATCCTCCAGGAAACTCTCATACCTGTGTCCCCATCCCTCTTGTTGGCTGCCAGTCCCTCCCCACAGCCTCAGGCCCACCTCTCTCCCCACAGTGCCTGTGGCCAATGTCACCATCACTCCCGGTCCCCTGTCACACCAGCTGCACGCAGGTGACCCCGTGACCCTGCACTGCTCTGTGCAGGTGGGCTCAGCCCCTGTCACCTTCACCTGGCTGCACAATGGCCGGGAGGTGGCCCAGGATCCTGTCCTGGAGCTTGGGGACATCAATGTGGGACATTCAGGCACCTACCAGTGCGTGGCCACCAACCAGCTGGGACAGGACGGGCACCGCGTGTTCCGGGCACTCAGCCCTGAGCTGGCACTGGAGGTGACACCACAAGGACACAAGGACACAGGTGGGCTCACATGGGGTCACCAGGGAGTGCAGGACCCCTGGGGTGATGAGTGATCCTAATATTCCCCTCTCTGTTTCTTGCAGTGGCTGCAGGGGTCGGTGGGTCCCTTTTGTTCCTGGTCCTGCTTGTGGCTGTCATTGTGGCCCGGCACTGGTGGCACCACCTGGGTGGGTGACAATGAGGGGATGGGGGTCCTAGGGAGCTGTAGGAAACTCCACAGGTTCAGGAAACGATAAGGTGACAACCTTAGCCCCAGAATTTTAACCTTGGCTGCAGATTCTGCAAGGTTTTGGGAGGTGCTGGAGGGTCTTGCTGGTATGTTGAGGGTTCTTTCAGAGGTCCTGGGTTTTTTGGGGTGGGGGGTCTCTCTCCCCTCTAGGCTTTCGGTTCCTGAGGCTGAGTTGGCTGGGGGCATTGGGTAGGTTCATGCATTCTGGGGGGCTTCAGCAATGCTTGGGGGTCCCTTGGGGAACTGAAGGTCCTGTAGAGATTGAGGAATGCTGAGAGGGGTCTGGGCCCGGGGAGCCCACAATCACCTTTATCCTTTTTTCCTCTGCAGCCATCAGGAAGTGCCAGAAGAGGTGAGTGGGCGTGTCCAGCTGTGGCCTCTATTTTAGTCCCACCCCAAATCTGTCCATCCCCTCCCACACATCCCCTTTCCCTCACAGGGTCCCCCCCGAGCCCCCAGCCCCCCCAGAGGAGGGGGAGGTTCTGTACACCCACGTCGTGACCACCAAACAGGCACAGCGTGAATAAAGTGGTGGAGGGGACAGTGACACATCACCCACAGGACTCACCTGCCACCTTGGTCTCCCCAACTGGTGTCTCTTGCAGGCCCCGCCCATGTCACCATTCCCCAAGAACCCCATGTGACCTACGCAGAGCTGCGGGGACCACACAGGCGAGCACAGGAGCGCAGTGACATCTGTGAGATTGTGCCATGACACTGGGGGGACTGAGGGGGCACTGGGGATCCCCAGCCATGGGCACCCACACGTGTGTGTGCTGCCCCTAAAAACTGCCTCTCCCCCTGCCAGTGGAGGTTCAAAAGGCAAAGGTCCCAAAGGGCTGAGAGATGAACAATTCCTTGCAAACTGCAACGACAGAACAAAACCAACAGCACTGCAAAAAGGTTCAAAATTCAAAAAGGTTCAGAATTCCAAAAGGACCAGAATAGGAAAGATTTCCAGGGAAGGTCCCCAAAGAAGGACAAACTCTGGACACTTCCCTCAGCATGTCCCCTCTACCAGAGGAACCTGCCAGGGCCCTTGACCTTCATTGCTCTGATGGCCAAAGAGACTTTCAGGAGTCTCTGGATTCTCTTCTACCCGTACCAAGACTCTCCTCTGCCATGTTCCATATACCATGATGTCACAGAGGCTCTATGGGTGCTCCTGAGCCTCCCCTTTTCCAGGGCACTCGGGATCAGGCCATGGCACAGGGTGGGCTGTAAGAGACAGGAAACGTTTGATGTCTGGAGACATTTTGGAACAGCTGTGTGTGGCAGTGGTGGCTCAGGCCTTGCTTTTGGTGAGACAGGGCCCAGTCTGTGAATCAGTCTGTCAGTCATGGCAGACTTGGGCAAAGTGTGACACACTGTCAAACCCAGCTCCTGAGTGACCAGGCTACCAGAAGTCCCACCTGGGGGGAAAGCTCTTGGTGGCCCAAGGGCATAAAAGGCAGAGCATGAGGTGGCCCTGTGTCTGACCGTGTGTTCTCTTGGAGTGTCTGTTTCACCCATGCTGGAATGCAGCAGTCAGAAACTGTCTTGGTTTAAAAGAGAAATGTCAGCCAAAGAAAGCGGGAACCTTCCTGGAACTGAAAGAAGAGACCCTTCCCCCAAAATTTTGATAATTCAAAAATTAGCGTTTTTCCTGGAAAAAAATGCAGGAAAGTGTACAATAGCTCTTAAGCAGAAATTTTCTAGAAAACAACTGAACAAACAACACAAACCCAGAACTTCCCCACCCGCTCAGGGCTTGTTTTCCATATTCGGTGCAGTTATGACCACGTCCGCCAGGGGGAGCTGCAGGGAGCACTCCCGGCCAGCAGGGGGCGCTGCAGGGAGCACTCCCGGCCAGCAGGGGGCGCTGCAGGGAGCACTCCCGGCCAGCAGGGGGCGCCCCGGCGCAGCTCCAACCCCTCAGGGGCGATGGCGGCCTCGGCCAGGAGGGAGGAGGGGAAATGGCTCTTTTGGCAAACTCGCGGCCACCAATCGGTCCCGGCACCGCCACCGGCAGCGGGCAGAAGCGGCCAAGGCAGCAGGTTGGATCGTAGTGCCGAGTGGCAGTGGAGCAGCGTCCCGGGGCCAGGCACGGGCCCTGCACAACACACATGACCGCTCTCCCCAGTTCAGAATGGAGGGACAGCAGCACCGACTGCCCATCCAAGTCTCGGGGCCACAACAGCACTTGTCATCACTTTATACCACAATTCCTGAAAACCCTCAGCCGTTCTCATCCTTTTCCTCCTTCAGTCCTGGCACAGCAGCTCTGGGAATGGTGAATTCCCCTGGGGTGGTGAGGAAAGCAGGTGCTCGGTGCAGCCACTGCCAGGGCTCCTCAGGGGGCTCCGGCCCACATTTGGAGTTCCTGCTCTTCCTGGGCCACTGCTGGTCCCAACACAGCAGCTGCAGGGAGAGGAGGAGGAGGAGGAGAGCAGAGCCACAGCCTCGAGGGCTCTGCAGCTGCAGCTGGAGCACAGGGACAGCCCGAGCTGGGAGCAGTGGCTCTGGAGGGCAAAATGGGGTGAAATTGGAGCTGCTTGGGCCACTGCCCCTGGGTCTGCAGATCCTTAACAAGGTATTGCAATTAGGGCTGAGGATCCTAAAGTTCACCTGTGCTTTTAAACCATCCCCATGCACAAACACAAGGGTCCACAGCTTCTCCTGGGGATTTTGAGCTTTGGACACATTTTGCGAGACAGGTGCCCCCAGCTCTGCCCACAAACTGGTATTTTGGCTGCCAGGAATGTTTTCTTGTGGTTTCTGCTGATGCTGGGGATGATTCAGTGCTTGTGCCATGTGGCCAGTGCTTCACACTGGCTGGCCAGGAAGGCCAAGCTGGAGCAGTGGCTGAGGTGGGAGAGGCTGGAGCAGGTCGCCACAGGAAAAGCACCTGGCCATGCAGGTGGAGCAGGAGCACTGGGAATTGTGAAGGGTGCTCAGATGAGGCCCACAGGGCCGGGGCATGGTGGGGCATTGATTGCCATTCCTGCTGTCCTGAGATTTTGTGACAGAGCAGTGTCACCCATCGGCCTCCAAAACCCCCTCAGGGCTCGGGCACAGCCTCACAGGAGGTCCCACACCAGGCCTTGGGGACAGTTCGGGCACTCCTGCGCTTGTTCCCGACAAAGGGCAGCGCTCCGGGAGCGGTGGGCACATCCCGAAGGATCAGCCCGGGGCTGCTGGAGCCCGAGTGCTGCGGGCAAGGCCGGCGGGAGCCGGGCCCCGCTCAGGCGGCGCTGCCCGAGGAACGGCTCATCCTGCAGGAGCTCGGGAGCCTCTGCCGGTGCCGGCCCTGCGGCTGTCGAGGGGCGCGGCCGGAGGGGCCGGGGAGCACCGGCTGGGAGGGGCCAGGATGGAGGGACCGGGACCCCAGTGGGGAGCCCCGAGGGTGGAGGCACCGAAATGGCCGAGGGGAGACCCCGGCACGGCGGGGGAGCAGAGACCCTGGGCTGGGCTCTGCGGGAAGGAGGGACCGGCATGGTGCTCCCAGAGCACTGGCAAGGGCCCAGCTGCCATCGCACTGCGAGTGCCGGGACGGTCACGGGCTGTCTGAACCCACTGTGACAGCGTGTCCCAAGCCACTGTCGCCATGTGTCGGCACCGCCCATTGCCAGGGTAACGCCCCAACAGCTTTGGGCTCTCGGAATGGGCAGGGCAGGGGCGGGGCAGAGCCCTGTCTATTCCCTGTGCCCTGTGCAGGTGAGGAGGGCAGGGATGGAGTAGCTTTGGGGACACCTGGAATGCAGCCACGGTCGTTCCCCACAGCCACACCATGACTGAGGGGCAGAGCCCCTGCTCCACATTTCCACACTTTTCCCTCAGGTCTGGTGGCTGCAGCCAGAACCCAAATATTCTTTCCATGGGGTTCCAAAGGCCTGCAGGATTGAGAAGGGGAGGAGGTGGGTCCCAGTCAGGTTGTTGAGCAGATGGGTGTGGGATTTGCACAACTTCTGGGGCTCTCTCAGCCCCTTGCTCAGAGGGACAAAATGATCAATTGCAGCATTTCCGGACTGGTTCCCTCACAGCTGCCCCTGCAGGGGCCGTTTCCAGCCAGCCCTGCTCTGAAAACCATCAAAGGCCCTCACAGAGCCACTGCCTGGGCTCCCATTGGCTTTTGTGCTTCTTGCAGGGCTCAGCAAACCACAGCCACGCCTTTTTCCCCCACAGAATTCTCACCTTTGCAGCAGCTCTGAAGCTGCCAGAATCCAAGCCAAGGGGGCAGGGGGGACCCTCAGGTCCTGGCTGCCACCTGGGGCTGGCCAGAGCAGGGCTGGCCAATGCCCATCCCTGTGCCCTGGGGCTGGGCCATGGCTGGGCCCCACACTTGGATGGCCACTGGCTTCAAGGAGGAGGAGTTGGGGAGCTCCTTCCTGCCTGGGGCTCGATTCCCCAGCTGCTCTTGCTGCCTCAGATCCTGCAGGGGACGAGTGAGATGGAGAAGTCTGGAACACTCCCAGAGCTGCGGTCCCCCTGAACCAGACCCCTCTGGATGTGCCCCCCAGGAGAGAACCCGCCCCGTGTGACACTCAGAACAAACGGCCTTTTCCTTCTGCTGCAGGAGAGAGAAAGTGAAAGTCTTTGGAGGGCACAGCCAGACACCTCCAGCCCTCACAGCCTCCCACCCCCACCTACAGATTTCTGCTGCTTTTCCCACCCTGGGCTTTCCTCAACCCATTCCCTGCTCAGGTGCTCCCAAGGATCTTCAAGGCACGAACTGAGGCATTTTGAATTTGAGGGGTAAAAGGAAGGAAATGGAAATGAAGAGGGAAAATATCATTGGGACATGCTCAGAATCTTCTTGTAGTGTGACCCTCAAACCAGGAGCATATGAGGGGAGAAGTGCTGGGCCCTGGGTCACCCCAAAATCTGAGGTACTTCCCTTGAAAGAGCTGTGACCCATGGGCCCATCCGGCCACTGCCCATCCCTGGGACCCCTATTCCCCTGTGAACTCACGCATAGGATCCCCATTTCTTGTCTTCCCCCTCCCTGGCTCACCCATCCCAGATCTCACATCATCTAGGATCTCCATGGCCCAGGACCCCCATGCAGAAGAACCCTCTGCCTCAAATTCCATCCCCTACAACTCTACTTTCTCCAGGACATTGATTCTGCCAGGATCCTGCACTGCCACAGGCCCACCCTGTTCCCCTGGCAATGCATCCTTGGCACACCCATCCCATGACCTCAAATCCCAGGAGCCCCCCTTGCCCTGGACACCCATCCCTGGCTCCCCAAACCCCCAGAGCCCCCCACTCTTGAGAGCCCCACATCCCACCGTGTGCCACCCAGCCTTGTCCACATCCTGTCCCCACCCTGCCCACAGCCTGTCCCCAGCTTGTGGCTACTCTGCCTTCACAAAGGGCAAATTACAGATGATGATAAGACCTGACCTCGCTTCCTTCCCCTTTGTTTGAAGAGCCACCACTCAGGGGACAGCCACCCCTGGCAGCCAGTGACAGCCAGCCTGGATGGCCAGGAAGATGGCACTGCTCCTGTGGGGTGAGTGCCCTGGGCACGGGTCTGACACCCCGGGAATGAGCCCTGGTGAGGCAGAGACCGGTGGGGAGGGGGCTCAGGGAAGCTGCGTGGTCCCCTGAGGTCCCCAAGTCCAGCAGATCCAGTGCATGATGTGGCTGGGGCCATGGGGTAGCTGTGGGGACAGGAGAACGGGGGTACAGAACTGGAGGGAGAGTAATGGGGGGACAGGAGTGTGGGGAGGCATCATGGGACTCATGCAGCTGTGGAGAGAGGGGAACAGGGATGCAGGGATGAGGGGACAAGTGTCATGCAAATGGGCCATGGGGACAGAGGCTGTGGGGCTGGTGGGAGTGACCTGTGCATGCACGGGCTGGCCGTGACGTCCCCATTTCTGGGGAGTGCACGGTGTCCCTATGTCCTGCTTCAGCTTGCAGCACGCACAGTGCTTGGGTCCCTAAAAGGTCCATGCCACTCTGGTGTCTCCAAAGGGAGAATGTGGGGACAATGCCATCACCCAAACCCTGGCTGCTACTGTCCTTGTTGTGCCACCCCCACCCAGCCCTGTCCCTTCTCCCTTCCAGCCCAGACCATCGGCCTCGCTGGTGAGTCCTCAGGGGATGCCATGTCCCCACCCCGCTGTCCCCAGCCCGGCGGTGGCCCTGGCAGGCTGGTGTCCCCTGTCACCTGCAGGTGCCCAGACTGCTCAGCTCCTGGTGGAGCCCCCCTGGAGGCCGGCGGTGCTGTGGGACCGGGTGACACTGACCTGCCAGGGCTCGTGGACCGCCGGTGCCACCACCTGGTACAAGGATGGGCAACGCTGGGAGAAGGAGGTCCAGGATACATTCCTGGTCACTGAGATTGGCACCTACACATGTGACAGACCTGGCACAGGGCGAAGCCCCCCCATGAGAATCTTAGATGGTGAGGGGGGTTTGGGTGTCCCCAACTTGCCACCTGCAGGAGCCCCAAAGGCTCTGGGTGGGCTCTGCTCCATGGATCACATCTTAGTGTGACCAGAGCCCGTCCCCTGCATACAGGGGACATCCCAGAGCATCCCACTGTGAGGGGACTCGTCCCTTGCAATCAGTGGCCCCTGGTGCCTCCCAGTGCCATCAGGACCCTCCAGATGCTCCTGGTGTGACAGGACCCCTCTGTCTCCCAGACTGGCTGGTGCTGCAGGTGCCAGCACGGGCACTGCTGGAGGGGGACACGGTGACACTGCGCTGCCGCAGCTGGCTGAACAAGTCGCTCATCAGAGTGCACTTCTACCTCGAAGAGAAGCATCTGGGGGTGCCCCGTGATGGGACCCAGATATCCCTGTCACCTCTGCAGCTGCACCACAGTGGCCGCTACCGCTGCAGGGGCTGGGTGGGGGCTGTAACACCACAGTGGAGGGAGTCGCAGCTAGTGAC
>JACEWE010000123.1:0-38841 GCA_014839755.1 Sylvia borin
GGAAAAATCCGGAAAATTGGGAATGCTGGAGGACTGACCATAGAGTTGGGCGGGGCAGAGCGCCCCCTAGCGGCGGGTGGTGCAGCCGCCGCCTCTGTGGTCACTTCCGGTGCCGCCATTTTGGGAGGGCACAGGAGGACGCTGGGGTGAGGCTGCAACTTCTCCCAGTGCTCCCAGTCCCTCCCAGTTCATCCCAGTTCCCTCTTTACCACCATTATCTCATGCCCAGTCCCTCCCAGTCTGTCCCAGTGACGCCAGAGCGCCCCCAAGCAGTGGGTGGTGCACCCACTGCCTCTGAGGCCACTTCCGGTGCCGCCATTTTGGGAGGGCACAGGAGGACGCTGGGGTGAGGCCGCGCCTTCTCCCAGTGCTCCCAGTCCCCTCTTTACCGCCATTATCTCATGCCCAGTCCCTCCCAGTCCATCCCAGTGATGCCAGAGCGTCCCCAAGCGGCAGGCGGTGCACCCACCGCCTCTGAGGCCACTTCCGGTGCCGCCATTTTGGGAGGGCACAGGAGGACGCTGGGGTGAGGCCGCGCCTTCTCCCAGTCCCTCCCAGTTCCCTCTTTACCCTCATTATCTCACTCCCAGTCCCTCCCAGTCCATCCCAGTGCCGTCAGAGCGCCCCCAAGCGGTGCACCCACTGCCTCTGAGGCCACTTCCGGTGCCGCCATTTTGGGAGGGCACAGGAGGACGCTGGGGTGAGGCCGTGCCTTCTCCCAGTTCATCCCAGTTCATCCCAGTTCATCCCAGTTCATCCCAGTCCCCTCTTTAGCCCCATTATCTCACTCCCAGTCTGTCCCAGTGACGCCAGAGCACCCCCAAGCGGCGGGCGGTGCACCCACCGCCTCTGTGGCCACTTCCGGTGCCGCCATTTTGGGAGGGCACAGGAGGACGCTGGGGTGAGGCCGCGCCTTCTCCCAGTCCCTCCCAGTTCATCCCAGTTCATCCCAGTCTCCATTCCAGGCCATGCTGCTGCAGCTGCTGACCGCCGTGGCCGCTCTGGCCGGCGCTGCTTGCTCCTTGTTGGCCGAAGGTTCAGGCACCGGCGCCATTTCGGGGATCCTTCCCTTCACCGCCGGAGGTTTCATTTACCTGGGCACCGTGTCCGTTCTTCCCGAAATCCTGCGGAATTCCAGCCCCGGCCAATCGCTGCTGCAGCTCCTGGCGCTGCTGGCCGGCGTGGCAATGATGCTGCTCATCGCCCACTACGAGTAGGGAGAAAGGAATTCCCTGAAATTCCCTCCCTCAAAAAGAAAAAAAATTCCCGGTTTTTTCCGCTTTGGTTTTGGGGGTTTTTTGGACCCCCTTCAGGCAATTTGGAGGGGTTCTTAAATTTTATTCCCACCTATTTTTGGGACCAAAGCGAGGAGGTTTCTTTAAGCCTCAATTAAAAGAGGAGATTTGGGGTTTATTAGGGTGAGGGGGGTGGAAATTGAGGAATTGCGGGGGAATTTTTGGGGGGAATTTGGCCGGATGTGAGGATGGGGGGTGGGTTTTTTTTTTTAATACTAATGATGTACGGCATCGTGGCAAATCATGATTAAAAGTGAGGATGAGGATGAAACGAACGCCTGGAACGTTTTGTGGGCGAAGAATCGGGGTGAAGGGTGAAATTTTGGCGTTCACGGCGAAAAAAACGGGGGGAAAAATCAAAAAAACGGGAAAAATCCCGATTAAAATGAGGCGCTGGAGGACCAACCATAGAGTGGGGAGGAGCAGAGCGCCCCCTGGCGGCGCGGCCGCGCTCTCGGTGGTCACTTCCGGTGCCGCCATTTTGGGAAGGTCAAAGTGACATTTCCTAAGGGGGCGGTTGGGGACAATTGAGGGGGACATTTTGGGAAGGTCGGGGACATTTTGGCTTGGGGATTTTGGGGACATTTGGAGGATTTTTGGGGACATTTTGGGATTTGGGGACATTTTGGGATTTGGGGACATTTGGGGCTTGGGGACATTTGGAGGCTTGGGGACATTTGGGGGATTTGGGGACATTTGAGGACATTGAGGGGCTTGGGGACATTTGGGGGATTTGAGGGATTTAGGGACATTTGGAGACATTTTGGAGCTTGGGGACATTTGGGGGATTTGGGGACATTTGGGGACATTTTTGAGCTTAGGGACAATTGGGGGATTTGGGGGACATTTTGGGATTTGGGGACATTTTGGGATTTGGGGACATTTTGGGGCTTGAGGACATTTGGGGGGTTTTGGGGGCATTTGGGGACATTTTTGAGCTTAGGGACAACTGGGGGATTTGGGGACATTTTGGGATTTGGGGACATTTTGGGGCTTGGAGACATTTGGGGGATTTGGGGACATTTGGGGACATATTTGAGCTTGGGGACATTTTGGGATTTGGGGACATTTGGGGATTTTGGGGACAATTGGGGGTTTTTTGGGGACATTTTGGGATTTGGGGACATTTGGGGCTTGGGGACATTTGGGGGGTTTGGGGACGTTTGGGGATTTGGGGACATTTGGGGATTTTGGGGACATTTGGGGGATATTTGGGGACATTTTGGGGCTTGGGGACATTTTGGGGATTTGGGGACAATTGGGGGATTTGGGGACATTTGGGGCTTGGGGACAATTGGGGGATTTAGGGACATTTGGAGACATTTTGGAGCTTGGGGACATTTTGGGGCTTGGGGACATTTGGGGGATTTGGGGACATTTTGGGATTTGGGGACATTTGGGGAATTTGGGGACATTTTGGGATTTGGGGACATTTTGGGGCTTGGGGACAATTGGGGGATATTTGGGGACATTTGGGGGGATTTTGGGGACATTTGGGGACATTTTGGAGCTTGGGGACATTTGGGAACCTTTGAGGATTTGGGGACATCTGGGGACATTTTGGAATTTGGTGACATTTTGAGGATTTGGAGACATTTTGGGGTCACAATTCCCCAAATTCTCCCTCCCCTCCCCCATCCCCCGGTGACGCCGATCCCAAAATTTTTATTTTTATTTTTTTTTAATGCCAAAAAATTCCAAAAAGGGGGGGGAGGGGTGGATCCCAAATCCCCTCCCCCACCTCTTTAGGGGGGTGACATCGAGGGGACAGCGGGGACACCGAGGGGACACGGAATTCCAGAGGGGGACAAAAAAAATGGGAATTTTGGGGGGATTTTGTGCTGATTTTAAGGGAATTTTTTGGGATTTTTAAGGGAATTTTCTGTGGATTTTGTGGTGATTTTAAGGGATTTTTGGGGGATTTTTAAGGGAATTTTTTGTGGGTTTTGTGCTGATTTTAAGGGAATTTTTTGGGATTTTTAAGGGAATTTTTTGTGGATTTTGTGGTGATTTTAAGGGATTTTTTTGGGATTTTTAAGGGAATTTTTTGTGGATTTTGTGGTGATTTTAAGGGATTTTTTTGGGATTTTTAAGGGAATTTTTTGTGGATTTTGTGGTGATTTTAAGGGAATTTTTTGGGGATTTTTAAGGGGATTTTTTGTGCATTTTGTGCTGATTTTAAGGGAATTTTTTGGGATTTTTAAGGGAATTTTTGGGGGATTTTTTGCTGATTTTTAGGGAATTTTTTGGGATTTTTAAGGGAATTTTTGGGGGATTTTGTGGTGATTTTAAGGGAATTTTTTGTGGGTTTTGTGCTGATTTTAAGGGAATTTTTTGGGATTTTTAAAGGAATTTTTTGTGGATTTTGTGCTGATTTTAAGGGAATTTTTGGGGGATTTTAAGGAGATTTTTTCGTTGATTTTAGGGGAATTTCTTGGGATTTTTGAGGTAATTTTGAGTGGATTTTAATGGATTTTTAACTGAATTTTAAGGAGATTTTGGGGTCATTTTTTGGGATTTGGGGCTGCATTTTGGGGTCATTTTGCAGGATTTTAGGGCTGAATTTTGGGGTCATTTTGCAGGATTTTGGGGTCATTTTTGGGGTAATTTTGCAGGATTTTAGGGCTGGATTCGGGATGAATTTTGAGGTCATTTAGCGGGATTTTAGGGCTGCATTTTGGGGTCATTCTGCAGGATTTTGGGGTCATTTTGCAGGATTTTGGGGTCATTCTGCAGGATTTTAGGGCTGCATTTTGAGGTCATTCTGCAGGATTTTAGGGCTGCATTTCAGGTTAATTCTGCGGGATTTTGGGGTCATTTAGCGTGATTTTGGGGCTGAATTTCAGGGTCATTTTGCAGGATTTTAGGGCTGAATTTCGGGGTAATTTTGCAGGATTTTAGGGCTGCATTTTGGGGTCATTCTGCAGGATTTTGGGGTCATTTAGCGCGATTTTGGAGCTGCATTTTGGGGTCATTTTGCAGGATTTCAGGGTCATTTTGCAGGATTTTAGGGCTGCATTTCGGGTTAATTCTGCAGGATTTTGGGGTCATTTAGCATGATTTTGGAGCTGCATTTTGGGGTCATTCTGCAGGATTTTGAGGTCATTTTGCAGGATTTGAGGCTGAGTTTCAGGGTAATTTTGCAGGATTTTAGGGCTGCATTTCGGGGTCATTTTGCAGGATTTCAGGGTCATTCTGCAGGATTTTAGGGCTGAATTTTGAGGTCATTTTGCGGGATTTTAGGGCTGCACTTTGGGGTCATTCTGCAGGATTTTAGGGCTGAATTCAGGATGAATTTTGGGGTCATTTTGCAGGATTTTGGGGTCATTCTGCAGGATTTTAGGGCTGCATTTCGGGGTCATTTTGCAGGATTTCGGGGCTGCATTTTGGGTTAATTCTGAGGGATTTTAGGGCTGCATTTCGGGATGAATTTTGGGGTCATTCTGCAGGATTTTAGGGCTGCATTTTGGGGTCATTTTGCAGGATTTTGGGGTCATTTTTGGGGTAATTCTGCGGGATTTTGGGGTCATTCTGCAGGATTTTAGGGCTGAATTCGGGATGAATTTTGGGGTCATTTTGCAGGATTTTGGAGCTGCATTTTGGGGTAATTCTGCAGGATTTCAGGGCTGCATTTCAGGGTCATTTTGCAGGATTTCAGGGCTGCATTTCGGGTTAATTCCGCGGGATTTCAGGGGCCCCTCAGAGGGTCCCGCGCTCGCGCTCGCGGGCGATCTTCATCCCGCGGATGATGAGGATGGTGCCGGCGGCGATGCCCACGATGCCCACGGCCAGCCCCAGGGCACAGATCGCCGTCTCCGTGGCCTCCGACGCCGGGGACGGCATTTGGACGTCTGCAAAGGACAAAAAAAGGAAAAAAATCCAGGATTTCCAGAGGATCCCAAAAAAAATCCCATTTTTCCCAGTTTTTTCCGCCTCAAATCCCGATTTTTCCATCTCAAATCCCGTTTTTTCCACCCCAAATCCCATTTTTCCGTCTCAAATCCCATTTTTTCCACCCCAAATCCAAATTTTTTCCACCCCAAATCCAAATTTTTTCCACCTCAAATCCCATTTTTTCCACCCCAAATCCCATTCTTCCACCCCAAATCCCATTTTTTCCACCCCAAATCCCATTTTTCCAGCTCAAATCCCATTTTTGCCACCCCAAATCCCATTTTTTCCACCTCAAATCCAAATTTTTCCCACCCCAAATCCCATTTTTTCACCCCAAATCCCATTTTTCCCACCTCAAATCCCATTTTCCCACCTCAAATCCCATTTTTCCACCCCAAATCCAAATTTTTTCCATCTCAAATCCCGTTTTTTTCACCCCAAATCCCATTTTTCCACCCCAAATCCAAATTTTTCCACCTCAAATCCCGACTTTTCCACCCCAAATCCAAATTTTTTCCATCTCAAATCCCATTTTTCCACCCCAAATCCCATTTTTCCCAATTCCTAAATGCCATTTTTTCCACCCCAAATCCCATTTTTTCCACCTCAAATCCCGATTTCTCCACCCCAAATCCAAATTTTTTCCATCTCAAATCCCATTTTTCCACCCCAAATCCCATTTTTTCCACCCCAAATCCCATTTTTCCCACCCCAAATCCCATTTTTTCTACCCCAAATCCCATTTTTCCCACCTCAAATCCCTTTTTTTTACCTCAAATCCCGATTTTTCCACCCCAAATCCAAATTTTTTCCACCTCAAATCCAAATTTTTCCCACCTCAAATCCCATTTTTTCCACCCCAAATCCCATTTTTTCCACCTCAAATCCCTTTTTTTCCACCTCAAATCCCATTCTTCCACCCCAAATCCCATTTTTCCACCCCAAATCCCAAATTTTTTCCCCCAAACCCCCAAATCCCGATTTTCCCAACTACCCAAAACCCCATTTCTTTCCAAAATCCCAAACCCCAAAAATCCCGATTTTTTCCCCCAAAATCCCAAAATTTTCCCCAAAAATCCTGATTTTCCCATATCCCAAAAATCCCTTTTTTCCCCAATCTCAAATCCCATTTTTCCCACCCCAAACACCAAAAAAAAATCCCAATTTTTTTTCACCAAAAATGAAATAAAATCCCAAATTTTTTTCACCAAAATTGAAAAAAAAATTCCCATTTTTCACACCCCAAACACCAAAAAAATCCCATTTTTTTCCACCCCAAACACCAAAAAAAAATCCCATTTTTCCACCCCAAACACAAAAAAACCCATTTTTCCCACCCCAAACACCAAAAAATTCCCATTTTTCCCACCCCAAACACTAAAAAAACCCCCATTTTTCGCCCCCAAAATCCCAATTTTTTCACCCCAAACACCAAAAATCCCATTTTTTCCCCAAACCCCAATTTTTCCCCCCATTCCTCACCCCAGTGCATCGCCTTCTCCTCCTCCAGCCCCTCGTGCTCCACTTTACAATCGTAATAATCCCAAACCCCAAAAATCCCAATTTTTCCCCCTCAAATCTCAAATCCCATTTTTCCCACCCCAAACACCAAAAAAACCCTGAATTTTTTTCACCAAAAATTAAAAAAAATCCCAATTTTTTTTACCAAAATAAAAAAAAAATCTCCCATTTTTCCCTCCCAAACACCAAAAAAAAATCCCATTTTTTCCCACCCCAAACACCAAAAAATCCCATTTTTTTTCCCAAAAACCTGATTTTTTCCCCCAAAACCCCCCCATTCCTCACCCCAGTGCATCGCCTTCTCCTCCTCCAGCCCCTCGTGCTCCACTTTACAATCGTAATAATCCCCGGGCTGAGGGATAAACGGCAGGTAGGAGAACTTCCGGAAGGTGTAATCCCGATCCGGGTAAAACGGCGTCTCCACCACGCCCTCGGTCACCGGGAGCCCGTTCCGGAACCAGCGCAGGCCCAGCACCGGCGGCCAGAACTTGGTGACGTAGCAGATGAGGATGTTGGGCTGCTCCTGCTGCAGCGGCAGTTTGGGGAACACCACCACTTCCGGCGGCACTGGGGAGGAGAGTTTGGGGGGAATTCCGGTCATTTTGGGGGTTTTTGGGGGGTTTTAGGTACGAAAAATGGGTTAAATCCGGCAGGGAATGGGTTAAATCCAACTGGGATTGGGGTGGATTGAACTGGGATTGAGTGGATCCAACTGGGATTGAGGCTGATCCAACTGGGATTGAGGGGAACCAACTGGGATTGAGTGGGAACCAATTGGGATTGAGGTTGATCCAACTGGGATTGAGTGGGAATGAACTGGGATTGGGTCAGATCCAACTGGGATTGAGGCTGATCCAACTGGGATTGAGGGGAACCAACTGGGATTGAGTGGGAACCAATTGGGATTGAGGTTGATCCAACTGGGATTGAGTGGGAATGAACTGGGATTGGGTCAGATCCAACTGGGATTGAGTGGGAATGAACTGGGATTGAGTGGGATCCAACTGGGATTGGGTCAGATCCAACTGGGATTGAGTTGATCCAACTGGGATTGAGTTGGGGTTTGGGGTTTATGGGATTGGCCGAAATTTGGGGTGGATTCGTCCAAAATTTGGGTCGTTTCTGGTTGAAATTGGGATGGATTCATCCAAAAATTGGGATTGATTCCAGTTGGGTTTGGGGTGGGATCCAACTGGGATTAACTGGGAACCAATTGGGATTGAGGTTGATCCAACTGGGATTGAGTGGGACCCAACTGGGATTGGGTCAGATCCAACTGGGATTGAGTGGGAACCAATTGGGATTGAGGTTGATCCAACTGGGATTGGGTCAGATCCAACTGGGATTGAGTGGGACCCAACTGGGATTGAGTGGGACCAAACTGGGACCCAACTGGGATTGAGTGGGATCCAACTGGGATTGGGTCAGATCCAACTGGGATTGAGCTGGAACCAACTGGGACCCAACTGGGCTCCAACTGGGCTCCAACTGGGCTCCAACTGGGCCCCAGAACTTGGTGACGTAGCAGATGAGGATGTTGGGCTGCTCCTGCTGCAGCGGCAGTTTGGGGAACACCACCACTTCCGGCGGCACTGGGGATGAGAGTTTGGGGGGAATTCCGGTCATTTTGGGGTTTTTTGGGGATTTGGCACCAAAAAATGGGTTAAATCCGGCAGGGAATGGGTTAAATCCAGCAGGGAAGGGGTTAAATCCAACTGGGATTGGGGTGGATTGAACTGGGATTAATTGGGATCCAACTGGGATTGGGTCAGGCCCAACTGGGATTGAGTGGATCCAACTGGGATTGAGTGGGATCCAACTGGGATTGAGTGGATCCAACTGGGATTGGGTCAGATCCAACTGGGATTGAGGTTGATCCAACTGGGATTGAGTTGGGGTTTGGGGTTTATGGGATTGGCCAAAATTTTGGGGTGGATTCGTCCAAAATTTGGGATTGATTCCAGTTGGGTTTGGGGTGGATCCAACTGGGATTGGGTCAGATCCAACTGGGATTGGGTCAGATCCAACTGGGATTGAGCTGGAACCAACTGGGACCCAACTGGGCTCCAACTGGGACCCAACTGGGCCCCAGAACTTGGTGACGTAGCAGATGAGGATGTTGGGCTGCTCCTGCTGCAGCGGCAGTTTGGGGAACACCACCACTTCCGGCGGCACTGGGGATGAGAGTTTGGGGGGAATTCCGGTCATTTTGGGGGAATTCGGCATCAAAAAATGGGTTAAATCCGGCAGGGAAGGGGTTAAATCCAACTGGGATTGGGGTGGATTGAACTGGGATTGAGTGGATCCAACTGGGATTGGGTCAGACCCAATTGGGATTGAGTGGGACTCAACTGGGATTGAGTGGGAATGAACTGGGATTAATTGGGATCCAACTGGGATTGGGTCAGATCCAACTGGGATTAACTGGGATCCAACTGGGATTGAGTGGATCCAACTGGGATTGAGTTGGATCCAACTGGGATTAACTGGGACCCAACTGGGTTTGGGGTGGACCCAACTGGGATTGAGTTGGGGTTTGGGGTTTATGGGATTGGCCGAAATTTGGGGTGGATTCGTCCAAAATTTGGATTGATTCCAGTTGGGTTTGGGGTGGGATCCAACTGGGATTGGGTCAGATCCAACTGGGATTGAGTGGGAACCAACTGGGATTGGGTCAGATCCAACTGGGATTGAGCTGGAACCAAGTGGGACCCAACTGGGCTCCAACTGGGCTCCAACTGGGCCCCAGAACTTGGTGACGTAGCAGATGAGGATGTTGGGCTGCTCCTGCTGCAGCGGCAGTTTGGGGAACACCACCACTTCCGGCGGCACTGGGGATGAGAGTTTGGGGGGAATTCCGGTCATTTTGGGGGAATTCGGCATCAAAAAATGGGTTAAATCCGGCTGGGAATGGGTTAAATCCAACTGGGATTGAGGTTGATCCAACTGGGATTGAGTGGGACCCAACTGGGATTGGACTGGACCCAACTGGGATTGAGTGGGAATGAACTGGGATTGAGTGGGACCCAACTGGGATTGAGTTGGATCCAACTGGGATTGAGTGGGACCCAACTGGGATTGAGTTGGATCCAACTGGGATTGAGTGGATCCAACTGGGATTAACTGGGATCCAACTGGGATTGAGTTGGGGTTTGGGGTTTATGGGATTGGCCAAAATTTGGGGTGGATTCGTCCAAAATTTGGGATTGATTCCAGTTGGGTTTGGGGTGGATCCAACTGGGATTGACTTGGAACCAACTGGGATTGGGTCAGATCCAACTGGGATTGAGTGGGAACCAATTGGGATTGAGGTTGATCCAACTGGGATTGAGTGGGAATGAACTGGGATTGGGTCAGATCCAACTGGGATTGAGTGGGAATGAACTGGGATTGAGTTGGATCCAACTGGGATTGAGTTGGGGTTTGGGGTTTATGGGATTGGCCGAAATTTGGGGTGGATTCGTCCAAAATTTGGGTCGTTTCCGGTTGAAATTGGGATGGATTCGTCCAAAAATTGGGATCGATTCCAGTTGGGTTTGGGGTGGGTCCAACTGGGATTGGGTCAGATCCAACTGGGATTGGGTCAGACCCAACTGGGATTGAGTGGGAGCCAACTGGGATTGAGGTTGATCCAACTGGGATTGAATTGGGGTTTGGGGTTTATGGGATTGGCCAAAATTTGAGGTGGATTCGTCCAAAAATTGGGATTGATTCCAGTTGGGTTTGGGGTGGATCCAACTGGGATAAACTGGGATCCAACTGGAATTAACTGGGACCCAACTGGGATTGGGTCAGATCCAACTGGGATTGGGTCAGATCCAACTGGGATTGAGTGGGACTCAACTGGGATTGGGATGGATCCAACTGGGATTGAGTGGGAATGAACTGGGATTGAGTGGGATCCAACTGGGATTGAGGTTGATCCAACTGGGATTGAGTTGGGGTTTGGGGTTTATGGGATTGGCCGAAATTTGGGGTGGATTCGTCCAAAATTTGGGATTGATTCCAGTTGGGTTTGGGGTGGATCCAACTGGGATTAACTGGGATCCAACTGGGATTGGGTCGGATCCTCTGGAATTGGGTCGAAGCCCCAGAATTCCCTCAGAACCCCCCGAGTTGCTCCGAAAATCCCTTAAACTCCCGATTTTTTCCTCTTTAAACCCTCCAGAATTCCCTCCTCTTCCTCCTCCTCTTCCTCCTACTCTTCGTCCTCTTTCTCTTCCTACTCCTCTTCCTCCTCCTCTTAATCTTCCTCCTCCTCTTCCCGTTTCTCCTTTTCCTCTTCCTCCTCCTCCTCTTTCTCTTCCTCCTCCTCCTCTTCCTCCTCTTCCTCTCCTTCCCTTCTTTCTCCTTCCTCCTCCTCTTCCCGTTTCTCCTCTTCCTCCTCCTCCTCCTCCTCTTCCTCCTCTTCCTCCTCTCCTCCCCTGCTTTTTCCTTCCTCCTCCTCTTCCTCTCCCTTCTCCTCCTCCTCTTTCACTTCCTCCTCCTCCTCGTCTTCCTGTTTCTCCTCCTCTTCCTCATCTTCCTCCTCCTCTTCTTCCTCCTCCTGCTCCTCCTCTTCCTCCTCTTCTTCCTCCTCTTTTCCCTGCTTTCTCCTTCCTCCCTCCTCCTCCTCTTCCTCTCCTTCCCTTCTTTCTCCTTCCTCCTCCTCTTCCTGTTTCTCCTCCTCCTCATCTTCCTCCTCCCCTTCCTCATCTTCCTCCTCCTCTTCCTCCTCCTGCTCCTTCTCCTTCTTCCTCCTCTTCCCGTTTCTCCTCTTCCTCCTCCTCCTCATCTTCCTCCCCCTCCTGCTGCTCCTCTTCTTCCTCCTGCTCTTCCTCCTCCTCCTCTTTCTCTTCCTCCTCCTCCTCCTCATTTTACTCTTCCTCATCTTCCTCCTCCTCTTCCTCCTCCTCCTCTTCCTCCTGCTCGTCCTTCTTTTCCTCCTCTTCCTCCTCTCCTTTCCTGCTTTCTCCTTCCTCCCTTCTCCTCCTCCTCCTCTTCCCATTTCTCTTGCTCCTCTCCTTCCCTGCTTTCTTCCTCCTCCTCCTCCTCATCTTCCTCCTTCTCCTCATCTTCCTCCTCCTCCTGCTGCTCCTCCTCTTCATCCTCCTCCTCATCTTCCTTTTCCTCCTCCTCCTCCTCCTCCTCTTCCTCCTTCTCCTCCTCCTCTTCCTGTTTCTCCTCTTCCTCCTGCTCTTCCTCCTCCTCTTCCTTTTCCTTTTCCTCTTTTCCTCTTCCTCTCCTTCCCTTCTTTCTCCTTCCTCCTCCTCTTCCTGTTTCTCCTCCTCCTCTTCCTCCTCCTCCTCTTCCTCCTGCTCCTCCTTCTTTTCCTCCTCTTCCTCCTCCTCCTCCTCCTCATCTTCCTCCTCCTCTTCCTCTTCTCCTCCTCTCCCTCCTCCTCCTCCTCCTCCTCCTCTTTCTCTTCCTCCTCTTCCTCTTCTCCTCCTCTTCCTCATTTTTCCTCCTCCTCCTGCTCCTCCTCTTCCCATTTCTCTTCCTCCTCTCCTCCCCTGCTTTATCCTTCCTCCTCCTCCTCCTCTTCCTCCTCCTCCTCTTCCTCCTCCTCCTCTTCTTCCTCCTCCTCTTCCTCCTCCTCTTCCCGTTTCTCCTCTTCCTCCTCCTCTTCCTCCTCTTCCTCCTCTCCTTCCCTTCTTTCTCTTCCCTCCTCCTCTTCTTCCTCCTCTTTCCCTTCCTCCTCCTTCTCCTCTTCTCCTCCTTTTCCTCATTTTCCTCCTCCTCCTCTTCCTCCTCCTGCTCCTCCTCTTCCTCCTCCTCCTCCTCCTTTTCCTCTTTCTCTTCCTCCTCCTCTTCCTCCTCCTCCTCTTCCTGTTTCTCCTCCTCCTCTTCCCATTTCTCTTTCTTCTCTTCCTCCTCCTCTTCCTCTTCCTTGTTTTCTTCCTCCTCCTCTTCCTGTTTCTCCTCTTCCTCCTTCTCCTCCTCCTCCTCTTCCCATTTCGCTTCCTCCTCTCCTTCCTCTTCCTCCTCTCCTTCCCTGCTTTCTTCCTCCTCCTCCTCCTCATCTTCCTCCTCCTCCTCTCCCTCCTCCTCCTTTTCCTCCTCCTCCTCTTCCTCCCCTTCCTCATCTTCCTCCCCCTCCTGCTGCTCCTCTTCTTCCTCCTGCTCTTCCTCCTCCTCCTCCTCCTCCTCTTCCTTTTCCTTTTCCTCCTCTCCTTCCCTGCTTTCTCCTTTCTCCTCCTCCTCTTCCTCTTCTCCTCATCTTCCTCATCTTCCTCCTCCTCATCTCCTTCCTTTTCCTCCTCCTCCTCTTCCCATTTCTCATCCTCCTCTCCGTCCTCTTCCTCCTCTCCTTCCCTGCTTTCTCCTTCCTCCCTCCTCCTCTCCCTCCTCCTCCTCCTCCTCCTCCTCCTCTTCCTCCTCCTCATCTTCCTCCCCCTCCTGCTGCTCCTCTTCTTCCTCCTGCTCTTCCTCCTCCTTTTCTTCTTCCTCCTCCTCCTCTTCCTGTTTCTCCTCCTCCTCTTCCCATTTCTCTTTCTTCTCTTCCTCATCTTCCTTTTCCTCCTCCTCTTCCTCCTCTTTCTCTTCCTCCTCCTCCTCATCTTCCTGTTTCTCCTCCTCTTGCTCATCTTCCTCCTCCTCCTCCTCTTCTCCTCCTTTTCCTCATTTTCCTCCTCCTCCTCTTCCTCCTCCTGCTCCTCCTTCTCCTCCTCCTCTTCCTGTTTCTCCTCTTCCTCCTGTTCTTCCTCCTCATCTTCCTTTTCCTCTTTTCTTCCTCTCCTCCCCTGCTTTCTCCTTCCTCCTCCTCATCTTCCTCTTCTCCTCCTCTTCCTCATTTTCCTCCTCCTCATCTCCTTCCTCCCCCTCCTCCTCCTCCTCTTCCTCATCTTCCTCCTCCTCTTCCTCCTCCTCGTCTTCCTGTTTCTCCTCCTCCTCTTCCCATTTCTCTTTCTTCTCTTCCTCCTCCTCCTCCTCCTCCTCCTCCTCCCCTCCCCTCCCCAACACCCCCATTCCCCCCGCCGTCCCCTCTCACCGCTGGGCGCGCGGGACGCGTTGTAGGCCCTCATGGAGCTCTCCAGGTTCTGCTTGTCGATGGCGATGTTCTGCAGCGCTCCCTGCGCCTCGAAGCTGGCGAACTCCTGGAACTCGGGCAGCCTCCAGCGGGTCTCCTTGTTCTCCACGTGGAAGATCTCGTCACCGTCGAAGTCGAACATGAACTCCTCGCTCTCGTGGCCCGCCCACTTCTGGTAGAACTCCGTCTGGATGATGCTGTGCTCGGCCGGCACTGGGGAGGAGGGGGTTAAATAGGGGGCGGGGGGGGGGGGTTTTCCAATGAAATTCCGAGAAAATTGGGGGATTCTGTTCAAAATCATGAGAAAATTGGGGGTTTGGGCTCGAAATTCCGAGAAAATTGGGGATTTCTGTTCAAAATCCCGTGAAAATTGGGGATTTCCAAGCAAAATCTCAGGAAATTGGGGGTTTGTACTCAAATTCCCGAGAAAATTGGGGATTTGTGCTCGAAATTCCATGAAAATTGGGGGGTTGTGCTCGAAATCACGAGAAAATTGGGGATTTGTGCTCATAAGCCCAAGAAAATTGGGGAATTCTGTTCAAAATCCCTTGAAAATTGGGGCTTTGGGCTCAAAATCCCATTAAAATGGGGGGTTGGGGTTCAAATTCCCAAGAAAATTGGGGATTTGGGCTCAAAAGCTCATTAAAATTGGGGATTTCTACTCAAATTCCCAAGAAAATTGGGCGTTTGGGCTCGAAATCGCAAGAAAATTGGGATTTCTGTTCAAAATCCCGTGAAAATTGGGGATTTAGGCTCAAATTCCCAAAAAAATTGGGGATTTGGGCCCGAAATCCCAGGGAAATTGAGGATTTCTCTTCAAAATTCCATGAAAATTGGGGATTTGTGCTCGAAATCCCATTAAAATTGGGAGTTTGGGCTCAAAATCCCATTAAAATTGGGGATTTGGGCTCGAAATCCCAGGGAAAATCAGGGATTTGTACTCATAAGCCCATGAAAATTGGGGGTTTGGGCTCAAAATCCTGAGAAAATTGGGGATTTGGGCTCGAAATTGTGAGAAATTGGGGATTTGTGCTCCAAATCCCAGGAAAATTTGGGGTTCTACTCGAAATCCTCAGAAAATTGGGGATTTGTGCTCAAAATCACGAGAAAATTTGGGAATTCTGTTCAAAATCCCATTAAAATTGGGGATTTCTACTCAAATTCCCAAGAAAATTGGGGATTTGTGCTCAAAATCCCATTAAAATTTGGGAATTCTGTCCAAAATCCCGTGGAAATTGGGGATTTCTATTCAAAATCCCATTAAAATTGGGGATTTGTGTTAAAATCCCAGGAAAATTGGGGATTTGAATTTAAATCCCAGGAAAATTGGGGATTTGGACTTTAAAATCACAAAAAAATTGGGAATTTCTTATCAAAATCCCAGGGAAAATCGAGGATTTCTGCTCAAAATCTTGGGAAATTTGGGAATTTCTGCTCAGAATCTTGGGAAATTTGGGAATTTCAGCAAAAAATCTCTGGAAATTGGGGATTTTCAGCTTAAAACCCCAGAAAAAATGGGAATTTCAGCTTAAAATCCCAGAAAAAATGGGAATTTCTGCTCAAAACTCAGGAAAATTGGGGATTTGTGTTAAAATCCCAGGAAAATTGGGGATTTGAATTTAAATCCCAGGAAAATTGGGGTTGGGGCGGGACACGGAGAGCCCCAAAACCCCGGGAAATCGGGATTTCGGCGCTCCCAGAGCCCCCAAATCCCGGGATCGGGGGAATTCGGGAGAACCCAGAGCCCAAAAAGGTGGGAAAAGAGGAAGTTTGAACTCGCCCAGCCCCAAAAATCCTGGGAAAAAAGGATGTGAGAACGGCCACTTCCCCAAATGTTGGGACCGGGGGGAGTTTGGCAACGCCCAAGCCCCAAAAATCTGGGATAAAAAAAAAAGGGGATTTGGGAATGTCCAGACTCCAAAAATCCTGGAAAAATGGGATTTGGGCACTTCCAGAGCCCAAAAATCCCGGAAAATTTGGGTTTAGGGACACCCAGAGCCCCAAAATCCGGGAAAAAATGGGATTTTGGGACTTCAGGGGACAAAAATCCCAGAAAAATTGGGGTTTAGGGACACCCAGAGCCCCAAAATCCGGGAAAAAAGTGGGATTTTGGGACTTCCAGAGCCCAAAAATCCTGGAAAAAATGGGATTTTGGGACTTCAGGGGACAAAAATCCCAGAAAAATTGGGGTTTAGGGACACCCAGAGCCCCAAAATCCACGGAAAAATGGAATTTTGGGACTTCCAGAGCCCAAAATCCGGGAAAATGGGATTTTGAGGCTTCAGGGGACAAAAATCCCAGAAAAATTGGGGTTTAGGGACACCCAGAGCCCCAAAATCCCGGAAAAATTTGGGTTTGGGAACACCCAGAGCCCCAAAATCCTGGAAAAAATGGGATTTGGGAATGCCCAGAGCCCCAAAATTTGGGGTACAGGGGGGTTTGGACACGCCCAGACTCCAAAATTCCTGGAAAAAATGGGATTTTGAGACTTCAGGGGACAAAAATCCCAGAAAAATTGGGGTTTAGGGACACCCAGAGCCCCAAAATCCAGGAAAAAATGGGATTTGGGAATTGGCAGAGACCCAAATTTTGGGTACAGGGGGGTTTGGACACGCCCAGACTCCAAAAATCCTGGAAAAATGGGATTTTGGGACTTCAGGGGACAAAAATCCCAGAAAAATTGGGGTTTGGGGACACCCAGAGCCCCAAAATCCTGGAAAAATGGGATTTTGGGACTTCCAGAGCCCAAAAATCCGGGAAAATTTGGGTTTGGGGACACCCAGAGCCCCAAAATCCGGGAAAAAGGGGAAATGAGAACGTCGAGTTCCTCAAATTTGGGGTACAGGGGGGTTGGGGTACATCCAGAGCCCCAAAATCTGGGAAAAAATGGGATTTTGGGACTTTCAGAGCCCAAAAATCCGGGAAAAAATGGGATTTTGGGACTTCAGGGCACAAAAATCCCGGAAAAATTGGAGTTTGGGGACACCCAGAGCCCCAAAATCCAGGGAAAAATGGGATTTGGGAATTGGCAGAGACCCAAATTTTGGGTACAGGGGGGTTTGGACACGCCCAGACTCCAAAAATCCGGGAAAAAATGGGATTTTGGGACTTCAGGGGACAAAAATCCCAGAAAAATTGGGGTTTAGGAACACCCAGAGCCCCAAAATCCAGGAAAAATGGGATTTGGGGACTTCCAGAGCCCCAAAATCCACAGAAAAAAGGGATTTGCGAATTGCAACTTCGCTAAATTCGGGGTACAGGGGGGTTTGGACACGCCTAGACTCCAAAATTCCTGGAAAAATGGGATTTTGGGACTTCTAGAGTCCCAAAATCCAAAAAAAATGGGATTTGGGAATTGGCAGAGCCCCAAATTTGGGGTACAGGGGGGTTGGGAGAAAGTCCAAATCCCAAAATTAAGGAAAAAGGGGATTTTGGGGTATCCTGAGACTATAAAAATCCTGGGAAAAGAGTTTTTGGGAATTTTCGATTCCCCAAATTTTGGGGACAGGGGGGGGTCAGGACACACCCAGCGTCCCGAAATCCCGGGAACAGGGGGGTTTGGGAAACCCCAGAGCCCAAAATTCCCAGGGACAGGGGGGTTTAAAAATTCCCAGAACCCCAAAATCCTGGAAAAACCAGGAATTGGGCCACACCCACCCCCAAAATCTATAAAAAGGGGGAAAAAACCCCAATAAAAAAACAACTCGGGGCAACGCCCTGCCCTAAAAATCCCCCCCAAATCCCAGTAAAACCCCCCAAAAACGAGGATGAATCCCCTAAACCCCCTGAACCCCACATTCCCAAAGCTCCCGGGAACCCCCAAATCCCAACCCCGCGGCTCCAGGAGCCCCCAAAGGCCCACCTCGGACCCCCCGAATCCCGGGCAGGGTCAGGGCCAGCAGCAGCAGCCCGGGGAGGCTCCGCGCTCCATCCATGGCTCCTGGGGATCCCGGGGAACTGGGAAGGGCCGCTGCTGCTCCCAGAAAAGCCGCGGGCAACTGGGGGGGACTGGGAGTGGGGGAGCAGCGCCCCAAAAAAGCGCTCGGCCAATGGGAGCGCGGCGTCGCTGCGGGTCGGGACTTGCTTAAAAAAAAACCCCATTGAAAAAAAAATAAAGCGCACAGATAAATTTCCAGCCAATCAAAGCGCGGCGGGGTGGATGACTCATCAGTTGCTGGGTAGAGCTGCTGAAAAAGGGTCCAAAACTGAACCGGCCAATCGGAGCGCGCAATGAACAACTCCAGCCAATCCAGACGCGCCCAGAAACAAGCGCAGCCAATGAAACGGCGCCCAGAAGCCACGCCCGACCAATCAGGGAGCGCGTGGCCGATGACCCCGCGCGGCTCCGCGCTGTTCCTCGCAGTTGAGCGCGGCTCTTGGCGCGGCCGGCGGTCCGTGCCCGGCGCTGGCCATGGGCCGAGGGGCGGCAGCTGCGGCCGTACTGGTGGCGCTGGTGGCGCTGGGAGCGGCCCCGGCTGCGGGCGCGGAGCTGTCGGGTGAGCGGGGGGGGCGGGGGGCGGTGGGGCAGGGGGGGAGAAGGGGGAAAAGGGGGACGGTGGGACCCCCAAACTCAGACAGAGGAGGCTGGGGGTTGGGGGGAGTGTGTTTGAATTTTGGGAAAGGGGCAAAAATGGAGGATTTGGACCCCAAAAGTGATTTGGGCGCGGCCGGAGGTGGGAGGGGAGGGGATGTAAAAAGGGGAAATGGGGGAAGGGTGGAACAGAGGAAGCGGCAGCGCGGGCAGGAGGGTCCCGTGGCGGCCGTGGGGCACAGGGGGTGCGCAGTGGGGATCCGGGGCGGCCCCCGGAGCTCTGGGGGTGCTGGGGGGGCACCGCCCGACCTGTGTCCTGCACACTCAGGGGTGTTCCAGGAGATGGTTAAGTCCGAGTGTCACTTCATTAACGGCACGGAGAAGGTGAGGTTCGTGGACAGGTACATCTACAACCGGGAGCAGTGGGCGATGTTCGACAGCGACGTGGGGCAGTACGTGGGGTACACGCCCTTTGGGGAGAAACAGGCCCAGTACTGGAACAGCAACCCGGATCTCATGGACAACGCGAGGACTGAGGTGGACTGGCTCTGCCGGAACAACTACGAGGTGTCCACCCCGTTCCTCGTGGAGCGCAGAGGTGAGCGCGGGGCAGAGCGTGTCCCCTCGGGCGCTGCCCTGCCAATGACCCTGGAGCCCCTCAAAACCTCCCTGGGAATGACCCCAGAGCCCTCAGCCCTCCTTGGGGCCATCCCCGGGGCCTCCTGTCCTTCCCAGTGACCTTCCCTGGCTCTCCCAATCCATCCCAGTCCATCCCAGTCCATCCCAGTCCATCTCAGTCCATCCCAGTGTCACCTCAGCGCGTCCATCCCGGCCAAGCGTGAAGGTGACGCCTGTCAGCCAATCAGAGTGCTTCTCTCTGATGACTCATCTGTTACCGGGCAGATCCGCAGAGACAAGTGCCCCGCGCTGGACTCGGCCTCCCAGCGCCGCGCGCTTCATTCCCAGTTCATCCCAGTCCATTCCCAGTTCATCCCAGTCCATTCCCAGTTCATTCTCAGTCCATCTCGAATCCATTCCCAGTCTCTCCCAGTCTAATCCCAGTTCCCCAAGACCCTCACAGTTCATCCCAGTCCATTCCCAGTTCATTCATGCCCATTCCCTGTCCATTCCCAGTCCATCCCAATCCCTCCCAGTCCATTCCCAGTTCATCCTAATCAATTCCCAGTCCATTCCTGGTCCATCCCAGTTCATTCATGCCCATTCCCAGTCCATCTCAGTTCGCTCCCAATTGATCCAAGTCCATCCCAGTCCATTCCCAGTGTCTCCCAGTCCATTCCAATTAGTTCCCAGTCCCTCCCAGTCCCTCCCAGTCCCTCCCCAGCCCACCCCGCCCCTCCCCTCTCTCTCCCAGCGGCCCCCAGCCGATCCCAGTGTGTCCCCGCTCTCTCCCAGTGCCCCCCAGCGTCTCCATCTCGCTGCTGCCCTCGAGCTCGCAGGCCGGCGCCAGAGGCCTGCTGTGCTCCGTGATGGATTTCTACCCCGCCCGCATCCAGGTGAGGTGGTTCCAGGGCCAGCAGGAGCTCTCGGGCCACGTGGTGGCCACCGACGTGGTCCCCAACGGGGACTGGAGCTACCAGCTGCTGGTGCTGCTGGAAACGCCGCCCCGGCGCGGGCTCAGCTACACGTGCCAGGTGGAGCACGTCAGCCTGGAGCAGCCGCTGAGGCGCCACTGGGGTACGGGGGAGCCGCCGGCCGGGCCGCCAGAGGCACCGCGCTGTGCCCGGAGCCACCGGGAGGGAGGCGGGGAGAGGCCGCTGGGCAGCGGGAGAGGGGCCGGGGGCCGCGGAAGGGCCGAGCGGGAGTCGGGAGGAGGCCGGGGAGGGCGCTCGGGGCTTGCGGGGGTGCCGGGGGACGGCGGCGGGAGGGAGTTTGGGGCCGGCGGGGGGCAGCGGGAGGGATGGCGGTGAGGCCGGAGGGGCCGGGAGGAGCCGGGGGATGGGCGGGCGGGGCCGGGGCTGAGGTGGGCTGCGGCGGGCAGAGGCCGGGAGGGGTGTGGGGGAGCGGGGCGGGGGCCGCCGAGGGCCCGGCACAGGGGTCGGGGGGCGTCGGGGCAGCGCTGGGGGGCGAGCGGGACGGGAGGGGGCCGCGGGCCGCTGAGAGGGGCTCGGCTGGCTGCTGGGGAGGCCGGGCAGGGCTCGGGAGGAGGAGGAGGAGGGCGGAGGGGCTCCCGGCCGGGCCGGGGGAGAGCGGCAGGGAGCCGGGAGGGGCTCGGGCTGTGGCCGCCGGCTTTCGGGGGGTGCTGAGCCCCTGCGCCCCCCTTCCCCCCTCCCCAGAGATGCCGCCGGACGCCGCCCGCAGCAAGATGCTGACGGGGATCGGGGGCTTGGTGCTGGGCTCGGTGTTCCTGGCGCTGGGGCTGGCCTTCTACCTGCGCAAGAAGGTGAGGGCGGCTCCCTGCGCCGGGCTCCCGCCGCGGGCGGAGCGTGTGCGCTCCCCCCGGGGCCCCCCAGCCCGGCCTCAGCCCCTTTGCTGTGCCCACAGAGCTCCTGAGCCGCCGGCGGCCGCAGCCCCTCCCCGTGGCCTCGGGGACCCCCCGCTCCGTCCCCGCCGGCATTTTGGGGGGCTCGTGTGTCCCCCTCCCCGCCCAGCGCCGTGCCCAGCCCCGCTGTCGCTGTGTCCCCGCCCGGCTGCTCCCAGTGTTCCCAATAAAGCTTCCCACTTGGCGCCGGGGCCGTTTGTCAGGAGGAGGAGGAGGAGGAGGAGGAGGGTGAGGAGGAAGGAGGAGGAGGATGCGGGGGAAGGAGGAAGCGGAATCAGGAGCACGGAGAGAGGAAGAGGAGGCGGAGATGAAGAGGAGGCTTCGGAGAAGGAGGAAGAGCAGCGGCACAACCCCTCGGCGCCGTTCGGGACCGAAGCCCAAAGTGTCGGGGGCTCCCCCGGGGGTTCCGTTCGGGGCCGGGGGATGTCGGGGGCCGGCGGCACCCCAAAGCCGAGCCCCCGAGGCCCCTCTGGGGGACGTTTTGGGGTGGCCACGGCCGGGGCCGGGCTGGGAGGGGACATCGGCCTCGGGGACCCGCCTCAGGTGTCCCCGTGTCCCTCCCGGTGTCCCCGTGTCCCCTGGGGACATGGACCGAGGTGTCCCCGTGTCAGTCCCGGTGTCCCCCTGTCCCTTCTGTGTCCGTTCTGTGTCACCTGAGGACACGGATCCAGGTGTCCCCTTGTCCCTCCTGATTGCCCCCATGTCCTTCCTGGTGTCCCCATGTCACTTAGGGACACTGGGGACCCCTTGGGGACACTGGGAACCCTTTGGGGACACCACACCAGGTGTTCCCATGTCCCTCCTGATGTCCCCAAGATCCTCTGGTGTCCCTGAAGGACATTGGAGTCTCCTTGGGGACACCGATCCTAGACGTCCCTGTGCCCTTCCTGTGTCCCTGTGCCTCTCAGGGGACACTGGGGACTCCTTGGGGACATGGACCGAGGTGTCACCGTGTCCGTCCCAATGTCCCCGTGTCCCTCCTGTGTCACCGGGGGATATGGATCCCAGTGTCCCCTTGTCCCTTCTGTGTCCCCCATGTCCCTTGTGGACACAGGGGAGCCCTTGGGGACACTGTTCCTGGTGTCCCCTTGTCCCTCCTGATTGTCCCCATGTCCTTCCTGGTCTCCTCCTGTGCCTTAGGGACACTGGGGACCCTTTGGGGACACTGG
Organism: Sylvia borin; assembly: GCA_014839755.1. Taxonomy (NCBI): domain Eukaryota; kingdom Metazoa; phylum Chordata; class Aves; order Passeriformes; family Sylviidae; genus Sylvia; species Sylvia borin. The sequence goes on from JACEWE010000123.1 coordinate 21,920, forward strand.
GCACCCCTTGGGGACATCACCCTAGGTATTCCAATGTCCCTCCTGATGTCCCAAGACTGTTTGTTGACCCCAAAGAACATCGGGGACCATTAGGGACAGCGATCCAGGATGTACCAATGTCCCTCTTTTGTCCCCATGTCCCTTAGGGACACAAGGGACCCCTTGGGGACACTGTCCCAGGTGTTCTCATGTCACTCCTGTGTCCCCAGGAGACATGAGGACAGCGGGAGTGGTGTCCCTGGGAGGTCCTGAGGGACACGGGGACACAGGAGAGACATGCGGACATCTTGGATCCCTGTCCCCAAAGGGGTCTCAGTGTCCTTGAGGGACATAGGGACACAGGAGGGACATGGGGACACCTGGATCTGTGTATCCAGGGAGTTCCTGAGGGACATGGGGACACCACAGGGTCTTAGGGACATTCCAGATTCATGTCCACAATAGTCCCCAATGTCCCTGAGGGACACGGGAGGAACTTGGGGACACAGAAGGGACATGGGGACACTCCAGATCTGTGTCCCCAATGGTCCCTGAGGTCCCTGAGTCACACATGTGACACATGGGGATACAAGAGGGACATGGGGACATTCCAGATCTGAGATCCCAGTTGTCCCCAATATCCCTGAGGGACACGGGAGGGACACGGGGACACTCCAGATCAGTGACCCCAATGGTCCCCAATGCCCCTGAGGGACACAGAAGGAGTTTGGGGACACAGGAGGGACATGAGCACATTCCAGATCCGTGATCCCAGTTGTCCTCAATATCGCTGAGGGACACGGGAGGGACATGGGGACACAGAAGGGACATGGGGACACCTGGATCTGTGTGCCCAGGGGGTTCGTGAGGGGCACGGGGACACCAAAGCGTCCTAGGGACATTCCAGATTCGTGTCCACAATAGTCCCCAATGTCCATGAGGGACACGGGAGGGACATGGGGACACAGAATGGACATGGGGACGTTCCAGATCTGTGTCACCAATGGTCCCTAATGACCCTGAGGGATATGTGAGGGACATGGGGACACTCCAAATCTGTGTCCCCAGTGGTCCCCAATGGTCCCCGCCATCCTGAGAGATGCAGGAGGGACATGAAGACACAGGACGGACATGGGGACACTCCAGATCCATGTCCCCAAGGGTCCCCAATGTCCCTGAGTGACACGGGAGTGACAAGGGGACACCAAAGTGTCTTGGGGACACTCCGGGTCTGTGACCACAATGGTCCTCTCTGTCTTTGAGGAGGCGTGGGACAGACATGGGGACAGGGGAGGGACACGGGGACACTCCAAATCAGTGACCTCAATGGTCCCCGCTGTCCCTGAGGGACACAGAAGGAGTGTGGGGACAAAGAAGGGACACGGGGACACTCCAGATCCGTGTCCCCAATGGTCCCCAGGGGTCCCCGCTGTCCCTTGGGGGGCATGGGACAGACATGGGGACACGAGAGGCACATGAGGACAAAGAAGGGACACGGGGACACTCCAGACCCGTGTCCCCAGTGGTCCCCAAGGGTCCCCGCTGTCCCTTGGGGTGCCCCGGGGTGCGGGGAGCCCAGAGGGGCCATCCCGGGGCTGGGGACCCCCGGCAGCCTGGAGAGGGCGGAGCCGGGACACGGGGGGACCCCCGGGAGCCCCGGGAGCCCCGAGCGGAGAATCAGGGCACAAGGGACCCCCCGGGAGCCCCAAATCCCCCCGGGGCCATCAGCACCCCCCGGAATGTCCAGGATGTCCCCGTGTCCTCTTCTGGTCCCCGTGTCCCTCAGGGGATACTGCGGACTCACTGGGGACACGGATCCGGGTGTCCCCGTGGGACTCCTGTGTCCCCAAGGGACATGAGGACAGCGGGGGTGGTGTCCCCAAGGGGTCCTGAGGGACACGGGGACACAGGAGGGACACGGGGACATCTTGGCTCTGTGTCCCCAAGGAGTCCCCAGTGTCCCTGAGGGTCATGGGAGGGACATGGGGACAGCCAGATCCGTGTCCCCAGTGTCCCTTGGGGACAGAAAAGGCTCTTGGTGACACCCGGATCCGTGTCCCCAAAGTGTCTCAGTGTCCCGGAGTGACATGTGGACAGAAGAGGGACATGGGGACACTCCAGATCTGTGTGCCCAAGGGGCTCCCGAGGGACACAGGGACACCAAAGGGTCTTGGGGACATTCCAGATCCGTGTCCCCAGTGGTCCCCGATGTCCCTGAGAGACACAAGAGGGACATGGGGACACAGAATGGACATCGATCCGTGTCCCCAATGGTCCCCGATGTCCCTGTGGGATATGTGGGGGATGTAAGGTGGACACGGGGACACTCCAGATCTGTGTCCCCAAGAGGGTCTCAGTGTCCCTGAGGTTGATGGGGACACAGCAGGGACATGGGGACACCTGGATCTGTGTCCCCAAGAGGGTCTCAGTGTCCCTGAGGGGCACGGGGACACAGCAGGGACATGGGGACACCCGGATCTGTGTCCCCAAGAGGGTCTCAGTGTCCCTGAGGATGATGGGGACACAGCAGGGACATGGGGACACCCAGATCTGTGTCCCCAGTGGGTTCCTGAGGGACACGGTGACACCAAAGCGTCTCGGGGACAATCCAAATCTGTGTCCCCAAGGGTCCCCAATATCCCCGAGTGACACGGGAGGGACACGGGGACACAGAAGGCGGAAGGCGGCCGGAGACGGGGCCGGAGCTCGGAGCTCGTGGAGAAGCCTCAGAGTGGGGAGGAGGCCCACAGATGGGACGTGGGACCGTCACACTCACCCCAAGGAGCGGCTCCACCTCCAGATTCCTGAATTTGGGGGATGTTTGGGATCATCCCACCGCTCCCCAACCCGTTCCCAGGGATGGGAAAAGCGCCAGTTCCTGAGTTTTGGGAATATTTGGGATCGTCCCAAACTTTCAGAGCCGTTTCAAGCGACAGCTCCACACCCAAATTCCCCAATTTTGTGATATTTGGGATCATTCTGAGCTCCCAAAGGCCTCCCAAGGGGCGGGAAATGCTCCAATTCAATAATTGTGGGAATATTTGGCTTCATCCGACCACCCAAACCCATCCCAAGGAGCAGCCGGATGTCCAAATTCCTGAATTTTGGAACATTTGGGATCTTTCTGAGCTCCCAAAGCCACCCCAAAGGGAGTAGGGAAACGCCGGAATTTTGGGAATATTCCCGGCGGGAAAGGTTTCAGGTGCAGCTCCCACCTGAGGGAACAGGTGAACCTCCAGCCCGAGGCTCCGCCGGGACCCCCCAAAAAACACCCCCCAAAAAACCCGCCCAAGGGGGCGGGGCTGCGGCGTCCCGGGAGCCGCTCAGCCAATCCCAACGCGGGCGGGGCGCGCTGCAGCCAATCACAGCGCGAGTTGGGTTTTTCTTCGGGGATGTGACGTCATCAGTCACCGGGCAGAGCCCGCGGAAACCGGGCTCCCAAAATCGCTGCGGGCCAATGAGAGCGCGGCTTTGCCGCTGCTGAGGCCGCGCTGGGCCGGGCTGGTGCTGCCAGCGCAGCGCGGCCGCTTTGGGGCCGGCGGTCCGTGCCCGGCGCTGGCCATGGGCCGAGGGGCGGCAGCTGCGGCCGTACTGGTGGCGCTGGTGGCGCTGGGAGCGGCCCCGGCTGCGGGCGCGGAGCTGTCGGGTGAGCGGGGGGGGCGGGGGGCGGTGGGGCAGGGGGGGAGAAGGGGGAAAAGGGGGACGGTGGGAGCCCCAAACTCAGACAGAGGAGGCTGGGGATTGGGGGGAGTGTGTTTGAATTTTGGGAAAGGGGCAAAAATGGGGGAACGGGACCCCAAAAGTGATTTGGGCGCGGCCGGAGGTGGGAGGGGAGGGGATGTAAAAAGGGGAAATGGGGGAAGGGTGGAACAGAGGAAGCGGCAGCGCGGGCAGGAGGGTCCCGTGGCGGCCGTGGGGCACAGGGGGTGCGCAGTGGGGATCCGGGGCGGCCCCCGGAGCTCTGGGGGTGCTGGGGGGGCACCGCCCGACCTGTGTCCTGCACACTCAGGGGTGTTCCAGGAGATGTATATTGCCGAGTGTCACTTCATGAACGGCACGGAGAAGGTGAGGTACGTGGTGAGAGACATCTACAACCGGGAGCAGTGGGCGATGTACGACAGCGACGTGGGGCAGTACGTGGGGTACACGCCCTTTGGGGAGAAACAGGCCCAGTACCGGAACAGCCTCCCGGAATTGATGGAGCAAAGACGGGCTGAGGTGGACACGTACTGCCGGCACAACTACAAGGGGATCACCCCGTTCAGCGTGGAGCGCAGAGGTGAGCGCGGGGCAGAGCGTGTCCCCTCGGGCGCTGCCCTGCCAATGACCCTGGAGCCCCTCAAAACCTCCCTGGGAATGACCCCAGAGCCCTCAGCCCTCCTTGGGCCCATCCCCGGGGCCTCCTGTCCTTCCAAGTTGCCCTCCGTGTCTCTCCCAGTCCATCCCAGTCCATCCCAGTCCCTCCCAGTCCATCCCAGTCCAACCCAGTGTCACCTCAGCGCGTCCATCCCGGCCAAGCGTGGGGTGACGCCTTTCAGCCAATCAGAGCGCTTCTCTCTGATGACTCATCTGTTGCCGGGCAGATCCGCAGAGACAAGTGCCCCGCGCTGGACTCGGCCTCCCAGCGCCGCGCGCTTCATTCCCAGTTCATCCCAGTCCATTCCCAGTTCATCCCAGTCCATTCTCAGTCCATCTCGAATCCATTCCCAGTCTCTCCCAGTCTAATCCCAGGTCCCCCAAGACCCTCCCAGTTCATCCCAGTCCATTCCAGTTCCTTCATGACCATTCTCTGCCCATTGCCAGTCCATCCCAATCCCTCCCAGTCCATTCCCAGTTCATCCTAATCAATTCCCAGTCCATTCCTGGTCCATCCCAGTTCATTCATGCCCATTCCCAGTCCATCCCAGTTCGCTCCCAATTGATCCAAGTCCATCCCAGTCCATCCCAGTCCATTCCAATTAGTTCCCAGTCCCACCCAGTCCTTTCCCAGTCCGTCCCACTTTATTTCCATCTCATTCCCAGTCCCTCCCAGTCCATCCCCAGTCCATTCCCAGTCCATCCCAGTCCCTCCCAGCCCCTCCCCAGCCCACCCCGCCCCTCCCCTCTCTCTCCCAGCGGCCCCCAGCCGATCCCAGTGTGTCCCCGCTCTCTCCCAGTGCCCCCCAGCGTCTCCATCTCGCTGCTGCCCTCGAGCTCGCAGGCCGGCGCCAGAGGCCTGCTGTGCTCCGTGATGGATTTCTACCCCGCCCGCATCCAGGTGAGGTGGTTCCAGGGCCAGCAGGAGCTCTCGGGCCACGTGGTGGCCACCGACGTGGTCCCCAACGGGGACTGGAGCTACCAGCTGCTGGTGCTGCTGGAAACGCCGCCCCGGCGCGGGCTCAGCTACACGTGCCAGGTGGAGCACGTCAGCCTGGAGCAGCCGCTGAGGCGCCACTGGGGTACGGGGGAGCCGCCGGCCGGGCCGCCAGAGGCACCGCGCTGTGCCCGGAGCCACCGGGAGGGAGGCGGGGAGAGGCCGCTGGGCAGCGGGAGAGGGGCCGGGGGCCGCGGAAGGGCCGAGCGGGAGTCGGGAGGAGGCCGGGGAGGGCGCTCGGGGCTTGCGGGGGTGCCGGGGGGGGGCGGCGGGAGGGAGTTTGGGGCCGGCGGGGGGCAGCGGGAGGGATGGCGGTGAGGCCGGAGGGGCCGGGAGGAGCCGGGGGATGGGCGGGCGGGGCCGGGGCTGAGGTGGGCTGCGGCGGGCAGAGGCCGGGAGGGGTGTGGGGGAGCGGGGCGGGGGCCGCCGAGGGCCCGGCACAGGGGTCGGGGGGCGTCGGGGCAGCGCTGGGGGGCGAGCGGGACGGGAGGGGGCCGCGGGCCGCTGAGAGGGGCTCGGCTGGCTGCTGGGGAGGCCGGGCAGGGCTCGGGAGGAGGAGGAGGAGGGCGGAGGGGCTCCCGGCCGGGCCGGGGGAGAGCGGCAGGGAGCCGGGAGGGGCTCGGGCTGTGGCCGCCGGCTTTCGGGGGGTGCTGAGCCCCTGCGCCCCCCTTCCCCCCTCCCCAGAGATGCCGCCGGACGCCGCCCGCAGCAAGATGCTGACGGGGATCGGGGGCTTGGTGCTGGGCTCGGTGTTCCTGGCGCTGGGGCTGGCCTTCTACCTGCGCAAGAAGGTGAGGGCGGCTCCCTGCGCCGGGCTCCCGCCGCGGGCGGAGCGTGTGCGCTCCCCCCGGGGCCCCCCAGCCCGGCCTCAGCCCCTTTGCTGTGCCCACAGAGCTCCTGAGCCGCCGGCGGCCGCAGCCCCTCCCCGTGGCCTCGGGGACCCCCCGCTCCGTCCCCGCCGGCATTTTGGGGGGCTCGTGTGTCCCCCTCCCCGCCCAGCGCCGTGCCCAGCCCCGCTGTCGCTGTGTCCCCGCCCGGCTGCTCCCAGTGTTCCCAATAAAGCTTCCCACTTGGCGCCGGGGCCGTTTGTGGGGGGCTCTGGGGAGGGATTTGGGGGGGCTGCCGTTGGGGGAGGGGCGGGGCCGAGCGGTGGGACCCCTCCCAAGGCGATTTGGGGGTCCCATCCCCCCCTTTCCCTCCGTTCCGGCCCCTCCCGGCGCCTTTTCCTGGGAGGAATCCCCGAGTTTGGGGAGTTTTGGGGGGCGGCTCTGGGGGGGGGACAGCTCTGGGCGGCTTTGGCCTTCCTGCGGTGGCCTTGTCCCCAAGTGTCACTGGCCCTGTCCCCAATGTCCCTGTCCATGTCCCCACTGTCCCTGTCCATGTCCCAAATGTCCCTGTCCATGTCCCCAATGTCCCTGTCCATGTCCCCAGTGTCCCTGTCCATGTCCCCAAATGTCCCTGGCCGTGTCCCCAAATGTCACTGGCCGTGTCCCCAATGTCCCTGTCCATGTCCCCAATGTCCCTGTCCATGTCCCCAGTGTCCCTGTCCATGTCCCCAGTGTCACTGGCCGTGTCCCCAATGTCACTGGCAATGTCCCAAAATGTCCATGGCTGTGTCCCCAAATGTCACTGGCCTTGTCCCCACTGTCCCTGGCTGTGTCCCCAGTGTCCCTGGCCGTGTCCCCAATGTCACTGGCCCTTTCCCAAATGTCCCTGGCCGTGTCCCCATATGTCACTGGCCGTGTCCCCAATGTCCCTGCCCATGTCCCCAGTGTCACTGGCCCTGTCCCCAATGTCACTGGCCGTGTCCCCAATGTCCCTGGCCGTGTCCCCCCGTGTCCTGCCCCGGCTCCATCGCGGCTCCTCCCGCGGGGAAAGGGACACAAAGGGCGGGGGCCGGGCCCGGGGGGAGCGGGAGGAGGAGGAGGAGGAGGAAGAGCAGCAGGAGGAGGAAGAGCAGCAGGAGGAGGAAGAGCAGCAGGAGGAGGAAGAGCAGCAGGAGGATGATGATGAGGAGGAGGAAGAGGAAGAGCAGCAGGATGATGATGGTGAGGAGGAAGAAGAGCAGCAGCAGGATGATGATGAGGAGGAGGAAGAGCAGCAGGAGGAGGATGAGGAGGAGGAGGAAGAGCAGCAGGAGGAGGATGAGGAGGAGGAAGAGCAGCAGGAGGAAGAGCAGCAGCAGGAGGTTGATGAGGAGGAGGAAGAGCAGCAGGAGGAGGAGGATGATGATGATCCGGAGGAAAAGCAGCAGCAGGTGGAGGAGCAGGAGGAAGAGGAAGAGCAGCAGGATGATGATGAGGAGGAGGAAGAGCAGCAGCAGCAGGAGGTTGATGATGATGATGGTGAGGAGGAAGAGCAGCAGCAGCAGGAGGTTGATGATGATGATGAAGAGGAGGAGCAGCAGGAGGAGAGGATGATGATGATGCGGAGGAAGAGCAGCCCAGCACGGTCCCAGGGCCGCCCACAGCCCCACGGTTGGAGGTTCCCCAGTCCAAGTGTCCAGTGCTGCCCTTGGGCCACATTAACCCCTGCAGCGCCGCGGGCCGGGGCCGCTGTGGCCGGACACTGGGCGGGCACAAAGGGCCCTGGGGACACTGGGGACAGCAGCTGGACACCAGCCAGCCGTGTGCCCGGGTGGCCGAGGAGGCCCAGGCCAAGGGTCAGGAGCCGTGTGGGCAGCAGGAGCAGGGAGGTCACTGTGCCCCGGGGCTCGGCGCTGCTGAGGCCAAACCTCGAGGGCTGTGTCCGGTTCAGGGTGGACACTGAGTGCTGTGTCCAGTTTGGATGGACACTGAGTGCTGTGTCCGGTTTGGGATGGACACTGAGTGCTGTGTCCAGCTCTGTCCCCTCAGTTCAGGACGGACACTGAGTGCTGTGTCCAGTTCTGGGATCTCAGTTCAGGATGGACACTGAGTGCTGTGTCCAGTTCAGGATGGACACTGAGTGCTGTGTCCGGTTTGGGATGGACACTGAGTGCTGTGTCCAGCTCTGTCCCCTCAGTTCAGGACGGACACTGAGTGCTGTGTCCAGGTTAGGGTGGACACTGAGTGCTGTGTCCAGCTCTGGGATCTCAGTTTAGGGTGGACACTGAGTGCTGTGTCCGGTTTAGGGTGGACACTGAGTGCTGTGTCAAGTGCTGTCCCCTCAGTTTAGGAAGGACACTGAGTGCTGTGTCCAGCTCTGGGATCTCAGTTTAGGATGGACACTGAGTGCTGTGTCCAGCTCTGGGATCTCAGTTTAGGGTGGACACTGAGTGCTGTGTCCAGCTCTGTCCCCTCAGTTCAGGATGGACATTGAGACCCTTGAGCCCATCCAGAGGAGGCCCCGAGGCTGGTGAGGGGCTGGAACACAAACCCTGTGAGGAAGGGCTGAGGGAGCTGGGGCTGTTTATCCTGGAGAAAAGGAGACTCAGGGGTGACCTTGTCACTGTCCCCAAGCCCCTGACAGGCGGCCGTGCCCAGGTGGGGCTGGGCTCTTTCTGCAGGCAGCGCTGACAGAACGAGGGGACACACCTGAACCTGTGCCAAGGGAAAAAACAGCTTAAAAAATCAGGGAAAAGAGTTTCACGGAGTAATTATAAAGGAGTGGAATGGTCGGCCCGGGGTGGAGTCACATCCCGGGATGAATTTGAATAAAGACGGGATGCGGCATTAGGAGCCGGGCTTTAGCTGAGCTTTTAGGGCTGGGTTGGACTCGATGATCTTGGAGGTCTCTTCAACGCGGTGATTGTTTCATTCTGTGACTCGAGACGCTGCGGTTCTCTGACTCCGTGATTCGGTGACTCCGGGATCTCCGCCGCTCCTTGTCCCCGGAGACGAGCCCTCGGCGCCGTTCGCGGCCGCGGCGACAGCGACAGAGCGCCTTTGGGCGGTGCCCGGCATCGGCCCGGCCCAGCCCCGCCCACGGGCACCGCCCACGGGCACCGCCCAGGGGCACCGCCCACGGGCACCGCCCAGGGGCACCGCCCACGGCCCGCGCCGCACCTGCGCACACATCGCTGCCCACACCTGAGCTCCCACCTGCCCCGCAGCCCGAGGCTCCGCCGGGACCCCCCAAAAAACACCCCCAAAAACCCGCCCAGGGGGGCGGGGCTGCGGCGTCCCGGGAGCCGCTCAGCCAATCCCAACGCGGGCGGGGCGCGCTGCAGCCAATCACAGCGCGAGTTGGGTTTTCCTTGGTGGTCTTTCGTCATCAGTCACCGGGCAGAGCCCGCGGAAACCGGGCTCCCAAAATCGCTCCGGGCCAATCAGAGCGCGGCTTTGCGATCCCCAAATCGCCTTGGGAGGGGTCCCAGCGCTCGGCCCCGCCCCTCCCCCAACGGCAGCCCCCCCAAATCCCCCCCCAGAGCCCCCCACAAACGGCCCCGGCGCCAAGTGGGAAGCTTTATTGGGAACACTGGGAGCAGCCGGGCGGGGACACAGCGACAGCGGGGCTGGGCACGGCGCTGGGCGGGGAGGGGGACACACGAGCCCCCCAAAATGCCGGCGGGGACGGAGCGGGGGGTCCCCGAGGCCACGGGGAGGGGCTGCGGCCGCCGGCGGCTCAGGAGCTCTGTGGGCACAGCAAAGGGGCTGAGGCCGGGCTGGGGGGCCCCGGGGGGAGCGCACACGCTCCGCCCGCGGCGGGAGCCCGGCGCAGGGAGCCGCCCTCACCTTCTTGCGCAGGTAGAAGGCCAGCCCCAGCGCCAGGAACACCGAGCCCAGCACCAAGCCCCCGATCCCCGTCAGCATCTTGCTGCGGGCGGCGTCCGGCGGCATCTCTGGGGAGGGGGGAAGGGGGGCGCAGGGGCTCAGCACCCCCCGAAAGCCGGCGGCCACAGCCCGAGCCCCTCCCGGCTCCCTGCCGCTCTCCCCCGGCCCGGCCGGGAGCCCCACCGCCCTCCTCCTCCTCCTCCCGAGCCCTGCCCGGCCTCCCCAGCAGCCAGCCGAGCCCCTCTCAGCGGCCCGCGGCCCCCCTCCCGTCCCGCTCGCCCCCCAGCGCTGCCCCGACGCCCCCCGACCCCTGTGCCGGGCCCTCGGCGGCCCCCGCCCCGCTCCCCCACACCCCTCCCGGCCTCTGCCCGCCGCAGCCCACCTCAGCCCCGGCCCCGCCCGCCCATCCCCCGGCTCCTCCCGGCCCCTCCGGCCTCACCGCCATCCCTCCCGCTGCCCCCCGCCGGCCCCAAACTCCCTCCCGCCGCCGTCCCCCGGCACCCCCGCAAGCCCCGAGCGCCCTCCCCGGCCTCCTCCCGACTCCCGCTCGGCCCTTCCGCGGCCCCCGGCCCCTCTCCCGCTGCCCAGCGGCCTCTCCCCGCCTCCCTCCCGGTGGCTCCGGGCACAGCGCGGTGCCTCTGGCGGCCCGGCCGGCGGCTCCCCCGTACCCCAGTGGCGCCTCAGCGGCTGCTCCAGGCTGACGTGCTCCACCTGGCACGTGTAGCTGAGCCCGCGCCGGGGCGGCGTTTCCAGCAGCACCAGCAGCTGGTAGCTCCAGTCCCCGTTGGGGACCACGTCGGTGGCCACCACGTGGCCCGAGAGCTCCTGCTGGCCCTGGAACCACCTCACCTGGATGCGGGCGGGGTAGAAATCCATCACGGAGCACAGCAGGCCTCTGGCGCCGGCCTGCGAGCTCGAGGGCAGCAGCGAGATGGAGACGCTGGGGGGCACTGGGAGAGAGCGGGGACACACTGGGATCGGCTGGGGGCCGCTGGGAGAGAGAGGGGAGGGGCGGGGTGGGCTGGGGAGGGACTGGGGATGGACTGGGAGGGACTGGGATGGACTGGGATATACTGGGATGGACTGGGAATGGACTGGGATGGACTGGGAATGGACTGGGATGGACTGGGAGGGACTGGGAATGGACTGGGAGGGACTGGGAATGGACTGGGATGGACTTGGATCAATTGGGAGAGAACTGGGTTGGACTGGGAATGGGCATGAATGAACTGGGAATGGACTGGGATGAACTGGGAGGGTCTTGGGGGACCTGGGATTAGACTGGGAGAGACTGGGAATGAATTCGAGATGGAATGAGAATGAACTGGGAATGGACTGGGATGAACTGGGAATGAAGCGCGCGGCGCTGGGAGGCCGAGTCCCGCACGGGGCACTTGTCTCTGCGGGTCTGCCCGGCAACAGATGAGTCATCAGAGAGAAGCACTCTGATTGGCTGACAGGCATCACCCCACGCTTGGCCGGGATGGACGCGCTGAGGTGACACTGGGGTGAACTGGGATGGACTGGGATGGACTGGGATGGACTGGGATGGACTGGGATGGACTGGGAGAGTCACGGGTGTCACTGGGAGGGACAGGAGGCCCCGGGGATGGCCCCAAGGAGGGCTGAGGGCTCTGGGGTCATTCCCAGGGAGGTTTTGAGGGGCTCCAGGGTCACTGGCAGGGCAGCGCCCGAGGGGACACGCTCTGCCCCGCGCTCACCTTTGCGGCCCCCGCTGAACGGGTCATCAGGGTTGTACCACCCCCGGCAAACTGTGTCCACCTCAGTCCGTCTTAGCTCCATGAAATCCGGGTCGCTGTTCCAGTCCTGGGCCCATTTCTCCCCAGCGGGGGTGAACCCCACGTACTGCCCCACGTCGCTGTCGTACATCAGGTGCTGCATCCGGTTGTAGATGTTTCTCACCACCAACCTCACCTTCTCCGTGCCGTTAATGAAGTAACACTCGAACTTAAACATCATCTGGAACACCCCTGAGTGTGCAGGACACAGGTCGGGCGGTGCCCCCCCAGCACCCCCAGAGCTCCGGTTGCCGCCCCGGATCCCCACTGCGCACCCCCTGTGCCCCACGGCCGCCACGGGACCCTCCTGCCCGCGCTGCCGCTTCCTCTGGTCCACCCTTCCGCCATTTCCGCTTTTTACATCCCCTCCCCTCCCACCTCCGGCCGCGCCCAAATCACTTTTGGGGTCCCGTTCCCCCATTTTTGCCCCTTTCCCAAAATTCAAACACACTCCCCCCAACCCCCAGCCTCCTCTGTCTGAGTTTGGGGGTCCCACCGTCCCCCTTTTCCCCCTTCTCCCCCCCTGCCCCACCGCCCCCCGCCCCCCCCGCTCACCCGACAGCTCCGCGCCCGCAGCCGGGGCCGCTCCCAGCGCCACCAGCGCCACCAGTACGGCCGCAGCTGCCGCCCCTCGGCCCATGGCCAGCGCCGGGCACGGACCGCCGGCCCCAAAGCGGCCGCGCTGCGCTGGCAGCACCAGCCCGGCCCAGCGCGGCCTCAGCAGCGGCAAAGCCGCGCTCTCATTGGCCCGCAGCGATTTTGGGAGCCCGGTTTCCGCGGGCTCTGCCCGGTGACTGATGACGTCACGTCCCTCCCAGGAAAACCCCAACTCGCGCTGTGATTGGCTGCAGCGCGCCCCGCCCGCGTTGGGATTGGCTGAGCGGCTCCCGGGACGCCGCAGCCCCGCCCCCTTGGGCGGGTTTTTTGGGGGGTGTTTTTTGGGGGGTCCCGGCGGAGCCTCGGGCTGGAGGTTCACCTGTTCCCTCAGGTGGGAGCTGCACCTGAAACCTTTCCCGCCGGGAATATTCCCAAAATTCCGGCGTTTCCCTACTCCCTTTGGGGTGGCTTTGGGAGCTCAGAAAGATCCCGAATGTTCCAAAATTCAGGAATTTGGACATCCGGCTGCTCCTTGGGATGGGTTTGGGTGGTCGGATGAAGCCAAATATTCCCACAATTCATGAATTGGAGCATTTCCCGCCCCTTGGGAGGCCTTTGGGAGCTCAGAATGATCCCAAATATCACAAAATTGGGGAATTTGGGTGTGGAGCTGTCGCTTGAAACAGCTCTGAAAGTTTGGGACGATCCCAAATATTCCCAAAACTCAGGAACTGGCGCTTTTCCCATCCCTGGGAACGGGCTGGGGAGCGGTGGGATGATCCCAAACATCCCCCAAATTCAGGAATCTGGAGCTGGAGCCGTTCCTTGGGGTGAGTGTGACGGTCCCACGTCCCATCTGTGGGCCTCCTCCCCACTCTGAGGCTTCTCCACGAGCTCCGAGCTCCGGCCCCGTCTCCGGCCGCCTTCCGCCTTCTGTGTCCCCGTGTCCCTCCCGTGTCACTCGGGGATATTGGGGACCATTGGGGACACAGATTTGGATTGTCCCCGAGACGCTTTGGTGTCACCATGTCCCTCAGGAACCCACTGGGGACACAGATCCGGGTGTCCCCATGTCCCTGCTGTGTCCCCATCACCCTCAGGGACACTGAGACCCTCTTGGGGACACAGATCCGGGTGTCCCCATGTCCCTGCTGTGTCCTCATCAACCTCAGGGACACTGAGACCCTCTTGGGGACACAGATCTGGAGTGTCCCCGTGTCCACCTTACACCCCCCACATATCCCACAGGGACATCGGGGACAACTGGGGACACGGATCGATGTCCATTCTGTGTCCCCATGTCCCTCTTGTGTCTCTCAGGGACATCGGGGACCATTGGGGACATGGATCTGGAATGTCCCCAAGACCCTTTGGTGTCCCTGTGACCCTCGGGAGCCCCTTGGGCACACAGATCTGGAGTGTCCCCATGTCCCTCCCCTGTCCACATGTCACTCCGGGACACTGAGACACTTTGGGGACACGCATCCGGGTGTCACCAAGAGCCTTTTCTGTCACCAAGGGACACCGGGGACACGGATCTGGCTGTCCCCATGTCCCCATGTCCCTCCCACAGCCCTCAGGGACACTGGGGACTCCTTGGGGACAAGGATCCAAGATGTCCCCGTGTCCCTCCTGTGTCCCCGTGTCCCTCAGGACCCCTTGGGGACACCACCCCCGCTGTCCCCATGTCCCTTGGGGACACAGGAGTCCCACGGGGACACCCGGATCCGTGTCCCCAGTGAGTCCCCAGTATCCCCTGAGGGACACGGGGACCAGAAGAGGACACGGGGACATCCTGGACATTCCGGGGGGTGCTGATGGCCCCGGGGGGATTTGGGGCTCCCGGGGGGTCCCTTGTGCCCTGATTCTCCGCTCGGGGCTCCCGGGGCTCCCGGGGGTCCCCCCGTGTCCCGGCTCCGCCCTCTCCAGGCTGCCGGGGGTCCCCAGCCCCGGGATGGCCCCTCTGGGCTCCCCGCACCCCGGGGCACCCCAAGGGACAGCGGGGACCCCTGGGGACCACTGGGGACACGGGTCTGGAGTGTCCCCGTGTCCCTTCTTTGTCCCCATGTGCCTCTCGTGTCCCGATGTCTGTCCCATGCCCCCCAAGGGACAGCGGGGACCCTTGGGGACCACTGGGGACACGGATCTGGAGTGTCCCCGTGTCCCTTCTTTGTCCCCACACTCCTTCTGTGTCCCTCAGGGACAGCGGGGACCATTGAGGTCACTGATCTGGAGTGTCCCCGTGTCCCTCCCATGTCCCCATGTCTGTCCCACGCCTCCTCAAAGACAGAGAAGACCATTGTGGTCACAGATCTGGAGTGTCCCCAAGACACTTTGGTGTCCCCTTGTCCCTCTCGTGTCACTCAGGGACATTGGGGACACTTGGGGACATGGATCTGGAGTGTCCCCATGTCCGTCCTGTGTCTTCATGTCCCTCCTGCATCTCTCAGGATGGCGGGGACCATTGGGGACCACTGGGGACACAGATTTGGAGTGTCCCCATGTCCCTCCCGTGTCACTCGGGGATATTGGGGACCCTTGGGGACACAGATTTGGATTGTCCCCAAGACGCTTTGGTGTCACCATGTCACTCAGGAACCCACTGGGGACACAGATCCACGTGTCCCCATGTCCCTGCTGTGTCCCCATCACCCTCAGGGGCACTGAGACCCTCTTGGGGACACAGATCTGGAGTGTCCCCGTGTCCCTCACATATCCCTCAGGGACATTAGGGATCATTGGTGACACAGGTCTGGAACGTCCACATGTCCATTCTGTGTCCCCATGTCCCTCCCGTGTCCCTCATGGACATTGGGGACTATTGGGGACATGGATCTGGAATGTCCCCAAGACGCTTTGGTGTCTCCGTGCCCCTCACGAACCCCCTGGGCACACAGATCCAGGTGTCTCCGTGTCCCTTCTGTGTCCCCATGTCCCTCCCATGTCCCTCAGCGATATTGAGGACAACTGGGATCACGGATCTGGAATGTGCTCATCTGTGTCCCCAAACTCCTTCTGTGTCCCTCAGGGACATTGGGGACCATTGAGGTCACTGATCTGGAGTGTCCCCGTGTCCCTCCCATGTCCCTCAGGGATATTGGGGACAACTGGGATCTCAGATCTGGAATGTCCCCGTGTCCCTCTTGTATCCCCATGTGTCTCATGTGTGACTCAGGGACCTTAGGGACCATTGGGGACACAGATCTGGAGTGTCCCTATGTCCCTTCTGTGTCCCCAAGTTCCTTCCGTGTCCCTCAGGGACATTGGGGACTATTGTGGACATGAATCTGGAATGTCCCTAAGACCCTGTGGTGTCCCCATGTCCCTCAGGAACTCCCTGGACACACAGATCCAGGTGTCCCCATGTCCCTCCTGTGTCCCTATGTCCCTCAAGGACACTGAGACCCCTTTGGGGACAGGGATCCAAGATGTCCCCATGTCCCTCCTGTGTCCCCGTGTCCCTCAGGACCTCCCAGGGACACCACCCCCGCTGTCCCCATGTCACCTGGGGACACAGGAGGGACATGAGAACACCTGGGACAGTGTCCCCAAGGGGTCCCTTGTGTCCCTGAGGGACATGGGGACAAAAGAGGGACATGGGGACATCCTGGATCGCTGTCCCCAATGGTCCCCGATGTCCCTTAGGGACAACAAACAGTCTTGGGACATCAGGAGGGACATTGGAACACCTGGGGTGATGTTGCCTAGGAGTGCCCAGTGTCCCCAAAGGTCCCCAGTGTCCCTAAGCGGAATGGGGACACCAGGAAAGACATGGGGACAATCAGGAGGGACAAGGGGACATCGAGGACAGTGTCCCCAAGGGCTCCTCTGTGTCCACAAGGGACATGGGGGACACAAAAGGGACAAGGGGACACCTGGACCTGTGTCCCCACGTGACACAGAAGGGACAGAGGGACACCAGGACGGACACGGGGCGATGTCCCCAAGGAGTCCTCAGTGTCCCCTGAGAGGCACAGGGACACAGGAGTGACACAGGAAGGACACAGGGACGTCTAGGATCGGTGTCCCCAAGGAGATCCCAATGTCCTTCAGGGACATCAAAGGGTCTTGGGGACATCAGGCAGGACATGGGAACACATGGGGTGGTGTCCCCAAGGGGTGCCCAGGGTCCCCAAAGGGTCCCCAGTGTCCCTAAGCGACATAGGGACACCAGCAAGGACATGGGGACACAGAAGGGACAAGGGGACACCTGGACCCGTGTCCCCAGGTGACACAGAAGGGACAGGAGGACACCAGGAGGGACACGGGGACACCTCGGTCCATGTCCCCAGGGGACACGGGGACACCGGGAGGGACACGGGGACACCTGAGGCGGGTCCCCGAGGCCGATGTCCCCTCCCAGCCCGGCCCCGGCCGTGGCCACCCCAAAACGTCCCCCAGAGGGGCCTCGGGGGCTCGGCTTTGGGGTGCCGCCGGCCCCCGACATCCCCCGGCCCCGAACGGAACCCCCGGGGGAGCCCCCGACACTTTGGGCTTCGG
>JACEWE010000124.1:0-38367 GCA_014839755.1 Sylvia borin
GACATTGAAGGGGGTATGGGGGGATGTGGGGTGACACTGGGGGGGACATCGGGGACATTGGGAGGACGTTGTGGGGGACACTGGGGGGACATGGGAGGGGCTCAAGGGTTTGGGGGTCCTGGTGCTGTCCCTAAGGTGTCCCCCGTGTCCCCAACGGTGTCCCCAATGGTGTCCCCAATGGTGTCCCCAACGGTGTCCCCAGTGTCCCCAGTGTCCCCAATGTCCCCAATGGTGTCCCTAATGTCCCCAATGGTGTCCCCAATGGTGTCCCCAATGTCCCCAATGTCCCCAATGGTGTCCCCAATGGTGTCCCCAATGGTGTCCCCAATGTCACCAGTGGTGTCCCCAGTGTCCCCAATGGTGTCCCCAATGGTGTCCCCAACGGTGTCCCCATGTCCCCAGTGTCCCCATGTCCCCAATGTCCCCAGTGTCCCCATGTCCCCAGTGTCCCCACTGTCCCCAATGTCCCCGATGTCCCCGATGTCCCCAATGTCCCCACTGTCCCCAATGGTGTCCCCAATGTCCCCAATGTCCCCAGTGTCCCCAATGATGTCCCAATGTCCCCAGAGTACGTGCTGCGGCACTGGCACGAGATGTCCCCGATGTCCCCAATGTCCCCAATGCTGTCCCCAGTGTCCCCAATGTCCCCAGTGTCCCCAATGTCCCCAGTGTCCCCAATGTCCCCAATGTCCCCAATGATGTCCCCATGTCCCCAGAGTACGTGCTGCGGCACTGGCACGAGGACGCCTTTTTCGGGGAGCAGTTCCTGAGCGGGGTGAACCCCGTCCTGCTGCGCCGCTGCCGCCGCCTGCCCCCCAACTTCCCTGTCACCGGCCCCATGGTGGCCGCGGCCCTGGGCCCGGGGACCTCGCTGGACGCCGAGATGGAGGTGGGTGACACCAAAAACACCCCAAAATAACCCAAAATAACCCAAAATGACCCAGCCCTGGGCCCGGGGACCTCGCTGGACACCGAGATGGAGGTGGGTGACACCAAATTACCCCACAATTAACCCAAAATCACCCAAAATAACCCAAAATAACCCAAAATAACCCAGCCCTGGGCCCGGGGACCTCGCTGGACGCCGAGATGGAGGTGGGTGACCTGAAACACCCAAAAATGACCCAAAATAACCCAAAATGACCCAAAATAACCCAAAATAACCCAAAATTACCCTAAAATTACCCCCAAAATAACCCAAAACCAACCCAAAATAACCCCAAAAACATCCTGAAAAACCCCCAAAACAATCCCAAAAACATCCCCAAAACAACCCTAAAAACACCCCTAAAAACCCCATTTTTGGAGTTCCCCATTTTTGGGGTGTCCCATTTTGGGGGATTCCCATATTTTGGGGTGTCCCATTTTTGAGGTGTCCCATATTTTGGGGTGTGTCCCATTTTTGGGGTGTCCCATTTTGGGGTGTCCCCGTGTTTTGGGGTGTCTCATTTTTGGGGTTCCCCATTTTTGGGGTGTCCCATTTTGGGATTTCCCCATTTTTGGGGTGCCCCATTTTGGGGTGTCCCCGTGTTTTGGGGTGTCCCCCCGGGGGGTCCCGGCCCATTTTTGGGGTGTCCCATTTTTGGGGTGTCCCATTTTTGGGGTGTCACCGTGTTTTGAGGTGTCCTCGTGTTTTGGGGTGTCCCCCCGGGGGTTCCGGCCCAGTTTTGGGGTGTCCCATTTTTGGGGGTCCCATTTTCGGGACCCCCATTTTTGGGGTGTCTGGGGGTGTCAGGGTGGGCTCAGGGGGAGTTCCCCATTTTTGGGGTGTCCCATTTTGGGCTGTCCCATTTTTGGGGTGTCCCATTTTTGGGGTTCCCCATTTTTGGGGTGTCCCATTTTTAGGGTGTCCCATATTTTGGAGTGACCCATTTTTGGGATTTCCAATTTTTGGAGGTGTGTCCCATTTTGAGGTTTCCCCATTTTTGGGGTGTCCCATTTTTGGGGGTCCCGGCCATTTTTGGGGTCTCTCATTTTTGGGGTGTCCCATTTTTGGGGGGTCCCCGTGTTTTGGGGTGTCCCATTTTTTTGGGTGTCCAATTTTTGGGGTGTCCCATTTTTGGGGTGTCCCATCGTTCGGGGTTCCCCATTTTTTGGGGGGGTTCCCATTTTTGGGTCCCGGCCCATTTTTGGGGTGTGTCCCATTTTTGGGGTATCCCATTTTGGGGTTTCCCCGTGTTTTGGGGTGTCCCATTTTTGGAGTGTCCCATTTTTTGAGTGTCCCATTTTTGGGGTGTCCCATTTTGGGGTGTCCCCCCGGGGGTCCCGGGCCATTTTTGGGGTGTCCCCGTGTTTTGGGGTTCCCCATTTTTGGGGTTCCCCATCTTTGGGGTCTCTCATTTTTGGGGTGTCCCATTTTTGGGGTTTCCCCGTGTTTTGGGGTGTACCCCCGGGGGTCCCGGCCCATTTTTGGGGTGTCCCAGGTTTTGGGGTTTCCCATATTTTGAGGGTGTCCCATTTTTGGAGTGTCCCATTTTGGGCTGTCCCATTTTTGGGGTGTCCCATTTTTGGGCTGTCCCATTTTGGGCTGTCCCATTTTTGGGGTGTCCCATTTTGAGGTTTCCCCATTTTTGGGGTGTCCCATTTTGGGGTGTCCCCGTGTTTTGGGGTGTCTCCCCGGGGGGTCCCAGGCCATTTTTGGGGTGTCCCATTTTGGGGTGTGTCCCATATTTTGAGGTGTGTCCCATTTTTGGGGTTCCCCATTTTTGGGGTGTCCCATTTTTGGGCTTCCCCGTTTTTGGGCTGTCCCATTTTGGGGTGTTCCATTTTTGGGGTGTCCCGTATTTTGGGGTGTCCCATTTTTGGGGTGTCCCATTTTTGGGGTGTCCCATTTTGAGGTTTCCCCATTTTTGGGGTGTCCCCCTGAGGGTCCCGGCCCGTTTTGGGGTCTCTCATTTTTGGGATTTTCCCATTTTTGGGGTCTCTCATTTTTGGGTGTCCCATTTTTGGGGTGTCCCATTTTTGGGGTGTCCCCTTGTTTTGGGGTGTCCCCTATGGGGTCCCGGTCCATTTTTGGGGTGTCCCATTTTGGGGGTGTCCCCGCAGGTGGGTCACGTGTTCCTGGCCGACTACGCCCTCCTGGAGGGGCTCCCCACGGGCGTCATCGGGGGGCGCCCCCAGTTCGTGGCCGCGCCCCTCTGCCTGCTGTGGCTGAGCCCCCGCCGCCAGCTGCTGCCCGTGGCCATCCAGGTGTGTCACAGGTGTCCCCAGGTGTGTCACAGGTGTCCCCAGGTGTCCCCAGGTGTGTCACAGGTGTCCCCAGGTGTGTCCCCAGGTGTCCCCTCTGCCTGCTGTGGCTGAGCCCCCGCCGCCAGCTGCTGCCCGTGGCCATCCAGGTGTGTCCCAGGTGTCCCCAGGTGTCCCCAGGTGTGTCACAGGTGTCCCCAGGTGTGTCACAGGTGTCCCCAGGTGTCCCCAGGTGTGTCACAGGTGTCCCCAGGTGTCCCCTCTGCCTGCTGTGGCTGAGCCCCCGCCGCCACCTGCTGCCCGTGGCCATCCAGGTGTGTCACAGGTGTCCCCAGGTGTCCCCAGGTGTGTCCCAGGTGTCCCCAGGTGTCCCCAGGTGTCCCCAGGTGTGTCACAGGTGTCCCCAGGTGTCCCCTCTGCCTGCTGTGGCTGAGCCCCCGCCGCCACCTGCTGCCCGTGGCCATCCAGGTGTGTCACAGGTGTCCCCAGGTGTGTCACAGGTGTCCCAGGTGTCCCCAGGTGTGTCCCCAGGTGTGTCACAGGTGTCCCCAGGTGTGTCACAGGTGTCCCCAGGTGTGTCACAGGTGTCCCAGGTGTCCCCAGGTGTGTCCCCAGGTGTGTCACAGGTGTCCCCAGGTGTCCCCAGGTGTGTCACAGGTGTCCCCAGGTGTCCCCAGCTGTCCCCAGCTGTCCCCAGGTGTCCCCTCTGCCTGCTGTGGCTGAGCCCCCGCCGCCAGCTGCTGCCCGTGGCCATCCAGGTGTGTCACAGGTGTCCCCAGGTGTGTCACAGGTGTGTCACAGGTGTCCCCAGGTGTGTCACAGGTGTCCCCAGGTGTGTCCCCAGGTGTCCCCAGTGTGTCCCAGGTGTGTCACAGGTGTCCCCAGGGGTGTCACAGGTGTCCCCAGGTGTGTCACAGGTGTGTCACAGGTGTCCCCAGGTGTGTCCCAGGTGTCCCCAGGTGTCCCCAGGTGTGTCCCCAGGTGTCCCCTCTGCCTGCTGTGGCTGAGCCCCCGCCGCCACCTGCTGCCCGTGGCCATCCAGGTGTGTCACAGGTGTCCCCAGGTGTCCCCAGGTGTGTCCCCAGGTGTGTCACAGGTGTCCCCAGGTGTGTCACAGGTGTCCCCAGGTGTCCCCAGGTGTGTCACAGGTGTCCCCAGGTGTCCCCAGGGGTGTCCCCAGGTGTGTCACAGGTGTCCCCACGTGTGTCCCCAGGTGTCCCCAGGTGTGTCACAGGTGTCCCCAGGTGTCCCCAGGTGTGTCACAGGTGTGCCCCAGGTGTGTCACAGGTGTCCCCAGGTGTCCCCAGGTGTGTCACAGGTGTCCCCAGGTGTCCCCAGGTGTGTCACAGGTGTGTCCCAGGGGTGTCCCCAGGTGTCCCCAGGTGTCCCCAGGTGTGTCACAGGTGTCCCCAGGTGTGTCACAGGTGTCCCCAGGTGTCCCCAGGGGTGTCACAGGTGTGTCACAGGTGTCCCCAGGTGTCCCCAGGTGTGTCCCAGGGGTGTCCCCAGGTGTCCCCAGGTGTCCCCAGGGGTGTCACAGGTGTGTCACAGGTGTCCCCAGGTGTCCCCAGGTGTGTCCCAGGGGTGTCCCCAGGTGTCCCCAGGTGTCCCCAGGGGTGTCACAGGTGTCCCCAGGTGTGTCACAGGTGTCCCCAGTTGTGTCCCCAGATGACCCCTGCTGACCCTCATTGTCCCCTGACCCCTGGTGACCCCCGTCCTCTAGTGACCCCCACTGACCCCTGGTGTCTGCTGACTGCTGGTGACCCCTGACCTCTGCTGACCCCTGACCCCTGCTGACCCTCACTGACCCCCGCTGACCCCTGCTGTCCCTTGCTGACCCCCGCTGACCCTGTCACTGACCCCTGCTGTCCCCTGACCCTGTCACTGACCTTGTCACTGTCCCCTGACCCTGTCACTGTCCCCTGACCTTGTCACTGTCCCCTGACCCTGTCACTGTCCCCAGCTGTCCCAGCGGCCTGGTCCCTCGTCCCCGCTGTTCGTGCCGGGCGCCGGCGGCTGGCCCCCTGACCCTGTCACTGACCCTGTCACTGACCCCAGCTGTCCCCTGCTGTCCCCTGACCCTCACTGTCCCCTGCTGTCCCCTGACCCTGTCCCTGACCCCAGCTGTCCCCTGTTGTCCCCTGACCCTGTCACTGTCCCTGTCACTGACCCTGTCACTGTCCCCTGTCACTGTCACTGTCCCCTGCTGTCCCCAGCTGTCCCAGAGGCCCGGTCCCTCGTCCCCGGTGTTCGTGCCGGGCGCCGGCGGCTGGCCGCTGACCCTGTCACTGTCCCCTGACCCTGTCACTGACCCTGTCACTGTCACTGTCACTGTCCCCAGCTGTCGCAGAGGCCCGGTCCCTCGTCCCCGGTGTTCGTGCCGGGCTCCGGCGGCTGGCCCCCTGACCCCTGCTGACCCTGTCACTGTCCCCTGACCCTGTCACTGTCCCCTGACCCTGTCACTGACCCCTGACCCTGTCACTGACCCTGTCACTGTCCCCTGCTGTCCCCAGCTGTCCCCTGTTGTCCCCTGCTGACCCCAGCTGACCCTGTCACTGTCCCCAGCTGTCCCAGAGGCCCGGTCCCTCGTCCCCGGTGTTCGTGCCGGGCGCCGGCGGCTGGGTCCTGACCCTCACTGACCCCTGCTGTCCCCTGCTGTCCCCTGACCCTGTCACTGACCCTGTCACTGTCACTGACCCTGTCACTGTCACTGTCACTGTCACTGTCACTGTCCCCAGCTGTCG
This sequence comes from Sylvia borin, assembly GCA_014839755.1. Classification (NCBI taxonomy): domain Eukaryota; kingdom Metazoa; phylum Chordata; class Aves; order Passeriformes; family Sylviidae; genus Sylvia; species Sylvia borin. The sequence continues at coordinate 5,931 of JACEWE010000124.1, forward strand.
CAGCGGCCCGGTCCCTCGTCCCCGGTGTTCGTGCCGGGCGCCGCCGGCTGGCCCCTGACCCTGTCACTGACCCTGTCACTGTCCCCTGCTGTCCCCAGCTGTCCCCTGACCCTGTCACTGTCACTGTCCCCAGCTGTCCCAGCGGCCCGGTCCCTCGTCCCCGGTGTTCGTGCCGGGCTCCGGCGGCTGGCCCCCTGACCCCTGCTGACCCTGTCACTGACCCCTGACCCTGTCCCCTGACCCTGTCACTGTCCCCTGACCCTGTCACTGTCACTGTCACTGTCCCCAGCTGTCGCAGCGGCCCGGTTCCTCGTCCCCGGTGTTCGTGCCGGGCGCCGGCGGCTGGGTCCCTGACCCTGTCACTGACCCTGTCACTGACCCCTGACCCTGTCACTGACCCTGTCACTGTCCCCTGTTGTCCCCTGCTGTCCCCAGCTGTCGCAGCGGCCCGGTCCCTCGTCCCCGGTGTTCGTGCCGGGCGCCGGCGGCTGGCCGCTGGCCAAGCTCTGGGTCAGGGCCGCGCACTTCGTCCTGCACGAGATGGTCACTCACCTGCTGCACGGCCACTTCCTGGCCGAGGCCTTCGCCGTGGCCACGCACCGGCTGCCGGCCGCGCACCCCGTGCACCAGGTAACCCCGGGGGGCCCGGGTGGCCCCAGAGTGACCCCAAAGTGACCCCAAAGTGACCCCAAAGTGACCCCAGGTAACCCCGGGGGGCCCGGGTGGCCACAAAGTGTCCCTAAGGTGACCCCGGGGGGCCCCAAGGTGACCCCAGGTAACCCCGGGGGGCCCGGGTGACCCCAGAGTGTCCCCAAAGTGACCCCGGGTAACCCCGGGGGGCCCGGGTGACCCCAAAGTGACCCCAAAGTGACCCCAGGTAACCCCGGGGGGCCCCGGGTGGCCCCAAAGTGTCCCCAAAGTGACCCCGGGTGACCCCAAAGTGTCCCCAAGGTGACCCCAAATGGCCCCAAAGTGACCCCAGGTAACCCCGGGGGGCCCCGGGTGACCCCAAAGTGACCCCAGGTGTCCCCAAGGTGACCCCGGGGGGCCCCAAGGTGGCCCCAAAGTGACCCCAGGTGGCCCCAAAGTGACCCCAAAGTGACCCCAAAGTGACCCCAGGTAACCCCGGGGGGCCCCAAAGTGACCCCAAAGTGGCCCCAGGTGTCCCCAAGGTGACCCCAAATGGCCCCAAGTGTCCCCAAAGTGACCCCAAGTGGCCCTGGGATCCCAAAGTGTCCCCAAAGTGTCCCCAGGTAACCCCGGGGGACCCCAAGGTGGCCCAAAGTGTCCCCAAAGTGTCCCCAGGTGTCCCCAGGTGACCCCAAAGTGGCCCCAAATGGGCCAAAAATGACCCGAAATGGCAACAAATAGACCCCAAATGTCCCCAAAGTGACCCCAAATGGCCCCAAGTGTCCCCAAGTGTCCCCAAAGTGACCCCAGGTGTCCCCAAGGTGACCCCAGGTGTCCCCAATGTCCCCACTGTCCCCAATGTCCCCAATGTCCCCAATGTCCCCAGTGTCCCCAATGTCCCCATTATCCCCAATGTCCCCAATGTCCCCAATGTCCCCAATGTCCCCAGTGTCCTCAATGTCCCCAATGTCCCCAGTGTCCCCAATGTCCCCACTGTCCCCAATGTCCCCAGTGTCCCCAATGTCCCCAATGTCCCCAGTGTCCCCAATGTCCCCAATGTCCCCAGTGTCCCCAATGTCCCCAATGTCCCCAATGTCCCCAGTGTCCCCAATGTCCCCAATGTCCCCCAATGTCCCCAATGTCCCCAATGTCCCCAGTGTCCCCACTGTCCCCAATGTCCCCAATGTCCCCAATGTCCCCAGCTCCTCCTGCCCCACCTGCGGTTCACGTTCCACATCAACATCCTGGCGCGGGACACGCTGCTGAACCCCAGCGGCATCATCGACCAGGTGAGGGCTCACCTGGGCCACCTGTGTCACCGGAGTGTCACCGGAGTGTCACCGGAGTGTCACCTGTGTGTCACCTGGGCCACCGGAGTGTCACCTGTGTGTCACCTGGGCCACCTGTGTCACCTGTGTGTCACCTGAGTGTCACCTGTCTGTCACCTGTGTGTCACCAGAGTGTCACCGGAGTGTCACCGGAGTGTCACCTGGGCCACCGGAGTGTCACCTGTGTGTCACCTGTGTCACCTGTGTGTCACCGGAGTGTCACCGGAGTGTCACCTGGGCCACCTGTGTCACCTGTGTGTCACCGGAGTGTCACCGGAGTGTCACCTGTGTGTCACCTCTGCGTCACCTGGGTCACCTCCCTGGTGTCACCTTTGACACTGACTGATGTCCCTGTCCCCAGGCCACCGCGGTGGGGCCGGGAGGGGACACAGGTGACACAGGTGACACTGAGGCTGTCCCCAGGCCACCTCCATGGGGCCGCGAGGGGACACAGGTGACACAGGTGACACTGAGGCTGTCCCCAGGCCATGGTGGTGGCACACAGGTGACACAGGTGACACTGTCCCTGTCCCCAGGCCACGGCGGTGGGCCGCGAGGGGACGCTGGCGCTGGTGGCCCGGGGGACGGCGGCGCTGACGTACCGCGAGCTGTGTGTCCCCGAGGACGTGGCCGAGCGCGGCGTTGGGGACATCCCCGGGTACCACTACAGGGACGACGCCATGGAGCTGTGGGCCGCCATCGAGAGGTGGGGACACGGACAGGGGACACTGGGGACAGGGGACAGGGGACAGTGGGGACAGTGGGGACATTGGGGACAATGGGGACAATGGGGACAGTGGGGACAGTGGGGACATTGGGGACAATGGGGACATTGGGGACAGTGGGGACAGTGGGGACATTGGAGACAATGGGGACAGGGGACATTGGGGACAGGGGACAGCGGGGACATTGGGGACATTGGGGACAATGGGGACAGTGGGGACAGCGCTGGGGACACGGGGGACGGGACAGTGGGGACAGTGGGGACAATGGGGACAGTGCTGGGGACATTGGGGACAGGGGACAGTGGGGACAATGGGGACAGTGCTGGGGACAGGGGACAGGGGACAGGGGACAGGGGACAGCGGGGACAGCGCTGGGGACAATGGGGACAGTGGGGACAATGGGGACAGTGGGGACAGCGCTGGGGACATTGGGGACAGTGCTGGGGACACGGGGGACAGCAGGGACAGTGGGGATAGTGGGGACAGGGGACAGCGGGGACAGTGCTGGGGACAGGGGACAGTGGGGACAGCGCTGGGGACACGGGGGACAGGGGACAGCGGGGACAGTGCTGGGGACAGGGGGGACAGGGGACAGGGGACAGGGGACAGCGGGGACAGTGGGGACAGCGCTGGGGACATTGGGGACAGCAGGGACAGTGGGGATAGTGGGGACAGGGGACAGTGGGGACAGTGCTGGGGACATTGGGGACAATGGGGACAAGGGGAACAGCACTGGGGACAGTGGGGACAGCGCTGGGGACATTGGGGACAGCAGGGACAGTGGGGACAATGGGGACAGTGGGGACATTGGGGGGACAATGGGGACATTGGGGACAATGGAGACATTTGGGACATTGGGAACGTTGGGGACACTGGGGACAGTGGGGACAGTGCTGGGGACAGCAGGGACATTTGGGACAATGGGGACACTAGGGACAGCGGAGACAGCACTGGGGACACGGGGGACAATGGGGACAATGGGGACAGTGGGGACAGCGGGGACAATGGATCAGGGACACTGGGACATGGGGTGCTCCTGGCCCCACTGTCCCCAATGTCCCCGATGTCCCCGATGTCCCCAATGTCCCCGGTGTCCCCTGTGGTGTCCCAGTTGCGTGCAGGGGCGTCGTGTCCCTGTTCCACAGTGGTGACAGTGACGTGGGGACACGGGGACATGGAGTGTCCCCACTGTCCCCAGTGATGTCCCCACTGTCCCCAATGATGTCCCCAATGTCACAGCTACGTCGATGGCGTCGTGTCCCTGTTCTACGCCGGTGACGGTGACGTGGCCGAGGACCCGGAGCTGCAGCTGTGGGTGGGGGAGATCTTCACCTACGGCCTCCTGGGGAACCGTGACAGCGGTGAGGGGACACCTGGGGACACCTGGGGACACCTGTGACACACCGGGGACACCTGGGACACCAGGGACACACCTGGGGACACCTGGGGACAGCTGGGGACACCTGGGGGACACCTGGGGACAGCTGGGGACACACCTGGGGACAGCTGGGGACAGCTGGGGACACCTGGGGACACCGGGGACACACCTGGGGACACACCTGGGACAGCTGGGGACATCTGGGGACAGCTGGGGGACAGCTGGGGACAGCTGGGGACACACCTGGGGACACCTGGGGACAGCTGGGGACACCTGGGACAGCTGGGGACAGCTGGGGACACCTGGGACAGCTGGGACACACCTGGGGACACCTGTGACACACCTGGGACAGCTGGGGACACACCTGGGACAGCTGGGGACACCTGGGGACAGCTGGGGACAGCTGGGGACACCTGGGGACAGCTGGGGACAGCTGGGGACACCTGGGGACACCTGAGGACACACCAGGGACAGCTGGGGACACCTGGGACACCTGGGGACACACCTGGGGACAGCTGGGGACACCTGGGGACAGCTGGGGACACCTGGGGACAGCTGGGGACACCTGTGACACACCTGGGGACAGCTGGGGACACACCTGGGACAGCTGGGGGCAGCTGGGGACACCTGTGACACACCTGGGGACAGCTGGGGACACACCTGGGGACAGCTGGGGGACAGCTGGGACAACTGGGGACAGCGGGGACACCTGGGGACACCTGGACACACCTGGGACACACCTGGGGACACCTGGGGACAGCTGGGGACAGCTGGGGACACACCTGGGGACAGCTGGGGACACCTGGGGACACCGGGGACAGCTGGGACACTGGGGACACCTGGGGACAGATGGGGACACCTGGGGACAGCTGTGACACACCTGGGGACAGCTGGGGACACCTGGGGACACCTGGGGACAGCTGGGGACAGCTGGGGACAGATGGGGACACCTGGGGACAGCTGTGACACACCTGGGGACAGCTGGGGACAGCTGGGGACACCTGGGGACAGCTGGGGACAGATGGGGACACCTGGGGACACCTGGGGACACACCTGGGACACACCTGGGGACAGCTGGGGACAGCTGGGGACAGCTGGGGACAGGGGGGACAGGGGACACGAGGGGGACAGGGACAAGCAGGGGGAGGTGGTGGCACGGTGACATCACCGTGGGTGACATCATGATGGTGACATCACTGTGGGTGACATCGTGGTGGCGGATGACGTCATGGTGGTGAGTGACATCATTGCGGTGGGTGACGTCACCGTGGTGGGTGACACCAGTGATGTCCCCGCCATGGTGACATCGCCACAGTCGGTGACACCTCCATGGAGTGTGACACCCCCTGTGGAGTGACACCCCCAGTGTCCCTTTGTCCCCGATGTCCCCAATGTCCCCAGTGTCCCCACTGTCCCCAATGTCCCCAATGTCCCCAATGTCCCCAATGTCCCAACGTCCCCAGTGTCCCCAGTGTCCCCAATGTCCCCAATGTCCCCAATGATGTCCCCAGTGTCCCCAATGTCTCCAGTGTCCCCAATGTCTCCAGTGTCCCCAATGTCCCCAGTGTCCCCAATGTCCCCAATGTCCCCAATGTCCCCATGTCCCCAGGGTTCCCGTCCCGTCTCTCGTCCCGTCCGGAGCTGATCAAGTTTCTCACGATGATCATCTTCGTCTGCTCCGCCCGGCACGCGGCCGTCAACAGCGGCCAGGTGACACTGGGGACACCTGGGGACACACCTGGGGACACCTGGGGACACCGGGGACACCTGGGGACACACCTGGGGACACCTGGGGACACCTGGGGACACCTGGGGACAGTTGGGGACACCTGGGGACACCTGGGACACCTGGGGACACCTGGGGACACCTGGGGACACCGGGGACAGCTGGGGACACCGGGGACAGCTGGGGACACCTGGGACACACCTGGGGACACACCTGGGGACAGCTGGGGACACCCAAGGACCTGAGTGACCCCGCTGACCCCGGGTGACCCCATGGGACCTGAGTGACCCCGAGCGACCTCTGTGACCCCGAGCTGATCCCAGTGGCAACTGATTGACCCCAAGGGACTTGAGTGACCCCAGTGACCCCTGGATGACCCCTGTGGGACCCCAGTGACCCCCAGTGACCCCCGTGACCCCTGGATGACCCCATGGGACCCCAGTGACCCCAGTGACCCCGGGTGACCCCTGGATGACCCCATGGGACCCCAGTGACCCCAGCGTCCCCCAGGGGACATTTTCACCTTGGGGTGACCCTGAGTGACCCCACTGACCCCGGGGTGACCCGGCTGACCCCGGGTGACCCCGGTGACCCCCGGGTGACCCCGGGTGACCCCTGGATGACCCCATGGGACCCCAGTGACCCCAGCGTCCCCCAGGGGACATTTTCACCTTGGGGTGACCCTGAGTGACCCCACTGACCCCGGGGTGACCTGGCTGACCCCGGGTGACCCCGGGTGACCCCCGGGTGACCCCGCTGACCCCTCCCCAGTACGACTACGCCGCCTGGATGCCGAACACGCCGGGGACGATGCAGAGGCCACCCCCCGGCAGCGCGGCCGAGGCCACCGAGGAGCTGCTGCTGGGGACACTGCCGTCACCCGAGGCCACCGGCGCCCTGCTGGCGCTGCTCAGCGTGGTCAGCTACGAGGGCGGGCAGCCGGTGAGGGGACAGCGGGGACACTGGGGACACGGGGGACATTGGGGACATTGGGGACACCAGGGACATTGGGACATTGGGGACACTGGGGACATTGGGGACATTGGGGACACTGGGGACATTGGGGACATTGGGACATTGGGGACACTGGGGACAGTGGGGACATTGGGGACATTGGGGACATTGGAAGGACATTGGGGACATTGGGGACATTGGGGACATTGGGACATTGGGGACACTGGGGACAGTGGGGACATTGGGGACATTGGGGACATTGGGGGGATTGGGGACATTGGGGACATTGGGGACATTGGGGACATTGGGACATTGGGGACACTGGGGACAGTGGGGACATTGGGGACAATGGGGACATTGGGGACATTGGGGACATTGGGGACATTTGGGACATTTGGGGACATTGGGGACATTGGGGACAATGGGGACATTGGGGACACTGGGGACATTGGGGACATTGGGGACATTGGGGACATTGGGGACACTGGGGGGGGGTTATGACCCCATATTTGGGGTCACTCTGATGATGTCCGTGACACTGTCCCTTGCTGTCCTCCTGTCCCTGACACTGTCCCCAATGTCCCCATTGTCCCTGACGATGTCCCCATTGTCCCCATTGTCCCCTGGGCTCCCGCTCCCAGGACCTGGGCGGTGTTTGGGGTGACCATGATGTCCCCTGACGATGTCCCCACTGATGTCCCCAATGTCCCTGATGATGTCCCCAATGTCCCCATTGTCCCCAGCGTCCCCTGGGCTCCCGCTCCCAGGACCTGCTGTCACCCTGACACTGTCCCCAATGTCCCTGACGATGTCCCCACTGATGTCCCCAATGTCCCCGTTGTCCCCAGCGCCCCCTTGGGCTCCCGCTCCCAGGACCTGGGCTCACACTGACGATGTCCCCAATGTCCCCATTGTCCCTGATGATGTCCCCACTGATGTCCCCAATGTCCCCACTGTCCCCAGCGTCCCCTGGGCTCCCGCTCCCAGGACCTGGGCTCACACTGATGATGTCCCCTGTTGTCCCCATTGTCCCTGATGATGTCCCCAATGTCCCTGACGATGTCCCCTGTTGTCCCCATTGTCCCTGACGATGTCCCCTGACGATGTCCCCACTGATGTCCCCATTGTCCCTGACGATGTCCCCAATGTCCCCGTTGTCCCCAGCGCCCCCTGGGCTCCCGCTCCCAGGACCTGGGCTCACACTGATGATGTCCCCAATGTCCCCAATGTCCCCACTGATGTCCCCAATGTCCCCAATGTCCCCTGAGGATGTCCCCACTGATGTCCCCAATGTCCCTGACGATGTCCCCTGTTGTCCCCAATGTCCCTGACGATGTCCCCACTGATGTCCCCAATGTCCCCGTTGTCCCCATTGTCCCTGACGATGTCCCCAATGTCCCCAATGTCCCTGACGATGTCCCCAATGTCCCCACTGATGTCCCCATTGTCCCCAGCGCCCCCTGGGCTCCCGCTCCCAGGACCTGCTGTCACCCTGACGATGTCCCCTGTTGTCCCCAATGTCCCCAATGATCCCTGACGATGTCCCCACTGATGTCCCCATTGTCCCCATTGTCCCCATTGTCCCCATTGTCCCCATTGTCCCCTGGGCTCCCGCTCCCAGGACCTGGGCTCACACTGACGATGTCCTCAATGTCCCCTGACGATGTCCCCACTGATGTCCCCAATGTCCCTGACGATGTCCCCCGTTGTCCCCAGCGCCCCCTGGGCTCCCGCTCCCAGGACCTGGGCTCACACTGACGATGTCCCCACTGATGTCCCCATTGTCCCTGACGATGTCCCCACTGATGTCCCCTGTTGTCCCCATTGTCCCTGACGATGTCCCCATTGTCCCCATTGTCCCCATTGTCCCTGACGATGTCCCCACTGATGTCCCCAATGTCCCCGCTGTCCCCAGCGCCCCCTGGGCTCCCGTTCCCAGGACCTGGAGGATGTTTGGGGTGACCATGATGTCCCCTGACGATGTCCCCACTGATGTCCCCAATGTCCCCGTTGTCCCCAGCGCCCCCTGGGCTCCCGTTCCCAGGACCCCCTGTGTGGCCCCGCCCCCGCGCGGCTCCTGGCCCGGTTCCGGCGGCGCCTGGAGCGGATCTCGGAGCGGATCCGGCACCGGAACCGGCACCTGCCGCTGCCCTACCCCTACCTGGACCCCGCCTGCGTCACCGAGAGCATCTCCATATGACGTCATCAGGGTCACCTGTGTCACCTGGACCCCGCCTGCGTCACCGAGAGCATCTCCATATGACGTCATCAGCGTCACCTGTGTCACCTGAGTGTCACCTGAGTCACCTGTGTCACCGAGAGCATCTCCATATGACGTCATCAGGGTCACCTGGGTGTCACCTGGGTCACCTGGGTCACCTGGGTCACCTGTGTCACCGAGAGCATCTCCATATGACGTCATCAGGGTCACCTGAGTGTCACCTGTGTCACCTGAGTGTCACCTGTGTGTCACCTGTGTCACCTGAGTGTCACCTGTGTGTCACCTGTGTCACCGAGAGCATCTCCATATGACGTCATCAGGGTCACCTGAGTGTCACCTGTGTCACCTGAGTGTCACTGACTCCCTGCCCCTACCTGGACCCCGCCTGCGTCACCGAGAGCATCTCCATATGACGTCATCAGGGTCACCTGGGTCACCTGGGTCACCTGTGTCACCGAGAGCATCTCTATCTGATGTCACCTGTGTCACCTGTGTCATTACCTACCCTATGTCATCAGTGTCACCTGTGTGTCACCCGGTGTCCCCAACCCCCCAGGGATGTCCCCAAGGTGTCCCCAACCCCTCTGAGATGTCCCCAACCCCCCTGAGATGTCCCCATGGTGTCCCCAACCCCTCCGAGGTGTCCCCAAATGTGTCCCCAACCCCCCCCGAGATGTCCCCAAGGTGTCCTCAACTGTCCCCAGAGGTCCCCAACCCTCACAAGATGTCCCCAAGGTGTCCCTAGGGTGTCCCCAGATGTCCCCAACCCCCCTGAGATGTCCCCAAGGTGTCCGCAACCCCTCTGAGATGTCCCCAACCCCTTCCAGGATGTCCCCAAGGTGTCCCCAACCGTCCCTAGATGTCCTCAACCCCCCCCGAGATGTCCCCAGGGTGTCCCCAAGGTGTCCCCAACCCCATCAAGGTGTCCCCAAGGTGTCCCCAGATGTCCCCAACCCCCCCCGCTGTGTCCCTCACCTGCCCAAAAAATTCTTCAGAAATTCCCCAAAAATAATTTGGGAAAATTCCCCAAAAAATCGGGAAAATCCAAAAAAATTCTTCAGAAAATCCCCCCAAAAAATCGGGAAAATCCCAAAAAATCTTGGGAAAATCCCTGAAAATTCCCGGGAAAATCCGAAAAAAATCCCGGGAAAATTCCCCCAAAATAATGGAGAAAATTCCCAAAAATTCTTCAGAAAATCCCAAAAATTTTTTGGAAAATCCCTAAAAAAATTTCTGAAAATCCCCCAAAATTCTTGGAAAATCCCAAAAAATAATTGGGAAAAATCCCCAAAATTTTTTGGGAAAATCATAAAAAATTTCTTGGAAAAATCCCCAAAATTTTTTGGGAAAATCCCCCAAAATTCTTCAGAAAATCCCCCAAAATTTTGGGAAAATTCCAAAAAATAATTGGAAAATCCCCCAAAATAATTGGGAAAAATCCCAAAAAATTATTGGGAAAAATCCTAATTAATAATTGGAAAATCCTAATTAATAATTGGGAAATTGTTAATTAATAATTGGGAAAATCCTAATTAATAATTGGGAAAATCCTAATTAATAATTGGGAAAAACCCTAATTAATAATTGGGAAAATGCTAATTAATAATTGGGAAAATCCTAATTAATAATTGGGAAAATGCTGATTAATAATTGGAAAAATCCTAATTAACAATTGGGAAAATCCTGATTAATAATTGGAAAAATCCTAATTAATAATTGGAAAAATCCTAATTAATAATTGGGAAATCCCCCCCTCCGCCTGAACCAAGCGTTTATTAACAATTAATTAATTAATCAATTAAAAATAAAAATTAAAGCATTAATAAACCAATTCCTGGTCTCGGGTCTCCGTTGTTCCTTTTCCGGCCCAAATTTGGGTCCAAATCCCAAATTTTTGGGGTTTTAATCCCAATTTTTGTTCCCCAATCCCAAATTTTTTGGGGTTTAAACCCATTTTTTGTTCCCAAATCCCAAATTTTTTACTTTTAATCCCAATTTTCCTGCCCCAAATCCCAAATTTTTTGGGTTTTAATCCAAATTTTTCCAGCCCCAAATCCCAATTTTTTTGGGTTTAATCCCAATTTTTGTTCCCCATTCCCAAATTTTTTACTTTTAATCCCATTTTTTTCATCTCCAATCCCAAATTTTTGGGGTCTAATCTCATTTTCCCTCCTCATTCCCAAATTTTTGAGGTTTTAATCCAAATTTTCCAACCCAAATCCCAATTTTTTTGATTTTAATCCCAATTTTTGTTCCCCAAATCCCAAATTTTTGGGGTTTTAATCCCAATTTTCCTGCCCCAAATCCCAATTTTTTTGATTTTAATCCCAATTTTTGTTCCCAATCCCAAATTTTTTGGGTTTTAATCCCATTTTTTCATCTCCAATCCCAAATTTTGGGTTTTAATCCCAATTTTCCCACCCCATTCCCAAATTTTTTGGGTTTTAAACCCATTTTTTGTTCCCAAATCCCAAATTTTGGGGTTTTAAACCAAATTTTTGTTCCACAAATCCCAAATTTTTTTGGGTTTAATCCCAATTTTTGCTCCCAATCCCCAAATTTTTTACTTTTAATCCCATTTTTTTCATCTCCAATCCCAATTTTTTTACTTTTAATCCCAATTTTTGTTCCCCAATCCCCAATTTTGGGATTTAATCCCATTTTTCCTGCCCCAAATCCCAAATTTTTGGGGTTTAATCCCAATTTTCCAACCCAAATCCCAATTTTTTTGATTTTAATCCCAATTTTTGTTCCCCAATCCCAAATTTTTGGGTTTAATCCCAATTTTTGTTCCCCATTTCCAAATTTTTGGGGTTTTATTCTCATTTTCCCACCCCAAATCCCAATTTTTTTGGGTTTTAATCCCAATTTTCTATCCCTCAATCCCAAATTTTGGGTTTTAATCCCAATTTTCCCGCCCCAAATCCCAAATTTTTCCCTTTTAACCCCATTTTCCCTCCCCCATCCCATTTTTTTCCCCCCAAATTTCCCCTCCCCCCCTCGGGGTCACTCGAGGTCATCCAAACAAATTCGCGGCCGGACTTTGGAATTTCGGGAACGTTCCCAAAATTCCCGAGTTTCCGCCTCGGGGCTGCTCCAGGTGACACCCGAGTGGGGGAGGGGAGAAACCGGGACCCCCAAAACCCCGGGGTCATTTGGGGACATTTGGGGACATTTGGGGACAATTTTGGGACGTTTTTGGGGACATTTTGGGACAATTTTGGGGACATTTTGGGACGTTTTGGGACGTTTTGGGGACATTTTGGGGACGTTTTGGGGCAGGTTTGTGATTTTTGGGGACATTTGGGGACATTTTGGGACGTTTTAGGACGTTTTTGGGTCATTTTGGGGCTGATTTGGGGACATTTGGGGTCATTTGGGGACATTTTGGGACGTTTTTTGGGACGTTTTGGGGAAATTTGGGGATTTTTGGGGTAATTTTGGGGCCGTTTTGGGACATTTTAGGGACATTTTTGGGGACATTTTGGGGATATTTTGGGACATTTGGGGACATTTTGGGACGTTTTTGGGGACGTTTGGGGACATTTGGGCACGTTTGGGGACTTTGGGGACGTTTTGGGATAATTTTGGGGACATTTTTGGGTCATTTTGGGGCTGATTTGGGGACGTTTGGGGACGTTTTGGGACATTTTTTGGGCAGGTTTGGGATTTTTGGGGACATTTTGGGTCATTATGTGACATTTTGGGGACATTTGGGGACATTTGGGGACATTTTGGGGACATTTTGGGACAATTTTGGGGACATTTGGGGACATTTGGGGACATTTGGGGACATTTTAAGGAAATTTTGGGGACATTTTGGGGACATTTGGGGATTTTTGGGGACATTTTGGGATAATTTTGGGGACATTTGGGGACATTTTGGAGACGTTTTGGGGCAGGTTTGGGATTTTTGGGGACATTTTGGGACGTTTTTGGGGACATTTGGGGACATTTTGGGACATTTGGGGAACATTTTGGGGCTGATTTGGGACATTTGGGGACATTTGGGGACATTTTAAGGAAATTTTGGGGACATTTTGGGACGTTTTGGGATAATTTTGGGGACATTTTGGGGACATTTTGGGACATTTTTGGGGACATTTGGGGACATTTTGGGACATTTTTGGGACATTTTGGGGACATTTGGTGACATTTTTAGGGACATTTGGGGACATTTAGGGCGTTTTGGGGTAATTTTGGGGATATTTTGGGGACGTTTTTGGGGACATTTGGAACAATTTTGGGGACATTTGGGGACATTTTGGGGACATTTTTGGACATTTGTGGCCATTTTGGGTAATTTTGGGGTAATTTTGGGATAACTTTGGGGACATTTGGGGACATTTGGGGGACATTTTGGGACATTTTGGGACCTTTTCTGACCATTTTAGGACCGTTTGGAGCCGTCTCGATCCCACCTGCGACATTTTGGGGTAATTTGGGGACATTTCGGGATTTTTTTTGCCATTTTGGGGCAATTTCGGGATTTTTTGGGGTAATTTCGGGAAATTTTGGGGCCATTTTGTGACAATTTGGGGATTTTTTGGGCCATTTTGGGGCAATTTCGTGATTTTTTTGGGCCATTTTGTGGTAATTTGGTGATTTTTTTGGCCATTTTGGGGCAATTTCCGGATTTTTTTGGCCATTTTGTGGCAATTTCGTGATTTTTCGGGCCATTTTGTGGCAATTTCGTGACATTTTGGGGCAATTTGGTGATTTTTTTGGCCATTTTTAGGCAATTTCGTGAGTTTTTGGGCCATTTTGGGGCAATTTGGGAATTTTCCGTGACATTTTGGGGCAATTTCGGGATTTTTTTGGGCAATTTCGTGATTTTTCGGGACATTTTGTGGCAATTTCGTGGTTTTTTGGGCCATTTTGTGGCAATTTCGGGATTTTTTCGGCCCATTTTGGGGCAATTTTGTGATTTTTTTCGAGACATTTTGGGGCAATTTCTTAATTTTCCGGGACATTTTGTGGCAATTTGGGGATTTTTCGGGACATTTTGGGGCAATTTGGGGATTTTTTTGGGCCATTTTGTTGCAATTTCGTGATTTTTTGGGGTAATTTCGTGATTTTTTGGGCCATTTTGGGGCAATTTCGGGTTTTTTTGGGGCAATTTCATGATTTTTCGGGACATTTTGGGGCAATTTCGGGCCATTTTGGGGCAATTTGGGGATTTTTTTGTGGCAATTTCGTGATTTTTTGGGCCATTTTGTGGTAATTTGGGGATTTTTTTTTGGCCATTTTGAGGCAATTTCGGGAAATTTTGGGGCAATTTCTTAATTTTTCGGGCCAATTTGGGGCAATTTGGGGATTTCCGGGACATTTTGGGGCAATTTCGGGACATTTTGAGGCAATTTCGTGATTTTTTGGGCCATTTTGTGGCAATTTCGTGATTTTTTTGGCCATTTTGGGGCAATTTCGTGATTTTTTGGCCATTTTGGGGTAATTTCGTGATTTTCCGGGACATTTTGGGGCAATTTCGGGACATTTTGGGGCAATTTCGTGTTTTTTTTGGGACATTTTGTGGCAATTTCGTGATTTTTTTGGACATTTTGGGGCAATTTCGGGATTTTTTTGGGCAATTTCGTGGGTTTTTTGGCCATTTTGTGGTAATTTGGGAATTTTCCGGGACATTTTGTGGCAATTTGGGGATTTTTTTGGACATTTTGGGGCAATTTCGTGTTTTTTTTTGGGGCAATTTCATGATTTTTCGGGACATTTTGGGGCAATTTTGGGACATTTTGGGGCAATTTCTGGATATTTTGTGGTAATTTCGTGATTTTTCGGGCCATTTTGGGGCAATTTGGGGATTTTTTGGGCCATTTTGGGGCAATTTCGGGATTTTTCGGGACATTTTGAGGCAATTTCGTGATTTTTCGGGACAATTTGGGAATTTTTCGGGACATTTTGGGGCAATTTCGTGATTTTTTTGGCCATTTTGTGGCAATTTCGTGATTTTTTGGGCCATTTTGGGGTAATTTGGTGATTTTCTCGGGACATTTTGGGGCAATTTCGGGACATTTTGGGGCAATTTCGTATTTCCTAATTTTCCGGGACATTTTTTGGCAATTTCGGGATTTTTTTTGGCAATTTCGTGATTTTTTTTGGCCATTTTGGGGCAATTTCGTGATTTTTCGGGACATTTTGGGGCAATTTCGTGACATTTTGGGGCAATTTGGGGCAATTTCGGGACATTTTGAGGCAATTTCGTGATTTTTTTGGGCCATTTTGTGGCAATTTGGGGATTTTCCGGGACATTTCGGGATTTTTCGGGACATTTTGGGGCAATTTCGGGACATTTTGTGGCAATTTCGGGACATTTTGGGGCAATTTCGTGATTTTTTCGGGACATTTTGGGGCAATTTCGTGACATTTTGAGGCAATTTCGTGGTTTTTTTGGCCATTTTGGGGCAATTTCGGGACATTTTGGGGCAATTTCGGGATATTTTCGGGACATTTTGGGGCAATTTCGGGACATTTTGAGGCAATTTGGTGATTTTTTTGGCCATTTTGGGGCAATTTGGTGATTTTTTGGGGCCATTTTAGGGCAATTTCGTGATTTTTTTGGCCATTTTGTGGTAATTTGGGGATTTTCCGGGACATTTCGGGATTTTTCGGGACATTTTGTGGTAATTTCGTGATTTTTTGGCCATTTTGTGGCAATTTCGTGACATTTTGTGGCAATTTCGTGATTTTTTTGGCCATTTTGAGGCAATTTCCGGCTTTTTTGGCCCGTTCCGGAACCATTTTGGCCCATTTCGGGACCCGTCGGCGCCCGTCCTCATTGCGCATGCGCGACCCCGGCGGCCTCCACCAGGGGGCGCTGTAACCGCCCGGCCCCTCCTCATTTGCATAACCCCGCCCAAGGGGCGTGCCAAGGGGCGTGGCCAGGACAACGCGCGGGAACTTCCCGGAACCCCCCAAGGTGGGGGAGGGGCGGGTTTGGGGGGGTCCCGGGGGGTTTTTGGGGGTCCGGAGGCGAGTTTTGGGGTCACGGGTGGGTTTTGGGGGGTCCCGGGTGGATTTTGGGTGGTCACGTGGCAGATTTTGGGGGTCTCGAGAAGTTTTTGGGGGTCCCGTGGTTTTTTTGGGAGGTCCCGGGTGGATTTTGGGGGGTCGTGGATCCTCTCGTGGGGATTTTGGGGAGTCACGTGGTGGATTTTTGGGGGTCCCGGGTGGATTTTGGGGAGTCTCAGATCCCCTCGTGGGGTTTTGGGGGGGATTTTGGGGGTCCTGCGTGGATTTTGGGTGGTCACGTGGCTGATTTTGGGGGGTCCCGCGTGGATTTTGGGGGTCTCAGAATGATTTTGGGTGGTCACGTGGGTTTTTTGGGGGGTCCGTGGGGTTTTTGGGGGTCCCGCGTGGATTTGGGGGGTCTCGGATCCCCTCGTGGGGTTTTGGGGGAGATTTTGGGTGGTCACGTGGCCGATTTTGGGGGTCCTGAGGAGATTTTTGGGGGTCCCGAGAGGTTTTTGGGTGGTCCCGGGGGGGTTTTGGGGGTCCCGCGTGGATTTTGGGGGGTCGTGGGTCCCCTCGTGGGGTTTTGAGGGGGATTTTGGGTGGTCACGTGGGGATTTTTGGGGGGGTTCCGAGGGTTTTTGGGTGGTCACGTGGCCGATTTTGGGGGTCCCGTGGGTTTTTGGGGGTCCTGAGGCGATTTTTGGGGGTCGCGGGTGGTTTTTGGGGGTCCCGCGTGGATTTTGGGGGTCCCGGGTGGATTTTGGGGGGGTTCCGAGGGGTTTTTGGGTGGTCACGTGGCCGATTTTGGGGGGTCACGGGTGGATTTTGGGTGGTCACGTGGGGGTTTTTGGGGGTCCTGAGGCGATTTTTGGGGTCCCGCGTGGATTTTGGGGGGTCGCGGATCCCCTCGTGGGGTTTTGAGGGGGATTTTGGGGGTCCCGTGGGGTTTTTGGGGGTCCCGTGGCGGGTTTTTGGGGGTCCCGGGTGGATTTTGGGGAGTCACGTGTCGGAGTTTGGGGGTCTCGGATCCCCTCGTGGGGTTTTGGGGGGATTTTGGGGGTCTCAGAAGGATTTGTGGGGGTCCCGCGTGGATTTTGGGGGTCTCGAATCCCCTCGTGGGGTTTTTGGGGAGATTTTGGGTGGTCACGTGGGGATTTTGGGAGGTCCCGGGTGGATTTTGGGGGTCACGTGGGGATTTCTGGGGGTCCCGTGGGTTTTTTGGGAGTCCCGCGTGGATTTTTGGGGGGTCGCGGGTGGATTTTGGGGGGTCTCAGATCCCCTCGTGGGGTTTTGGGGGGGATTTTGGGGGTCACGTGGCGGATTTTGGGGGTCTCGGGTGGATTTTGGGTGGTCACGTGGCGGATTTGGGGGTCCCGTGGGTTTTTTGGGGGCTCCCGGGTGGATTTTGGGGAGTCACGTGGCGGATTTTGGGGGTCCCGCGTGGATTTTGGGGGGTCGCGGATCCCCTCGTGGGGTTTTGGGTTGGATTTTGGGGGGTCACGTGGCGGATTTTGGGGTCCCGGGTGGATTTTTGGGGGTCTCAGAAAGATTTTGGGTGGTCACGTGGCGGATTTGGGGGGTCCCGGGTGGATTTTGGGGGTCGCGGATCCCCTCGTGGGGTTTTGGGGGAGATTTTGGGGGTCCCGAGGGGTTTTTGGGGGTCCCGGGTGGATTTTGGGGAGTCACGTGGCCGATTTTGGGGTCCCGAGAGGTTTTTGGGGGTCCCGTGGGGATTTTTGGGGGTCCCGAGTGGATTTTGGGGGGTCCCGCGTGGATTTTGGGGGTCCCGAGAGATTTTGGGTGGTCACGTGGCGGATTTTGGGGGTCCCGTGGGGATTTTGGGGGTCCTGGGTGGATTTTTGGGGGTCTCAGAATGATTTTGGGGGTCCCGGGTGGATTTTTGGGGGTCCCGGGTGGATTTTGGGGGTTCCGAGGGGTTTTTGGGGGTCTCGTGGGTTTTTTGGGGGTCCCGCGTGGATTTTGGGGGGTCTCAGATCCCCTCGTGGGGTTTTGGGGGGGATTTTGGGGGGTCCCGTGGGGATTTTGGGTGGTCACGTGGCCGATTTTGGGGGGCTCCCGGGTGGATTTTGGGGGTCCCGTGGGGATTTTGGGGGTCCCGCGTGGATTTTTGGGGGTCGCGGATCCCCTCGTGGGGTTTTGGGGGAGATTTTGGGGGTCACGTGGCCGATTTTGGGGGTCCCGGGTGGATTTTTGGGAGTCACGTGGCGGATTTTGGGGGTCCCAGGTGGGTTTTTGGGGGTCCCGCGTGGATTTTGGGGGGTCGTGAATCCCCTCGTGGGGTTTCGGGGGGGATTTTGGGGGTCACGTGGTGGATTTTGGGGGTCTCGAGAAGTTTTTGGGGGTCCCGAGAGGTTTTTGGGGGTCCCGCGTGGATTTTGGGAGGTCGTGGATCCCCTCGTGAGGTTTTGGGGGGGATTTTGGGGAGTCACGTGGCGGATTTTTGGGGGTCCCGCGTGGATTTTGGGGGTCGCGGATCCCCTCGTGGGTTTTTTGGGGAGATTTTGGGGGTCCCGGGTGGATTTTGGGGGTCCCGAGGGTTTTTTGGGGGGTCCTGAGGCGAGTTTTGGGGGTCCCGCGTGGATTTTTGGGGGTCCCGGGTGGATTTTGGGGGTCGTGGATCCCCTCGTGGGGTTTTAGGGGGGATTTTGGGGGTCCCGAGGGTTTTTTTGGGGGTCCGGGTGGATTTTGGGGGGTCGCGGATCCCCTCGTGGGGATTTTGGGGAGATTTTGGGGGTCCCGTGGGGTTTTTGGGGGTCCTGAGGCGATTTTTGGGGGTCCCGAGGGTTTTTTTGGGGGGTCGCGGGTGGATTTTGGGGGTCGCGGATCCCCTCGGGGGGTTTTGGGGGGGATTTTGGGGGTCCCGTGGGGTTTTTGGGGGGTCTCGGGTGGATTTTGGGGGATTTTTGGGAGTTTTTGGGGAGAATTTTGGGGGATTTTTTGGTATTTTAGGGCATTTTTTGGGAATTTTGGGGGATTTTGGGGGGATTTTTTTTGGGATTTTCGGGGAATTTTTAGAATTTTCGGGAATTTTGGGGGATTTTTTTGGAATTTTGGGAAATTTTGGGAATTTTGGGGGGGTTTTTTGGGAATTTTTGGGGATTTTGGGGAATTTTGGGGGATTTTTGGGGAATTTTCGGGGATTTTTTTTGAATTTTAGGGCGGTTTTGGGGGATTTTGGAGCTTTTTGGAGAATTTTCGGGAATTTTGGGAATTCTGGGGGTTTTTTTGGGAATTTTGGGGTTCGAGACCCTCCAAAAATTTTCTGGAACAAACAATTTTCGGGGAGGAATTTTGGGAGAAGGGGGAGGGGGAGGGGCCCCAAGGCCACCGGGGGATGGCGACATCGATGACGTCACCCTCTGTGACGTCACCCGCGACCTTCCCACCCCCGGGTCACGTGGGGGGAGGGGCGGGGGGAGGGGCGCTCCTCCCCCATCTCCACCCCTCCCCCCGCCCCAGGGCCCAGAATTCCCAAAAAATCCCAAAAATTCCCAAAAATTCCCAAAAATTCCCCAAAAATCCCAAAAAATTCCCAAAAATTCCAAAAAAATCCCAAAAAATTCCCAAAAAATCCCAAAAATCCAAAAAAAAGCCCCCCAAATTCCCCAAAATTCCAAAAAAATCCCAAAGATTCTCCAAAATTCCCCCCAAAAATCCCCCAAAATCCCCAAAATTCCCCAAAAAATTCCCCAAATTTCACCAAATTCCCCCCAAAAATCCCAAATTTTCCCAAATTTGGCATTTCCCACCCTGAAATTCCCAAAAAAACCCCCCAAAATTCCCTAAAATTTCCCCAAAATTTCCCCAAATTCCCCAAATTTGGCATTTCCCACCCAGAAATTCCCTAAAAATCCCCAAATTCCCCAAAATTTCCCTCCAAAACCCCAAAAATCCCCCGAATTCCCAAAATTCCCCAAAAACCCCCCAAAATTCCCCAAAAATCCGAAAAATTCCCCAGAATTCCCAAAAAATCCCAAAATTTCCCCAAATTTGGCATTTCCCACCCCGAAATTCCCTAAAAAACCCCCCCAAATTCCCTGAAATTTCACCCAAAAAGCCCAAATTGTCCCAAAATTCCCAAAAACCCCCAAAATTTCCCCCAAATTCCCCCCCAAAAATCCCAAATTTTCCCAAATTTGGCATTTCCCATCCTGAAATTCCCTAAAAAAAACCCCAAATTCCCTAAAATTCCCTGAAATTTTCCAAAAAAAAACCCCAAATTGTCCCAAAATTTCCCCCAAAACCCAAAATTTCCCCAAAATTTCCCAAAATTCCCCAAATTTGGCATTTCCCACCCCGAAATTCCCTAAAAAAGCCCCAAATCGTCTCAAAATTCCCCAAAAATTCCCCCCAAAATTGTCCCAAAATTCCCAAAAAACCCAAAAAAATCCCCAAAATCCCCACAAAAAATTCCCAGAATCCCCAAAATTCCCCAAAAATTCCCAAAATTTCCCCAAAATTTCCCCAAATTTGGCATTTTCCATCCCAAAATTCCCGAAAAACCCCCAAAATTCCCCAAAATTCCCAAATTTCCCAAAAAATCCCAAAAAATTCTCCCAAAATTCCCCAAAATTCGCTAAAATCCCCAAAACCCCCAAATTCCCTAAAATTCCCAAAAAAATCCCCCAAAATTCCCCAAAATTCCCAAAAAACCCCAAAAATTCCCTAAAATGCCCAGAACCCCCCCCAAAATTCTCCAAAATTCCCAAAAAATCCCAAAAATTCTCCAAAATTCAAAAAAAAAACCCCCAAAAATCCCTAAAATCCCAAAAAAATCCCTAAAATTCCCCCCAAAAATCCCCAAAAATTCCCAAAAAATCCCCCAAATTTCCCAAAACCCCAAAATTTCCCCCAAATTTCCCCAAAATTCCCCAAAATTCCCAAAAAACCCCCAAAATTCCCCCAAAATTCTCCCCAAATCCTCCGGAATCGGCCCAAATTTGGTGTTTCCTCCTCCGTGAGATTCCCCAAAATCTTTTTGGGGTGAATTTGGAACTTTTTGGGGGGTCCCAAAAACGCGAATTTGGGGTGAATTTGGGCCAATTTTGGGGCGTTTTGGGGCTCCCAGGGAGAAAAAAAAATCCGAATTTTGGGCATTTTTGGTGAATTTGGGGCATTTTCGGTGAAGTTTGGGTCATTTTTGGTGAATTTGGGGCATTTTGGAGTCCCAAGGTCCAAAAAAATCCGGATTTTGGGTGAATTTGGGGCAAAAAAATGGTGAATTTTGGGCATTTTGGGTGAATTTTGAGGAATTTCACGTGAATTTTGGGTGAATTTGGGGCATTTTTGGTCAATTTTGGGCGAATTTGGGGCATTTGGGGGCATTTGGTGAATTTTGGGCATTTTGGGTGAATTTGGGGTTTTTTTTGCTGAATTTTGGGCGAATTTGGGGCATTTTTGGTGAATTTTGGGTAAATTTTGGGCGAATTTTGGGCATTTTGCTGAATTTTGGTGAATTTCGTGTGAATTTTGAGCATTTTGGGTGAATTTTGGTGAATTTCAGGTGATTTTTGGGTGAATTTCGGGGTAAATTTCGGGTGAATTTTGGGTGAATTTTGGGTAAATTTTGGGTGAATTTTGGGTGAATTTTGGGTGAATTTCGGGTGAATTTGGGGTGAATTTGGGGCATTTTGGGGTGAATTTTGGGTGAATTTGGGGTGAATTTTGGGCAAATTTTGGGGCATTTTTTGGTGAATTTTGGTGAATTTCGTGTGAATTTGGGGCATTTTTGGTCAATTTGGGGTGAATTTGGGGTGAACTTTGGGAATTTTTTCTGAATTTCGGGTGAATTTGGAGTAAATTTTGGGCGAATTTGGAGTAAATTTTGGGCGAATTTTGGGGCATTTTGGGCGATTTTTGATGAATTTCAGGTGAATTTTGGGCGAATTTTGGGTGAATTTGGGGCATTTTGCTGAATTTTGGTGATTTTCAGGTGAATTTCGGGCGAATTTTGGGCATTTTGGTGAATTTTGGGTAAATTTCGGGTGAATTTTGGTGAATTTTGGTGAATTTCGAAGCCCCAACCTCCAAAAACCCCCCAAATTTTGTCCGAATTTCCCCCAATTTCCGGCCCTTTTTTTGCCCTTTTTTGGCTCTTCCCCTCAGGGGGCGTGGCCTAAACTGGGCGTGGCCCCTCCTGGCCCCTCCCCCACCCAAACCCCGCCCCCCGCCCCTTTTTTGGGCCCCCCCGCGGCGAATTTTGGGGCAGAATCGGCCAAAATCCAGCGCGAGGCGCCCGAGGTGGGGGAGGGGAAATTTGGGGGGGTTTTTGGGGGGTTTTTAGAAGATTTTGGGGGAATTTTGGGGAATTTTGAGGTTTTTTGGGGTTTTTGGGGAATTTTGGGGGATTTTGGGGGATTTTGGGGGAAATTTGGGGGATTTGGGCAAAATCGGGACAAAAAATTGGGATTTTTGGGGGTTTTTTAGAAGATTTTGGCGGATTTGGGGGGATTTTGGGGGTTTTTTGGGGGGAATTTTGGGTTTTTTGGGGATTTTGGGGTTTTTTTGAGGAATTTTGGGGGGTCCCAAGGGTCAGAAGCACAAATTTGGGGGATTTTGGGCAAAATCGGGAGAAAAATTGGGATTTTTTGGTTTTTTTGGGATTTTTGGAAGATTTTTTGTGGAGAATTTTGTGATTTTTGGGGTTTTTTGGGGATTTTTAGGGGGAATTTTGGGTTTTTTGGGGAATTTTGGGGTTTTTTTGGGAATTTTGGGGGGTCCCGAGGGTCAGAAGCACAAATTGGGGGGATTTTGGGGGGATTTTGGGGAATTTGGGGGATTTGGGGGAAAAATTCGGACAAAAATTGGGAATTTTTTGGGAGTTTTTAGAAGATTTTGGGGAAATTTGGGGTTTTTTTGGGATTTTTTGGGAATTTTGGGGGATTTTTGGGGTTGTTTTGGGAATTTTGGGGGGTCCCGAGGGTCAGAAGTCCAAATTTGGGGGATTTGGGGGAAATTTTGGGGAATTTGGGCAAAATCGGGAGAAAAATTGGGATTTTTTTGGGTTTTTTGGAAGATTTTTTGGGAGAATTTTGGGGTTTTTTTGGGGAATTTTGAGGTTTTTTTGGGAATTTTGGGGGAATTTGGGGGTTTTGGGGGATTTAGGGGAAATTTCGGAGAATTTTGGGGGGATTTTGGGGTGAATTCGGGGGGATTTGGGCAAAATTCGGACAAAAATCGGGAATTTTGGGGGGTTTTAAAGAAGATTTTGGGGGAATTTGGGGAAATTTTTGGGGTTTTTTGGGAATTTTGGGGGATTTTTTTGGGGAATTTTGGGGGTTTTTGGGAATTTTGGGGGGGTCCCGAGGGTCAGAAGCCCAAATTGGGGGGATTTTGGGGGGATTTTGGGGAATTTGGGGGATTTTGGGCAAAATCGGGAGAAAAATTGGGATTTTTGGGGGGTTTTAAAGAAGATTTTGGCGGATGTTGGGGGATTTTGGGTTTTTATGGGAATTTTGGGGAAATTTCGGAGAATTTTGGGGGAATTTTGGGGGGAATTTGGGGGTTTTTGGGCAAAATTCCGACAAAAATCGGGATTTTTTGGGGATTTTTGGGTTTTTTGGAAGATTTTTTTGGGAGAACTTTGAGGTTTTTTGGGGGAATTTTGGGGTTTTTTTGGGGAATTTTGGGGGAATTTTGGGGTTTTTGGGCATTTGGGGAAATTTCGGGGAATTTTGGAGAATTTTGGGGGATTTTCGGAGAATTTTGGGGGATTTTGGGCCAAATTCCGACAAAAATTGGGAATTTTGGGGGTTTTTTGGGATTTTTGGAAGTTTTTTTTGGGAGAATTTTGGGGAATTTTGGGGGATTTTGGGGAATTTTGGGCAAAATCGGGAGAAAAATCGGGAATTTTGGGGGTTTTTGGGGGTTATTTTTAAAAGTTTTTGGGGGAATTTTGGGGGTTTGGGGTTTTTTTTGGGAATTTTTGGGAATTTTGGGGTTTTTTGGGGAATTTTGGAGGGTCCCGAGGGTCAGAAGCCCAAATTTAGGGGATTTTGGGGGGATTTTGGGGGGAATTCGGGGGGATTTTGGCAAAATCGGGAGAAAAATTGGGGTTTTTGGGGTTTTTTTTTGTTATTTTTAAAGGTTTTTGGGGGTGTTTGGGGTTTTTGGGGTTTTTTTGGGAATTTTGGGGATTTTTGGGAATTTTGGGATTATTTTGGGGGGTCCCGAGGGTCAGAAGCACAAATTTGGGGAATTCGGGGGAAATTCGGGGGATTTTGGGCAAAATCGGGAGAAAAATTGGGATTTTTGGGGGTTTTTTGGAGAATTTTGGGATTTTGGGGGGATTTGGGCAAAATTCCGACAAAAATCGGGAATTTTGGGGGTTTTTGGGGAGTTTTAAAGAAGATTTTGGGGGATTTTTTTTTGAATTTGTGGGATTTTTGTGGGATTTTTGGGTTTTTGGGGGAATTTTGGGGTTTTTGGGGGATTTGGGGAAATTTCGGAGAATTTTGGTTGATTTTGGGGTGAATTCGGGGGATTTTGGGCAAAATTCCGACAAAAATTGGGAATTTTGGGGTTTTTTTAGAAGATTTTGGGGAAATTTGGGGAAATTTGGGGAAATTTTGGGTTTTTTTGGGAATTTTGGGGGATTTTGGGTTTTTTTTCGGGAATTTTGGGGTTTTTTTTGGGACTTTTGGGGCGGTCCCGGGGTGGAAAATCCCGATTTTGGGGGATTTTGGGGGAAATTTGGGGGATTTGGGGCAAAATTCGGACAAAAACTGAGATTTTTGGGTGTTTTTTTGGGGGTGTTTTAGAAGATTTTGGGAAATTTGTGGAAATTTTGGGGTTTTTGGGGTTTTTTTTGGGAATTTTGGGGGGTCCCGAGGGTCAGAAGCCCAAATTTGGGGGGAATTTGGGGGAATTTGGGCAAAATTGGGAGAAAAATTGGAATTTTTGGGTTTTTTGGGGTATTTTAAAGAAGATTTTGGGGGTTTTTGGGGTTTTTTTTGGGAATTTTGGGGAATTTTGGGGGGATTTTTGGGAATTTTAGGATTATTTTGGGGGGTCCCGAGGGTCAGAAGCCCAAATTTGGGGAATTTTGGGGGAAATTTGGGGGATTTGGGGCAAAAATCGGACAAAAATTGTGAATTTTGGGGGGTTTTAAAGAAGATTTTGGCGGATTTTGGGGGATTTTGGGTTTTTTTGGGAATTTTGGGGAATTTTTGGGAAATTTCAGAGAATTTTGGAGAATTTTGGGGGAAATTTGGGGGATTTTGGGGGGAATTCGGGGGGATTTGGGCAAAATTCGGACAAAAATTGGGAATTTGGGGATTTTTGGAAGATTTTTTGGGAGAATTTTGGGGTTTTTTTTGGGATTTGGGGTTTTTTTTTGGGAATTTGGGGGGGTCTCGGGGTGGGAGATCCCAAATTTGGGGGATTTTGGGGGAAATTTGAATTTTTTGGAATTTTGGGGGGAAATTCCTCCATTTTTTGGATTTCTGAGGAAAAACTCCCCAAATTTTGGGGAAATTCCCATTTTTTAAAATTTTTGAGGCCAAATTTCCCCAAATTTTGGGAATTTTGGGTTAAACCCCCCAAATTTTGGGATTTCCTCAAATTCCTTTAAATTTCAGAGTAAATTCCCCAATTTTGGGGCATTTTTGAGTCCAAATTGTGCCAAATTTTGGGGTAAAATCCTCATTTTTTGGGATTTTCGACTCCGATTTTCACCAAATTTTCGGATAAATTCCCCAAATTTTGGGATTTCCTCAAATTCCCCAAATTTTGGGGCAATTTCTTCATTTTTTGGGCTTTTTGAGGCCAATTTTTGGTGTAAAATCCTCATTTTTTTTGATTTTCGACTCCGAATTTCACCAAATTTTGGGATAAATCCCCCCAAATTTCGGGAATTTTGGGATAAACCCCCCGAATTTTGGGATTTCCTCAAATTCCTTTAAATTTCAGAGTAAATTTTCCATTTTTCAGCATTTTTAAGACCAAATTGTGCCAAATTTTGGGGTAAATTCCTCATTTTTGGGGCTTTTTGACTCCGAATTTCACCAAATTTTGGGATAAATCCCCCCAAATTTCGGGAATCTTGGGTTAAACCCCCCGAATTTTGGGACTTTCCTCAAATTCCCCAAAATTTTTGGGCAATTTCCCCAAATTTTGGGGTAAATTCCCCATTTTTCAGCATTTTTGAGTCTAAATTTCCCCAATTTTTGATGTAAAATCCTCATTTTTTGGATTTTCGACTCCGAATTTCACCAAATTTTGGGATAAATTTCCCCAAATTTTGGGATTTCCCTGAAATCCCCCCAAATTTTGGTTCAATTTCCCCAAATTCCCCAGATTTTGGTGCAATTTCCCCATTTTTTGGGATAAATTCCTCATTTTTTGGGCTTTTTGAGTCCAAATTTCTCCAAATTTTGGGGTAAAATCCTCATTTTTTTTGATTTTTGACTCCGAATTTCACCAAATTTTGGGATAAATCCCCCCAAATTTTGGGAATTTTGGGATAAATTCTCCAAATTTTGGGATTTCCTCAAAATCCCCCAAATTTTGGGGCAATTTCTTCATTTTTTGGGCTTTTTAGGGCCAAATTTTGGGGTAAAATCCTCATTTTTTGGGCTTTTCGACTCCGAATTTCACCAAATTTTGGGATAAATCCCCCCAAATTTCGGGAATTTTGGGCTCAATTTTCACTTTCCCTTTCAGATGCAGCTGCTGCGTTTCTACGTGCGCCCCCAGCTCTCGGGGGGGGTCCCTGACCTCGGGGTGCCCTCGGGGCTGGGCCCGCCCCTGGGCGTGGCTCGGGGGGTGGAGCCTGACGTCATCGACGTCACCTGCGAGCTCTGCTACTACCTGGGCTGGGCAGGTGAGAGGTGGGGTGAAATCCGGGGGTTTGGGGAAAATTCGGGATTTTTTACATTTTTTTTTCTGATTTTTTTTACAATTTTTTGGTGTTTTTTGGTGATTTTTTTGGTGATTTTTTAGAGATTTTTTTGGTGATTTTTGGGTGATGTTTTGGAATGATTTTTGGGGTATTTTTTGGCGATTTTTGGGTGATTTTTTGGAGATTTTTTGGAGATTTTTTTAGTGATTTTTTTGGTGGTTTTTTGGGGGATTTTTTTCTGATTTTTTTAATTTTTTTTTGGTGTTTTTTTCCTGATTTTTTTCTGATTTTTTTAGTGATTTTTTTGGTGTTTTTTGGTGATTTTTTTGAGATTTTTTGGGTGATTTTTTTGGGTTTTTGGGGTTTTTTGGGATTTTTTTAAGGTTTTTTTGGGATTTTTGGGGGGTTTTTTGGGGGTTTTTGGGGGGTTTTTGGTTTTTTGGGGTTTTTTGGGGGTTTTTTTTGGGGATTTTTGGGGTGATTTTTGGGGGTTTTTGGGGGGTTTTTGGGTTTTTTGGGGGTTTTTTTAGGGGATTTTTGGGTTTTTTTGGGGGGATTTTTGGGTTTTTTGGAGATTTTTGGGTGATTTTTTGGGGATTTTGGGGTTTTTTGGTGATTTTTTAGAGATTTTTGGGTGATTTTTTGGTGATTTTTTTGAGATTTTTTTGGAGATTTTTGGGTGATTTTTTGGTGTTTTTTGGTGATTTTTTGGAGTTTTTTTGGGGATCTTTTGGGGATTTTTTTAGGGTTTTTTGGATTTTTTGGGGTTTTTTTTGGTGATTTTTTGGTGATTTATTGGTGATTTTTTGGTGATTTTTTGAGATTTTTGGGTGATTTTTTGGTGATTTTTTGGGTGATTTTTGGGTGATTTTTTTTGGTTTTTGGGGTTTTTTGGGGGGGTTTTGGGGTCACTTGAAAGGTCTGAGCTCACCTGGGCTGGGCAGGTGAGAGGTGGGGTGAATTTCGGGGATTTTGGGAAAATTTGGGATTTTTTACAATTTTTTTGGATTTTTTTTCTGATTTTTTTCTGATTTTTTTAGGGGGTTTTTTTAGGGATTTTTTGGTGTTTTTTGGTGTTTTTTTTTCCTGATTTTTTTCTGATTTTTTTTGTGATTTTTTAGTGATTTTTTGCTGATTTTTTGGTGATTTTCTTGAGATTTTTTAGTGATTTTTGGTGATTTTTTGCTGATTTTTTGGGGATTTTTTCTGATTTTTTTAGTGATTTTTTGGTGATTTTTGGAGATTTTTGGGGGGATTTTTTTGTGATTTTTTGGTGATTTTTGGGTTTTTTTGGCGGTTTTTGTGGGATTTTGGGGTCACCTGAGCGCTGTGTTAACCCCTGGGTTGGGCAGGTGAGAGTTGGGGTGAAATCCGGGATTTGGGGAAAAATTGGGGTTTTTTAACATTTTTTTCTGATTTTTTTTACAATTTTTTTGGATTTTTTTTTCTGATTTTTTTAGTGTTTTTTTGGTGATTTTTTGGTGATTTTTGGGAGATTTTTTGGGGTGATTTTTTGGGGATTTTTGGGGGGTTTTTTGGGTGTTTTTTGGGGTTTTTTGGGGGTTTTTGGAGTTTTTGGAGATTTTTGGATGATTTTTGGGTGGGTTTTTTTGGTTTTTTGGGGGGTTTTTTTGGGGTTTTTTGGGGGGGTTTTTTTGGGTGATTTTTTACAATTTTTTTTGGATTTTTTTCCTGATTTTTTTGGTGATTTTTTTTGGAGATTTTGGGGATTTTGGGGGGATTTTGTGGGATTTTGGGGTCACTTGAAAGGTCAGAGCTCCCCTGGGCTGGGCAGGTGAGGGTTGGGGTGAATTCCGGGATTTGGGGAAAAATTGGGATTTTAACAATTTTTTTACAATTTTTTTGGGGTTTTTTTAGTGATTTTTTTGGTGTTTTTTGGTGATTTTTTTCCTGATTTTTTTTGTGATTTTTTTTGTGATTTTTTTAGTGATTTTTTAGTGATTTTTTGGTGATTTTTTGGTGATTTTTTAGAGATTTTTGGGTGATTTTTTGGTGATTTTTTGGGATTTTTTTCTGATTTTTTTAGTGATTTTTTTGGTGATTTTTTTGGTGGTTTTTTGGTGATTTTTTGGAGATTTTTGGCTGATTTTTTGGGTGATTTTTGGGGTTTTTTTGGGGTTTTTTTGGGGTTTTTTTGGGGTGAAATCCGGGGATTTTGGGAAAAAATTGGGATTTTTTAAGTGTTTTTTGGGATTTTTTTGTGATTTTTTTTTTGGTGATTTTTTGGTGATTTTTTGGTGATTTTTTGGGGATTTTTTTGAGATTTTTGGGGTTTTTTTGGGGTTTTTTGAGATTTTTGGGTGATTTTTTGGGGTTTTTGGGGGGATTTTGGGGTCACTTGAAAGGTCTGAGCTCCCCTGGGCTGGGCAGGTGAGAGTTGGGGTGAATTCCGGGATTTTGGGCAATTTTGGGTTTTTTTAACATTTTTTTCTGATTTTTTTAGTGATTTTTTTTGGTGTTTTTTTGTGATTTTTTTTGGATTTTTTTCTAATTTTTTTAGTGATTTTTTTGGTGATTTTTTTGGTGATTTTTGGTGGTTTTTTGGTGATTTTTTGGAGATTTTTTACAGATTTTTTGGTGATTTTTTAGAGATTTTTGGGTGATTTTTGGGGGATTTTTGGGGGATTTTTTGGTGGTTTTTTGGGGTTTTTTGGAGATTTTTTGGAGATTTTTGGGTGTTTTGGTGATTTTTTTTGAGATTTTTGGTGATTTTTTGGTGATTTTTTGGGGTTTTTGGGGGTTTTTTTGGGTTTTTTTGGGTTTTTTGGGGGGGTTTTGGGGTTTTTTGGGGGTTTTTTTTGGGGGGTTTTTTGGGGTTTTGGGGTTTTTTTGGGTTTTCTGGGTTTTTTGGGGGGATTTTGGGTTTTTTTGTGGGATTTTGGGGTCACCTGAGCGCTGTGTTGACCCCTGGGTTGGGCAGGGGAGGATTTGGGGTGAAATCCGGGGATTTTGGGAAAATTGGGATTTTTTACAGGTTTTTTTGTGGTTTTTGGGGGTTTTTCTTGTGATTTTTTTGTGATTTCTGTGGAGTTTTTATTGAGATTTTTATGGGATTTTTGATGGGATTTTTGTCATTTTTTAGCGAATTCTGTGGGATTTTTTATGGGATTTTTGTCAATTTTCTTAGCGATTTTTATGGGGTTTTTAATGGGATTTTTATGAGATTTCTGTGGGATTTTTAATGGGATTTTTATGAGATTTCTGGGGGATTTTAATGGGATTTTAATGGGATTTTTGTGATACTTTTAGTGATTTTTAATGGGACTTTTAATGGGATTTTTGTTATTTTTTAAGGATTTTTATGGGGTTTTTAAGGGGATTTTTGTGATATTTTTGGCGATTTTTATGGGATTTTTTGGGATTACTTTGGGGATTTTTATGGGTTTTTTGGGGGATTATTTTGGGATTTTAATGGGATTTTAATGCGATTTTAATGCGATTTTAATGGGAATTTTTAATGGGATTTTAATAGGATTTTTGGGGATTTTTGAGGATTATTTTTAGCGATTTTTATGGGATTTTAAATGGAATTTTTAATGGGATTTTTATGGGTTTTTATCGGATTTTTGTGATATTTTTAACGATTTTTATGGGATTTTTAATGGGATTTTTGCCATTTTTTAGTGATTTTCGTGGGATTTTTATGGGATTTCTGTGGGATTTTGAATGGGGTTTTTATGGGGTCTTTATGGGATTTTTATGGTGTTTTTCGGGGTGTTTTTTGGGGATTTCACTGTGACTCTCGGGGTGCAGCTGAGGCCGCGCCCGGCCCCGAGGAGCTGCGGCTGCTGCAATGGGATTGGGGATTTTAATGGGATTTTAATGGGATTTTAATGGGATTTTAATGGGATTTTAATGGGGTTTTTAATGGGATTTCTGTGGGATTTTAATGGGGTTTTTAATGGGATTTTTGATTGGAGTTTAATGGGGTTTTTAATGGGATTTCTGTGGGATTTTTAATGGGGTTTTTATGGGATTTTTATGGGGTTTTTTAGTGGGATTTTAATGGGATTTTTGGGGATTTTTATGGGTTTTTTTGACGATTTTTATGGGTTTTTTTGACGATTTTTATGGGATTTTTAATGGGATTTTTGTCATTTTTATGGGATTTCTGTGGGGTTTTTAATGGGGTTTTAATGGGATTTTTATGGGATTTTTGGGGATTTTTATGGGATTTTTAATGGGATTTTTGTGATATTTTTAGCGATTTTAATGAGATTTTTTTGGGGATTATTTTGGGATTTTAATGGGGTTTTTTGGGGATTATTTGGGGGGATTTTAATGGGATTTTTAATGGGATTTTTGTGATATTTTTAGCCATTTTTATGGGATTTTTAGTGGGATTTTTGTCATTTTTTAAGCGATTTTCATGGGATTTTTATGGGGTTTTTTGCGATACTTTTGGCATTTTAATGGGATTTTTTGGGGATTATTTTGGGGATTTTTATGGGGTTTTTCGGGGTGTTTTTTGGGGATTTCACTGTGACTCTCGGGGCGCAGGTGAGGCCGCGCCCGGCCCCGAGGAGCTGCGGCTGCTGCGGTGGATTTTGGGGTCCCCCCTGGGGCAGGGTGAGGACGTGACCCCCCAAAGTGTCCTGAGCCCCCGGGGCCACCACGTGCTGCTGGAGATCGGGCCCAGGTGGGAATTGGGGGATTTCGGGATTTGGGGGATTTTGGGGGGAATTTTGGGGGATTTTGGGAGAATTTTGGGGATTTTGGGGGATTTTGGGGATTTTGGGGGGATTTTGGGGATTTTGGGGGATTTTGGGGGATTTTGGGGAGATTTTGGGAGAATTTGGGGGAATTTGGGGAAATTGGGGGATTTTGGGAGAATTTTGGGGATTTTGAGGGAATTTGGGGGAATTTGGGGGGATTTTGGGAGAGATTTTTGGGGATTTGGAGGGAATTTGGGGGAATTTTGAGGGAATTTGGGGGGAAAATTGGGGGGATTTTGAGGGAATTTGGGGATTTTGAGGGAATTTGGGGGATTTTGGAGGGAATTTCGGGGGATTTTGGGGGATTTTGGGGGAATTTTGGGGATTTTGGGGGAATTTTGGGGGATTTTGGGGGAATTTGGGGAGATTTGGGGGAAATTTGGGGGGAATTTTGGGGGGTTTTGGGGGAATTTGGGGGGGAGTTTGGGGGAATTCCCGGGGATTTGGGGGATTTTGGGGAGATTTGGGGGGTTTTGGGGGGATTTTCTGGGAATTTTGTGGGATTTTGGGAGAATTTTGGGGATTTTTTGGGATTTTGGGGAAAATTCCGGGGATTTTGGGGCGATTTGGGGGATTTCGGGGAATTTTGGGGATTTGGGGGAAATTTCAGGGATTTTTGGGGGGATTTTGGGGAGATTTTGGGGAGATTTGGGGGATTTTGGGGGATTTTGGGGGGAATTTGGGAAAATTCCGGGGATTTTGGGGGAATTTGGGGGAATTTTGGGGATTTGGAGGGAATTTGGGGGGGTTTTGGGGATTTGGAGGGAATTTTGGGGGAAATTCCGGGAATTTTGGGAGAAATTGGGGGAATTTTGGGGGATTTTGGGGGAATTTGGGGGGATTTTGGGGGGATTTTCTGGGAATTTTGGGGAATTTTTGGAGAATTTTGGGGATTTTGGAGGGAATTTGGGG
>JACEWE010000125.1:0-38156 GCA_014839755.1 Sylvia borin
GTAAATGAACATTGAAAGAAAGAATGCAAAGAGGAATTTACCACTGACTCTTAGTTTACCAAGATCTGTCAAACCACAGAACAGGGGGCTAAGTGAGGGAATAAAATATATCAATTTCATCTGCAGTATGGCCTTGTAGAGGTTTCAGGTTCGCCAATTTCTGTATCCCAGTCACGGCACCAATTAGTGTACTGGTTTGAGTGCCCACTAGAATGATTTACTTTTTTTTCTGCTCTGAGATAAGATTATTTATTAAATTTGATTTTTTAGTTATAAGATTGTTTATTAGCAAAACTACCAGAGAGAAAAAGAATTAGTAAGAATCAGAGTAAAACCTTCAAAACACTTTCTCTCCTCCCCACAAACTGCTTTCTTTCTCTCACACAACATGCAGAGACAAAACTGAGACTTGAGGTTAGTTGCTACCTCTAAAACAGTCTTTCATCAGTTCTCTCAGAGAGGGAAATCTCTTTTGATCTGCCATAAAAACTTCCTGTAGTGGTTTCATGTTTGCTGGATTCTGTTTGGCCAAATTTGGTGTAGCGGTTTGAGTGTCTACTCTCTTTTACCTCTGGGAGATAGGCTTTTGGGAGAAAACGGCAAAACAGGTTCAACCTAAAAGTAAACAGAGAGTTTTATTAACACACACTAAGGAAAAAGAAAAGGGGAAAAAAATGAAACCTTCAAGCACCTTCCCCCTACCACAAACTGTTCACTTTCCCACACAACATAGAGAGAAAACTATGATTTTCAGTTGCAACCATCTACACATAATCTTGCATCACTTAGGGAGAGGAGTCTCTCAAGAGTCTGATGGAGACATTCGCCACGTGAAAAAAATCAGTCTGGTGGCTCTCAATGTCACAAATCTGCAACCGCCCGGAATTTTGCAGATCCGTTCAGTCCCACCCATTAGCAGCCTTTCTTCTGGCTACTCATGGGCCTCAGCAGATTTGGGATACCAATTTAAGAATGTTTTTTCTAGTATAAAACAAAGATTCTCTTCTTCTATCTCTAAAATCCTCTCTATCTGTGGGTAATTCGAGATAATTAGGGACAGGCAATTGAAAATGTCACGCTGTACGGGCAGGTAAAACCCCCCTTTCCTCCTCAGCAAAGGTCACTTGACCCCTAATTAGCCAATAACACCTAGTTTATAACGTAAGCAGAAGGAAGTGATGCAGCTAATACAAGTTATATAAACCCATGTAACACACTAATAAACGCCATTTGCCGTCCACCACACTGGTGTCTGTGTGCTGATGGCCCGAGCGGTCTGGGGTTGGCCGCCGTGCTGTTCCTGAACCAGGTCGCCACGCCTCGGAGGAGGCAGCAAGTGGTGCCGAAACCCGGGAAATCATCCTGGAAACGGGGGTCACCTGGACAGGTGAAGCAGTGACCGAGCGGTGGGACCAGCTCAGTGAGGAGGACGCCCCTGGAGCAGTGAGGAGGATGGACGCTCTCGCAAAGGTCGTATCTCAGATTCATAAGCAATGGGGAATTGAGTGCAAACTAAAAGATTTTACTCTCGCTATCGCGAGGTTGATGCAAATTGGGGTCATTGATCGTCCGGTGGAGGTGCTCCACCCAGAAATATGGGGTAAATGTACTAATGCTCTGGCTGAGGAAACAATGTCCTCAGGCTCGGGAAAACATCTTAAGGTGTGGGGAAAAGTTGTGCAGGCTTTGCAAAAGGCTCTGCAAGAGCAAGAGACCTGGAAAGCTGCACAGAACTGTCTGATGGTCATGCCTCAACTGGGGGTTGGGGCAGCCACACAGACCACAGACGAAAGTGATTTTATTGAGTGTGAAAACTCAGCAAGGGCAAAAGCCCGTTTTACAGCCTCAGAGCTCTGATCAACTTACAGAGGGAAAAGAGAAGGCACAAGTATGTTGGGGAGGGTTGGCGGAAGAGGCCAGGAGCGCCGCTGTTAAGTCAGGGTCCGAGGGGGCCTGGGAGAGACCCCCGCCCTATGCACCACAAAATGGCGTTGAACTACAGAGGGATGAGAAAGGCGCAGCCGTGGCTAGAGAGAACAAAGAAGGTCTGTTAGACAGTGTGGATACTTGCAAGCAAAGTTCGGGGGAGAACCCAGAGAAGTACAAGGTCAGCTCAAACTCTTATCAAAAAGCATCCCGCAAGGCAAGAGCCTCCCCTAGCAGGAGGTGGGGTGAGTCGAGGGGGAGGGAGTGGGCAGACCCAAAGAGAAAGGGGCGCGGTCGAAGCCTGACAAAAAGGTACCGGAGCCCGGAAGCCTCTGGTCAGTCGAATTCCGGCTCTGAGTCAGACAACAGCTGGGACGAGTGGTTTCAGGAGTGTTCAATAACTGACTCAGGCTCTGACTCCGACAAAGAAATAGTAAAGGCAAATAAAATTAATAACCTTAATGCTCCTGCTTGGGTCAAAGAGAAGGAGCAAACCCCACTCACGGACTGGAGGAAAATAACAGTGGCGTGTGCTGGCTGGGCCCCTTCAGCCAAATTGGCCTTTCCGGTCCGAGTGGGGGGACAAGGTGGCAATCAGAGAACTTATTCACCAGTAAACCCTAAAGATGTGCAGGCAATTGTCAAAGCAATTGCGGACAGAGGAATCAATTCAGCTATGGTTTCCACCCTCATTTATAGTGTTTTTGGAGGGGATGACATGCTTCCATTTGACATTAAACAAACCTGCAGATTAATTTTTGACGGAGCAGGAATGATTGTCTTTAGACAAGAATGGGAGGACAATTGTGCAAAGCAATTAGCCTCGGTAACTGGGGCAGACCATCCACTACACTGCTCCAGCCTGCAGCGGTTAATGGGCACAGACCCGACCATGATCACCCCCCAGGCACAGGCCGAGGGCCTACGAGCCCACGAGGTCATGGTAACTACCCGTGCTGCTAGAGAAGCAATCCGTTCTGCCTCCAGAGCTATTGCTAGACCATCACCATGGGCCACAATAAAGCAAGGCGAGAGTGAGACTTTTACACAATTTGTAGATCGCCTCCAAGCAGCAGTCGATTCCTCAGTTTTACCCCCAGAGGCAAAGGGCCCTGTGCTAGCAGAGTGTTTGCGCCAACAATGTAATTCCACTGCCAAAGACATTCTGTGGTCACTGCCAGCAGGGTCCAGCGTTGCGGACATGATTAAGCATGCAGCAAAAGAAGAACAACTAGCCCCAATCCAGGCAGCCGTTTGTACTGCAATAACTAGTGTAATGGCATCCTTTAAGTGTGGCCAGGCAGGCCACGTTGCAATAAATTGCCCCCAGTCAAGGTACCCATCACGGGCAAAGTGTGGTCAGTGTTTGCTCATGCCTTTCGCGACTTTTGGATAAACATTCAAATCATCAAGTTCCCACTGCCAGCATCCCGTTTAGCCAAATCCAGTTTAATTTCTGCAGTAACTAAACCCAAGAAAAAGTCCGCACCAAGCCCTGCTTTTACCCTTACCACCGAGCTTGCAGCTACAGATCAAATCTCTAAACCAACTCCTTACGATCCCTTTTTTAGTGTGTTAAATGCTACCTTTGTGTCTTTGAACCAATCAAACCCAAACTTTACTAGTTCATGCTGGCTATGCTATGATATAGAACCTCCTTTCTACGAAGGTGTTGCCCTCAATGCTCCTTTTAGTTACTCAGCAGAACCAAACCCACACCAGTGTAGATGGGACACCCCCCGCAGAGGAATCACTCTGAATCAAATCACAGGCCAAGGTAAGTGCTTTGGCAATGCAACCTTGGCAAAGCAAAAAGGTAATGTCTGTATAGAAATTGTCAAACTTGATAAATCAACCAACAAAAAATGGGTGATCCCATCTGCATCAGGAGTGTGGGTCTGTCACCAGTCTGGTGTGAGTCCCTGTGTGTTCCTTAACAAATTTAATGACTCTGCTGACTTTTGTGTCCAAGTTCTGATTGTTCCTAGAATCCTGTACCATCAAGAAGAAGAAGTGTACCGCTTTTTAGAAGATCCCAACCGGCTCCACAAAAGAGAAGTAATAACAGGCATCACCATTGCGATGCTGCTTGGCCTGGGAGCTACCGGTGCAGCCACAGGTGTTTCAGCCCTTGTGAACCAACACCAAAGCCTTTCTCAACTGCAGATGACCATCGACGAAGACTTACAGAGGATCGAAAAATCCATTTCCTTTCTAGAAAAATCTGTTTCCTCTCTTTCAGAAGTCGTCCTCCAAAACAGACGAGGACTGAACCTCTTGCTACTGCAGCAAGGAGGCCTCTGTGCCGCCTTGAGAGAGGAATGATGTTTCTATGCAGACCATACCGGAGTTGTACGAGACTCCATGGCCGAGTTAAGGGAAAGATTAGCCCAAAGAAAAAGAGAGAGAGAAGCCCAACAGGGATGGTTTGAATCTTGGTTCAACCAGTCTCCCTGGCTGACCACCCTTGTTTCCTCTCTGATTGGCCCACTTACTATAATACTCCTGATGTTAATTTTTGGGCCTTGTGTACTAAACAAATTAATGTCGTTTGTTAGAAGCCGTTTAGAAAAAGTTAACATTTTGCTAGTTAACCGCACACAACTGCTTTAAAGTGCTCTTATTACATACATTTTGTATTGCTTCATTACATATATTTTGTATTGCCTTTTTTAACGTACTATATAGATCTTACTAACTTTTGCATTTCTATAACTTTATATTTTGTATGTTTTTAAAATAGTCATAAGGGAGGGGGGAAATGTAGCAGTTCAAGATAAGTTAGGGATAGGCGGTCGGAAGATGTCGCGCTGTACGGGCAGGCAGAACCCCCCTTTCCTCCTCAGTAAAGGTCACTTGACCCCTAATTAGCCAATAACACCTAGTTTATAACGTAAGCAGAAGGAAGTGATGCAGCTAACACAAGTTATATAAACCCATGTAACACACTAATAAACGCCATTTGCCATCCACCACACTGGTGTCTGTGAGCTGATGGCCCGAGTGGTCAAGGATTGACCGCCGTGCTGTTCCTGAACCAGGTCGCCACGCCTCACCTGAGGCAGCAATTCTCCCACACCTAGTCTCAGCCCTTTCTCTTTCCCCACAGCACCCGTGGCCAATGCCACCATCAGCCCTGGTCCCCTGTCACACCAGGTGCACGCAGGTGACCCTGTGACCCTGCGCTGCTCAGTGCAGGTGGGCTCAGCCCCTGTCACCTTCACCTGGCTGTACAATGGGCAGGAGGTGGCCCGGGGTCCCATCCTGGAGCTTGGGGACGTTGATGTGGGACATTCAGGCACCTACCAGTGCGTGGCCTCCAACCAGCTGGGACAGGATGGGCACCGCGTGTTCCGGGCACTCAGCCCTGAGCTGGCCCTGGAGGTGGCCCCTGGCTCACCCTGGGTCACAGGTGAGGTTACATGGGGTCACCGGGGTGTTCAGGGTTCCTGGGGCTCAGGGTGATCCTGATGTGTCCCCCTCTGTCCCCAGCAGTGGCTGTGAATGTTGGCAGGACCCTCCTGTTCCTGGTCCTGCTCCTGGCTGTCATCGGGGGCTGTCACTGCTGGCACCGCATGGGTGGATGACAGTGTGGGGTGTGGGGGTCCTGGAGTGAGGGGAAGCCCCCAGAGTGGGGGCAGAGATGGGGCAGCACCCAGGGCCCCTGAGCTGGGGGAAACTGAGCCCCCAGAGACCTCGGCTATGGGTCCAGGGCGATTTGGGGAGGATTTGGAGGGTCTTGGTTGGGCTCCAGATGCATCTCTGGGTGGGCTTTGAGAAACATTGGGGTGGCTCTGGGAGCTCCTGGAGCATTTGGCTACCTCCGCGAAGGCTGTGCAGGGATGTCTGTGGATTTTTCTGGGATCCTGGGGGAGTTTTGGAGGTGCCCCTCCCTTCCAGGCTTGGGGTTCTGGGCCTCAGAATGTGGGGACACCGTGGGTTGGTACAGGAGTTCTGGAGAGTTCAGAGGTGCTTGGAGTGTCTGGGGGGAATTGGGGGACTGGCGGGAATCGGGATTTGGGGGTCTTGTGGGTGGTTGGATGTGCTGAGGTCCCAGGAAGGTTCAGGGGTCCCAGGGTCCCCACAGTCACCTCCTCCCCTCTTCCTTGCAGCCGCCAGGAGGTCCCAGGACAGGTGAGCTGGGGGCTTCAGCCGGGATTTCTCTTTGCCCCTCCCCAGACACCCCTCAGACCCCCCTTATCCACACAGGAGCCCCCCAGATGAGGGGGCAGTGCTGGACCCCCACGCCGTGGGCACCGAGAGGGCAGGGGGTGAGTACAGGGGGGGACAGGGACACGTCTCTCATGGATGACACACCCCAGCCATGTCCCCACAACTGGAGTCATTCTAAGGGCCACCACGGGTGTCCCCCGGCCCTGCCCCACCTCGGGATCCACAAGTGACCAACGCGGAGCTGCCGGGAACCCACGGGCGACAGCAGGACCACAGTGACATCTACGAGAACGTGCTGTGACACTGGGGGCACTGGGGACACTGGAGGTTCCTGCCTGAGGGCACCCCCCGTGTGTGTCCCCTCCCCCTGGGCTCCCATGGGTGCCCACCGTGCACAGGGGGTGGCCCCGAGTGGGGAGTCCCCTGTGGGGCTGCCCAGAGCTCCCTGTTCCAGTGTTCCCAGTACCCCCAGGGGCTCCCCATTCCCTCCCCCATTCCCCCACTGCCAGGGGGCACAGGACCCTTGTCCCCCCGCTTGGACCCAAAATGCAGCTTTTTGATTAAACCAGGAGAAATGGTTTTTGTTTGTTCAGCTCTGCCCTGGTCAGCTCAGACGGAGGAAGGTCATGGTCAGGTTGTTGAGCACATGGGTGTGGGATTTACAGGATTACTGGGGCTCTCTCAGACCCTTGGGGACAGGGACAAAATGATCAAGTGGGACATTTCCACACTGGTTCCCTCGCAGCTGCCCCACCCAGGGGAAGGAGTTGCCGCTCCCTGTTTGTCCCCTCTCGGTGACACCGGCCAAGGGCTCGGGGACCTACGGCAGTGCCGCCCTGACACCACGGGCACCGATCCCACAGCTGCTGAGCCCCTCGGGCCGAGCTGGAGTACCGGGATGGGGCCGGAGGTGGACAGGGGTGTCCCCAAATCCCACCCCAAAGCCCGCCCCAGCTCCAGCCCTGCCCGGTGCCCCCCGGTGCCCAAAGCCCCACACCCGGCGCTCCCCAAATGGCCTCTGAGCCCCGGAGCTGCTGCGGAGCCTCCGCCGGACCCGGCCCTGGCACCCAGGAGCATTGACATTCCCCAGCCCCAGCACGGCCGCGGGGCAGAGCCTCTGCTCCATCCTTCCACACTTTTCCCTCTCCTCTGGCTGCCGTAGCCACAACCAGAGCATTCTTTCTGGGGCGTTCCAAAGAGCTACAGGCTCCTGGAGCACAACTGCTCTACAGCACAGATGGTTCGTGTCAAGGGCAGGGACAAGGAACAGGGAGAGGCCTTCTGCGTCGTTTCTGAAGGACTTTATACCCCAGAAGTTAAGGCATTGAAAAATAGCACAGAATTTGGGCTCACAGAGGCTTATAAGCAGGGGAGGTCTTAGGAAAGGAAACAATTTATGACCAATAAGGGTTACATGGGGGAGGAACATAAAGCAGGGAGTCCAATATATAGACCAATGAAAGAACACAGGGAGAGGGAACAATTCAAACTAAGCACTAGGGCTTCGAAGATTGAGGGATTGATAGGGAACAGTCCAGAAGAATGGGAAGGGTCAAAGAAGGATTAACAATTCTGTAGAAGGAGGGAAGGGCAGGTCTAGGGAAGGTAGACAACGAGGGTGAAGCAAGCTGTAGAGGAGAAAAGAAACAGTCCATTAGGGATGAGAAGCTAAGAACCACAACACATTTCGAGGGAGGGGCAGTGTGGAAGAGCAGCGCCCGGCTCCGTGTCACGGTGCACAGTGAGTGCAGGGATGGGCACGGGGAGCCCCCACAGCCTCCGCGGGCTCCTCAGCCCTGCCTGGGGACCCCCATCCCGCCCTGGCATCCAATATCCCTTCTCAGGCCCCTGCTCCACCCTTTGATCGTCTTTTGTTACCTGGATCCTTCAAACCCTACTCTCCCATGTCACCCTAATCCCTCTCTGGGGTCCCTGCACCCCTTCTTGGGTGCCCTTCTTCCTCCCTGAGATCCTCTCTATCCTCCTGCTAAGCCCCCTCCTTCCTCTACCCATGCCCCTTACCCCTCCCTTGTCCCCAGTCCCACCTGTGTCCCCTTGAAGGGGTCCTGCTCTCGGGGGTGTCCCTGTGGGTGCAGCCCCCGTAGGGAACATGTGGCACTGGGGGACTGCCTGGTGCTGAGCTGCACGGTGGCCATGGGGACATGTCCCCTGTCCATCTGGCACTGGGGGAGCTCAGGGGCACTGCTGGGCACTGATCCCCACCTGGAGCTGTCCACACTGGGGACAATGACAATGGCCACTACCACTGCTGGGCCACCAATGGTGACAGCGTGGCTAAAAGCCCCGATTGCATGTCACCATCCTGGGGAGCAGGACCATTGGGCTGGGGGTGACCCCACCTGTGGAATCCCCCATCCCACCCATGCCAACCTCACCCAACCCTCATCACACCATCCCTGTCCTGTCCCAGGGCACAGCCCCCAGCACTGCAGATCAGGGTCCCCTGTGACTGGAACCCTCGGGCTCCAGATTCCCCACCCAGGACATCCCACTCGTGGCTCCCTCATCCCACCTGTCACATCCATCCCACAGTCCAGGTCACAGCCACTGCCACTGCGTGTCACCCTGACAGCTTAGCAGGACCCTTGTGATTGGGGTGATTCCACCCACAGCCTGCCCCAGCCTGCCCCATCCCACTCCCACTCCATCCTCATGGCACCCATGGCATCCCCTCCTCCCACACCCACTGATGGCCACAACCACTGCCACACTGGCTGGGCCCCACACTTGGATGGCCACTGGCTTCAAGGAGGAGGAGTTGGGGAGCTCCTTCCTGCCTGGGGCTCCATTCCCAAGCTGCTCTTGCTGCCTCAGATCCTGCAGGGATCAGCAGGAATGGAGAAGTCTGGAACAGGATTTCTCCCAAAACCCAAGAAACCCAAAGTGTCCCAAACCCTCAGGACAGAAACCACACGGGGGATATAGTTGAGAGCAGCGGTGAGAGGGGCCAGCCCCCAACAGCTTCAGCCAATCTCGATTTTCATGATCTCAGCCCTGTGGCATCAAATGGGGGCCAAATCAGCCTTTTCCATGATAAAAAAGTGCAATTTTCACAGTGGTGTGGAGTAGGGGCCAGAAGGGTTCTTGTGTGTTTTGGATGCTGGGAGAAGAGTCTGGGGTTTGCTCCTTGTTGGGAGCTTTCTCTGGAAATTGTTGCTGTTGTGACCCTTTGGATTGTGTATCTTGTTCCTGTTGCTGTTTTTTGTTCTCTTGTTGCTGTTTAAGGAACTTGTTCTTCTCTCAGGCCTTTGGGATCTTTGATTTCTGTGCATCCCCTGGGAGTGGGAGATGCAGCAGCCCTGGGTTTTTAGTGTGTTGGTGGTCAGGATTTTTCCTCTTGTTTTCTTTCTCTCCAGGAGTTGGTCCACATTTGTTGCTGAGAGAGAATAAGGACCATCCCTAAGAGAGACTAAAGAAGTGGCCAAGGATGGGGGAAGGGGTGCAGCTCTCTGGAGCCTCTTAGCCCGTGGGGTTCTTCCCTTGGGAAGGGCAGGGATACGGCAAGATTTTGGCCTGGGTATGAGGGGCTGGGCTCAGCTCCCGGCTCTGTCTCCATCTGGGGATCGGAAGGAACAGTCAAAATGCTTCCCGCAGGGAGAATTCACTTCCACCGCCAGAATCCAGCCCTGTACTGCTTCTTCCTTACTGTGAGTGAGTCTTTGGTCGGAAGAGCAGGCGTTGAACTGCGAGCTTGTTAACATCCACTTTGACTGGAAAGAACCCTCACCAACTCCTCAGACACCTCAGGGGAAAACCGGGGACTCCCATCCCCTCCTCCTCTGAGGGAGCCTCTCGTGGCTGCGTTTGGGAGCCAGCCCAGCCCTGCCATGTTTCTGCCTTTGCTCTGGTTGTTTTTGCTGCACTGGAAGCCAGCACCGTGTGCCTGCTGGGACATCCTGCACTTGTCGCGACAGCTGCGGAGTTTCTGTTATTTTTCATAGTGCCACTCTGGGGTCTGCTCACCTCTGCCATTCCAGCTTGCTGCTTCCGAAGTTCTTGCTACAGCACATTTCACTATCTGGAGGGGAAGCAGGACAAATTCCCTGAGGTGTGTTAGCAAAGAAAGCCACTTTTCCACCTCGTGTGCCGGCTGCGCCCGCCATTACCATGGAGACACAGAGAGAGAAAGAGAGAGAGAGCGGAGCTGGCACCACAGCGCCCCCTGCAGCCACGGCGGAATCATTGCACCCACCCTGCCCGGCCGGGAGCCACCAGCGCCGCTGCTGGCTGTGCCGGGAACTGCACCGCAGGGGAAGGGCCTGCAGCCATTGTTGAGGTTCTGGTTCTGTTTGTTGCTGCCATTGTTGTTGTTTGTTTGCCTTGTTACCCATATATGTATATAGTATTAATGACTCAGACCCCAAGGGGGAATGAGTTCTAAACATTTTACTGATAACAATAAAAAATTCATAAAGCAAAAGACTCGTCCAAAAAATGGCGGCTTCACCTTTTATACCCCTGGTTTTGCATCAGCTTGATGCATATTCATGATTTTACACAGTCTCGGCCTCTGCCACTCTCCTCAGCGTAAACTGAGTTTGGTCACTGTGGTCCTCTGGGCCACGATTCCATAAAGTTAAAGCAGTTAACTGTGATATAACAGGAGCCATTCTGCTTTGGGTTTCTTGGGGGGGATCAGAGGCTTGCTTGGACAATCAGTTTTGCCCTCGTCCCGTCGCCTTTATCTCCTTGTGGTCCTTCTTCCCTGTCCACACCAGTGCTTCCCTGCATCACTGCTTCCAGGAGGCAGCTCGTTCCTGCAACGACCTGGTGCTCCACTGCTTCCCCAGCCTGGTCCTCCACCACTTCCCCAATGGAGAGGATTCTTCCCGCACCCAGCTGCACCTGCTGCCACCGAGTGTCCCCCATGGCCTGCCACCCCATCCACAGCCTGGTGCTCCGCCATATCCCCGGCAGAGTGGAGGCTGCCTGCACCCACCCGCTGCCTCTGCCATGTTGCCCGTGTTGCCCGCAGCAATGAGCCTGCCGCCCCAGTCCATTGCGGCACTTGCCCGCAGCACCTGCCCACAGCAGCCGCCCACAGCCATCACTTGCCAATGCCAGAGACATGCAGGTGCTGCCGCTTGGAAATCGTTCCCAGCCACTCACAAAAGCCACGAGGGCTCGCCGCACACACACTACATCTGCTGAGTGATGGCAACAGAGCCCGGGGTTCTTGTGGTAACACTGTCCGTGTCTTCTGTTTCTGTTC
Organism: Sylvia borin; assembly: GCA_014839755.1. NCBI lineage: Eukaryota > Metazoa > Chordata > Aves > Passeriformes > Sylviidae > Sylvia > Sylvia borin. The sequence goes on from JACEWE010000125.1 coordinate 11,333, forward strand.
CTTCTCTTTCTCTCTCTGTCTCTCTTTTTCCCTCTCTACTCTCTCTTCTATCTCCTTCCCATAAGAACACTTATCCTCCTTTATGAATTAACAGTTCTCAGATATCATATTGCTGCATTTGTGCTTCATTTTCCTCTGGGAAATCAATCATAATGAATCCTTCCCGACTGCTCCTTTTACAGTGGGACAGGACAGGGGGAGTGGGAGGGGGAAGGGGGAACCCCTAGGTGTGCTGCGAGCACTGTGGGGAGAGAATGGGGAAGTCACTGGGGGTACTTGGAGCACTGAGATGGGGGTTGGGGAGCCCCTGCAGGTACTGGGAAGGGGCTGGGGGAGCCCCTGGGGGTACTGGGATAGGAAATGGGGAGCACAGGGTGCTTTGTGTAGCCTCCCCCTGACTCATGACCACCTCCCTTGGAAGGGTGGGAAGCCACAAGACCCACGGATGGAACACCCCCAGTGTCGCCCCGTAGCTCCCGTTTCCCAGAGTGACACTACCTTTATTGTAGATGGTCATACATGTCACTGGGTTCCCATGGTTGCCCATGTGGCCCCAGCAGCTCCGAGTAAGTTGCCTGAGGATCCCCCCTGAGGGGTGCCAGGGGCTCCTGGGGGGCCCTGTGGGAATAAGGGGAGGTGTGGACGGGGATGGGAGGTCCTGGGTGTTTGGGTAAAAGGCGTACTATGGCTGGAACATGCACTCACCTTTCCTGGTGCTTCCTGGCAGCTGCAAAGAAAAACTGAACGGGTGACTTTGGAGTCCCGGGGGCCTCCATCCACCCGTGGGCATCCTGAACCACCCCAGGGCACTCAATTCCCCCCAGGTCTCCCAGCATCCCTGATGCCCCCCAGAAACCCTGAACCACTCCACTTCCCCCAACACCCTGATGCCCCAGAACCCCAGACCTGGCAAGGAGGGGGACCCTCTGCATTCTCCAAAAATCCTCAACAGAACCCCCAACATCCCTGCATGACCCTGCAAAACCCCAAGGCCCCGAGCCGAGGTCACTGGGGGCTCAGCCCCTCCCAAGTCAGGGGCTGTGAGTGCCACCCAATGGCCCCTGTATTCTGGGGGCCTTCCCACTATTTTCCAGGATCCCCATCCCTCATTGTCACCCACACATGCAGAGCGACCAGTGGAAGGTCACGATGCCACCCATGAGCAGGACCAGGAACAACAGGAACCCAACGACCCCTGCAGCCACTGCAGGAAACAGAGGGGGACACACTGGGGTCACTGGGGTTACTCCAGGGGCTCTGCAGTCCCAGTGACCTCATGGGTTCCCCTCCTGTGCCCTGTTGTTTGTTTCCCTGCTAGGAAGAGAGTGGGCTGAACCCAGGTCGTCTATGACCCGAGGGTCTCAGACCCACCTAGGAACCCTGTGTGAGCCCACCTGTGCCTCCTTGTCCCCACGATGTCACCTCCAGGGCCAGCTCGGGGCTGAGTGCCCGGAAAACACGGTGCCCGTCCTGTCCCAGCTGGTTGGAGGCCACGCACTGGTAGGTGCCTGAATGTCCCACATCGACGTCCCCAAGCTCCAGGATGGGACCCCGGGCCACCTCCTGCCCATTGTGCAGCCAGGTGAAGGTGACAGGGGCTGAGCCCACCTGCACCGAGCAGCGCAGGGTCACAGGGTCACCTGTGTGCACCTGGTGTGACAGGGGACCAGGGCTGATGGTGGCATTGGCCACGGGCACTGCGGGGACAGAGACAGGCCTGAGGCCAGGGGGAGGGGCTGTCACCCGGTGTGGGGACAGGGGAATGGGGGGAGGGAGTGTCAGACTGGGGACATGAGGGAGTCTGTGCATGGTGGCACCTGGAGACAGAGGGAGCCTTTCACCCAGGACTGGGACTTACAATGGTGGTTACCAGTCACCCATTGGGGATGCTGTGGGTGAGGGCAGCCAGAGCCAGAGGGTCCCGGTCACCCAGGGCTGTGACCTGCAGTGAGGGGGGGCTGTGACCTGGTGTGGGATGGGGGATGCTGTGCTTGAGGTCACTCCCACCCTGAGGGTCCCGTTCACCTGACCTGCAGTGAGGGGCTCTTGGCCAACTGTCCCTTTTGCTGGCCCAACACTGCTAGTGGCTGCTGTCCTTGTCCCCAGTGTGGTGCAGCTCCAGGCAGGGTCAGTGCCCAGTGATGCATCTGAGCCCTCTCGGTGCCAGAGGAGTGACATGGGACCTGTCCCTTTGGCCACGGTGCAGCTCACCAGGAAGTCACCCAGTGCCACCTGTCCCCCACAGGGACACCCCCAAGAGCAGAACCCCTGCAGGGGGATATGGGTGGGATGGGGGATCTGTGAGGGGTGGGAGATATGGGGAGTGGCAGGAGGGGATTGGAGGGGACCCCACTGAGGGAGAAGTGGACCCAGGGCGGGATGTGGGATGGCTCAGAGAGGGTTCGGGGGAGCCCTGGGAGGGACTAGGGGGAAGCAGGGAGGGGTGGGAGCAAGCCAGGTAGGGAAGGGAGAGCAGAGGATGAGCAGAGAACTCAGAAGTGGTATAGGATGCCAGGTGGGGCTGGGGGGACCTGGAGTGGGACCCAGACAAAGATGGAGGGACCCGAGAAGGACATGGGAAGGTGTGGATGACCCAGGCAGGGATGGAAAGAAGGATGAGGGATGCAGGCACTGGTGGGGGAAAGCTGGGAAGATGTTGGGGTTTTCCATCCCCATTCCCACATTCACCATGGACTGTCACTGTCACTGTCACTGGTGCTGACATCTCCCAGGACCGTGATGGCCCAGAGTTCACCCAGCCCCCGCAGCGGTAGCTGCCACTGTGGTGCAGCTGCAGGGGGGACAGGGACAGCTCGGTCCCATTGAGGGGCCCACCCAGATCCTTCTCCTCGTGGTAAAATCGTACTCCAGTGACTGTGCCATCCTGCCAGCCCTGGCAGCGCAGTGTCACCGTGTCCCCCTCCAGCAGCAGCAGCGCTGGCAGCTGCAGAACAAGACGCTCTGTGGGACAGGAAGGACTTGTCACATCTGGGGTATCTGAGGGACCCCAAAGGCCTTGGGAGGCACCAGAGGTCCCCCATTTCAACAAGGAGTCTCATTGCACTGGGATGCTCTGGGATGTCCCTGTGAGCAGGGGATAGGCTCTTGTCACACAAGGGGTGTGACCCAGGAAGTGGAGCCCACCCAGAGCCCTCGGGGAGCCCGGGAGTGCCAGGACACACATCACCTCTCACCATTTAAGACATAGATGCGGGGGCTGAGCCCGGTGCCAGGTCTGTCACACTGGTAGGTGCCACTGGTGGTGACAGTGAAGCTGTTGGGTCCCTTCTGCCACCAGCACTTTCTGTCCTTGTACCAGGTGGTGGCACTGGTGGTCCCCGAGCCCTGGCAGGTCAGTGTCACCCGGTCCCACAGCACCGCCGGCCTCCAGGGGGGCTCCACCAGGAGCTGCGTTGTCTGGGCACCTGCAGGTGACAGGGGACACCAGCCTGCCAGGACCACCATAGGGCTGGGGACAAAAGGGCAGGGACATGGCAACCCCTGAGGACTCACCAGCGAGGCCGAGGGTCTGGGCTGGAAGGGAGAAGGGACAGGGCTGGGTGGTGGTGGCCCTGCAGGGACAGCAGTTCCTGGGGGACAGGGTTTGGGGTTCTCCCCAGTGTTCCCAACGAGACACTGGTCCCCATGAGAAAGTGCTCAGGGATGTCCCCAACAGGTCTGGAGAGACCAGTCTGTGTCACAGCTGCCCACACGCCACATCCCTGTGGCATGGACAGCTGAGGGACGTGGAAACTGCAACCGCCTCAAGCTGAGGTGGGACATGGGGACACTGTGAACACGCTGAGTGTGGGGACACCACAGAGCCCTCATGCTGCCACAGGGCACCTCCACCAGCCCCATGGCACCTGTCCCCATGGCCCATCCTCAAGGGCTTAAGCCCCTTGTCCCTGCATCCGTGCCCCTGTCACCACAGCTACCCCAGTCCCAATGGGCCTGTCCTGATATCCTTATCCCCAGATGTCAGTCCCCCTATTCCTGTCCTCTCATTCCTGTCCCCACAGCCACCCCACAATCCCTGTCACACCAGCACCCACCTCATGCTCTGGCTCTGCTGGCCTTGGGGACCTCAGGGGACCCCACAGCCCCCCTGTGCCCCCTCCCCACCAGTCTCTGCCTCACCAGGGCCCATCCCCGGGGTGTCAGGCCCGTGCCCGGGGCACTCACCCCACAGGAGCAGTGCCACCTTCCCGGCCATCCCCGTGTCCCTGGCCGTGTGGACTGGCTGTCACTCGCTGCTGTGGCCACCGGTCCCCTGGGTGGTGGCTCTTTAGCCAAAGAGGAAGGAAGTGAGGTCACTTCTTGTCCCCACGTGTAGGTGGCCTTTGGTGGAGGCAGGGTGGGGAGTGGCTGGGAATGTAGAGGGACTCGCTGGGACATGGTGTGAGTCCTTGTGGGACATGGGGATCCCAGGACTTGGGGGCTCCAGAGATGTGGGGAGCTAAGGAGGGATTTCCAGAGGAGCAGGGTGACCCAGGGATAAGGTCCCTGGGGAACTGCGGTGCCATGGGAATGGGGTGCCTGAGGAAGGGGAGACACAGGGGATGGGGATCCTGGGGAATGTGAGTCTCATTGGGTGGGGGGAACCAGGCATGGGGGTCTCAGGGGAATATGGGCTGCAGGGATTTGGGATCATGGGATGCAGGTTTCAGAGGTCTCAGGGATGGAGGTTCTGGGATTACTGAGGAGTCCTTGGGATGGGATCAAGGGGAGAGTAGTGCTGGGCTATGGAGATCCTGGGAAATGGACATCCTGGGATGGGGGTCCCCAGGAGGGGGAACCTGGGGAATGAGGCCCCATGGATGGAGGCACAGGGGAATGGGGGTCTCAGGGATGGGCAGTGGCTGGGTGGACACGTGGGCTGTGGCTCCTTCATCGGATGCCTCAGATTTCGGGGTGACACAGATAAAAGCAGAGACTTCCATAGTGCTGGTGGTCTGAGGGAATACCAGGGGGTTCCCATGGTGCTCTGGCTCTGTGCTCCCCACCCTGGGAATTTTTCCTCTTTTTATTCCTATTTGTTCTTATTTTCCTCACTGTTGTACACTCCTCCTCGCAGTTCATGGCTCAGCGATCCCCAGGAGCACCTAAGGAGGTTGAGGGGACACCAGGGAGGAGGGAAGGGAGTGTGGGGTGTAGGGATGGGTGGGGAGGATTTGGGGGATGGGGATGTTGGGCTGTGCCCCTCCCAACACTTTCACTTTCTTTTTCCTGGACAAGAAGGAAGAGGCCGTTTGTGCTGAGAGTCAGATGGGAAAGCAGTGCCGGGTCTGCCCTGGGGGAAACCAGGGGGCTCCTGTCCTGGGAGGTCCCTGTTCTGGGGATGACACGACCCGGCAAAATCCAGACCAGGGGTGACACATCCTGGCATGAGGGTACCCTGCCAGGGGATGGCAGTTCTGGAATCGTCCCTGCACATTCCTGGTCGGGTGACTGTCCCAGGGGTGACACATCCTGGGACCCCTGTCAATCCAAGTGTGGGGCCCAGCCATGGCCCAGCCCCATGCACAGGGATGGGCATTGGCCAGCCCTGCTCTGGCCAGCCCCAGGGGGCAGCCAGGACCTGAGGGTCCCCCCTGCCCCCTTGGCTTGCATTCTGGCAGCTTTAGAGCTGCTGCAAAGGTGAGAATTCTGTGGGGGAAAAAGGCGTGGCTGTGGTTTGCTCAGCCCTGCAAGAAGCACAAAAGCCAATGGCAGCCCAAGCAGTGGCTCTGCGAGGGCCTTTGATGGTTTTCAGAGCAGGGCTGGCTGGAAACCCCCCTGCAGGGTCAGCTGTGAGGGAACCAGCCCGGAAATGCAGCAATTGATCATTTAGTCCCTGACAAAAGCAAGGGGCTGAGAGAGTCCCAGAAGTACTGGAGATCCCACATTCATCTGCTCAACAACCTGATCAGGACCCTTCTTTTTGAACAAAACCTCCAGCGATTTGGAACCTTCCATAAGGAATGTTTGGGTTCTGGATGTGGGCACCAGAAGAGAGGGGAAAGTGTGGAAATACTGAGCAGGGGCTCCACCCGTGGATCTGGGGAACAGGGCTGTCCCTGCAGGAGCAGGGAGTGCCCAGGGAGGGGAATTCAGGGCAGGGTGGAGTGCATTTACCAGGGGAGCAGACCCTGAGGGACACACGGGCATTTCCATGGATTCCTGTGCACTCTTCCCAGGATGGACAGAGTTTCTCCCCTTTTAGGAGTAGAAGCCCTGGGAAGTAAATCAAGTTCCAGGGTGGGAAGGAGAAAAATGGGAAGAGTTCCCAAATATGGCCCAACCAAAGCCTTCCCTCTGGGCTGGGTTGCTGCCCAGCAGGCAGGGAACAATGCCATGGACCAGTTGGACACTCAGGGAGATTCCACACTCTGTGTTATCCACAAGCAAACGCTGCTGATATGCACCAATTGGCTCCTATAGGGAACCAGAATGTCTCATTTCTTTGGAAATTTTTGTGCTTTTATTGTGAGTAACTTGTTGGGGGAGTAACAATAAAAAAAAACATTTTATCAACTAGACCATTTTATTCATTGTCAGTTTAATTTTTGCTCAAGTTTTTTCTATCAGAAAAAAAAAAAAAAAAAGTCTGGGAAAATATTTTTGCCTTTATTTCCTGGTTGAAAATCTTTTTTTCAACCAATTGGGCATTACAGAATTACTCCAAACTTATCCTGGCATTTACCATCATCAGGGCAAGGTTGTATGAGGTGCCCCCTTAAGTTTGGGAAGCCCAGAGGTCACAGGGCCCCACTGAGGACAGTGGGAATGCTCAGGGCCCCGCCAGAACAGAGGTCCCCAGGATGTGCCACTCTGGGACAGGAATCCCCAATGATGTGGCACCCCCAGAACAAGGAACCCTTTAGGACAACACCCTGGGACAAGACCCAGGTGTCACCAGAGCAGAGGAGCCCTTTTCCCTGAGGGCAGGACCCCTCTGGATGTGCCCCCCCAGGACAGAACCCACATCCTCAGCTCAGCATAAACAGCCACTTCCTTCTGCTGCAGCAAAGAGAAAGTGAAAATCTTTCACCCCCACAGACCCCCAAGCACTGCCTGCAGCCCCCACACCCCTTTGCCCCTTCCTGGGATCCCCCCACTGTTACCTGCTCAGGTGTTCCCTGGGATGGCTGAGCCAGGAAATGGGGGACAGGAAAAAGCCCAGGGGTGTGTGGGGCACAGACCCAGAGCCCCAACCCTGGGGTGTCCCCCTGGCCATGAGCACATTGTGGGGGCTGTGCTGGGCTCTGAGTCCCCCCAAAATCTGAGGCACTCAGGGAAGGAGCTGCAACCCCTGTGCCCACCCAGCCACTCCCCATCCCCGGGACCCCCATTCCCCTGGGAACCCAACCCTGGGACCCCCATTCCCTTGGTCTCTCCTCCCTGGGACCCCCATCCCAGGAGTCCCATTGTCCAGGACCACCATTGCCTTGATCCCGTCCCATGGGCTGCTTCTTCTCTCAGAGCCCCTCTTCCCCAGGGTCCCCTTTATCCCCCTGCCCCCCAACCCTGGGATCCAAAATCCCTGGGGACCATGTTCCCACAGGACCCCCATCTCTGAACCTCCCCAGACATAGAGAACTCAATTCCCCGGGACCCCCATTCTCCTGAAAACCCATCCTTGGTTTCCCAAAACTCAGGGGCCCCCACTCCTGGGAACACCATCCCCCACTGAGCCCCCAGACTATCCCATAATGTCCCCAGCCTGTCCCCTATTGTGCCTCCACCCTTCTCTTGCCCTCCCCCTACCAGGGGCCACCTACATGTGGGTATGAGCCGTGACCTTTCCTCCTTCCTCTTCATCCAAAGAGCCACCACCCAGGGGACCGGTGGCCACAGCAGCGAGTGACAGCCAGTCCACATGGCCGGGGACACGGGGATGGCCGGGAAGGTGGCACTGCTCCTGTGGGGTGAGTGCCCCGGGCACGGGCCTGACACCCCGGGGATGGGCCCTGGTGAGGCAGAGACCGGTGGGGAGGGGGCACAGGGGGGCTGTGGGGTCCCCTGAGGTCCCCAAGGCCAGCAGAGCCAGTCCATGGGCATGGAGCCCATTGTGACCAGAGTCATGGGGTGGCTGTGGGGACAGGAACAGGGAACTGGGATATGGGGGACAGGAACCAAGGGAAACAGATGTGGGGACAAGGATGTGGCAAAGGCAATCTTGGTACTGGGGCGGCTCTAGGGACAGGGACACAGGGACAAGGGAAAAGGGCAACTTACTATGCAGTTTGGCTATGGGGACAGGTGCCATTAGAATGGGATCATGGGCACAGGGCCATGGGGATGTGGCTGTGGGGACAGGAGCTGTGAGGATGGTGGTGACGACCTGTGGGAGAATGGGGTGTCCACAGTGTCCCTATGTCCTGTCTCAGCCAAGGCTGACTGAGGTGTCCCTGTCCTCAAGACCTTTCTACACCGGTGTTCCTTTGGGGACAGTCTGAGGACAGACACCACACCTTGTCCCTCAGCTGCTGCTGTCCCTGCAGGGCCACCCCCACCAAGCCCTGTCCCTTCTCCCTTCCAGCCCAGACCCTCGGCCTTGCTGGTGAATCCTCCGGGGATGCCATGTCCCCACCTTGCTGTCCCCAGCCCTACACAGTGGTCCTGGCAGGCTGGTGTCCCCTGTCACCTGCAGGTGCCCAGACCACCCAGCTCCTAGTGGAGCCCCCCTGGATGCCAGCGGTGCTGTGGGACCGGGTGACACTGACCTGCCAGGGGTCAGGGACCGCCAGTGCCACCACTTGGTACAAGGACAGGCAGCACTGGTGGCAGAACAGACGTGACAACTTCACTGTCACTTGTGTGACAAACCCCACAGTGGGCTCATCCCCCCTGTGAGAGTCTCAGATGGTGAGGGAGGTTTGGTTGTCCTCAGTGTGGCCCCTGTGGGACCCCGAGGGGTCTGGCTGGATCCGTCCCAATGGGTCACTCCCTGGTGTGACCTGAGCCTGTCCTCTGCACATGGGGACATTCCAGAGCATCCCAGTGCAGGGGGACCCTGTTTGTGCAAGTGGGGACCCCTGGTGGCCCTCTGGGTGGGACCACCAGTCCCTGAGAGTCAGTGAAATAAATCTCTCAAGAATTCAAAGTCACCATCAAACTCCAAAGTTTCTTGAAGTTTAAATGAGTCCCACTGAGGGACATGACTGAGAAAGGACTTTAATGACCCTCCCATGGATTTGGTGTTGGCTACAGTGGTGTCAGCCCCAGAGAATGTTTAAAAAGCTTTTCAAGAACTCTTTCAGGAACTTTTTGAGAACTTTTTGAAGTTAGATTGAAAGTCCAAAGTTTCTTGAAGTTTTGATGGGACCCAGTGAGAGATATGGCTGAGAAAGTGTCCCCAGGTTCCAGTTAGAGCAGAACACTGCAGGCAGTGGTGACAGGTGGGGACAAACCAGGGAAAGGTGTCTCTGATGCTGAGCAAACCCTGTGCCCTGTCCAGCCCAGGCTGTCCTACAGTGTCCATGCCCTGTGCCTCTGTCCCTGCAGGCTGTCGTCACCCCCCGGCTGCCCCACCTGGCTGGGCCCTTCCTTTGCTGACAGCTCTGCGTCCTGCCTGCCTCTGCCTGGCCACACAGAGCCTTGGGCTTGAAATGAGGAGGGTTCATTCAACATTTACCATGCCTGTGAATTTTTGACAAAGGAACAAGGTGTGTAGGGCCTGCTTTGCCAGCAAGCATGGTTTTAAGACAAGAAGAAGGCATCTGCCTCAAGAGTCCACCGATAGGAAATAAAGACTGAATCTGGGAACATGGGGTTGGTTTTATGGTAATGGCTAAATTGGAATACAGATGCAGCAATGCTATATAAGTACCACTCTTAGAATCACATGTCCACATAAGGTTATGAGTTCCTACATCTGACCTAAGCCTAAAGAAGTGATGCCCTCTTAATTGCAGGGCAGTGCTCAGGAGTCTTATTGTGATATTTCATAGATTTGGTGACAGAGGGCCCTCACAGAACCAAGGAGGCTACTGTGACACGTGGGAATCTCCTGAAACCAAAATCCTTTTTGACACGGCAGGGCCACATGGAACCAATGGTCCATTGTAATAGTGCAGATCCAGGGAGACCATGGAGACACTCTGGAACGTCATGGAATCAAAAGTACATTGTGACAGAGAAAGGCTTCATGGAACCAAGAGTCCATGGTGACACAGCCAGGCCTTGTTTGAACAATGGAACCATTGCTGATACTACAGAAACACATGGAACCCAGGGGCTGCTGTGACACTGTATGGCCTCAGGGAACCCAGGGGCCACTGTGACACACTGGGGCTGCATGGAATGGAAGGTCCCATGTGACAGTGCAGACCCAAGGAGACCATGGTGACACTGCGGGGCCTCGTGGAACCAAGCTGACCATGTTATACTGTGGGACCTCATGGAACAAGGGTCCGTGGTGACACTGCGGAACCAAGGAGATTGTTGTTGGCTGTATGAAAGCTCACGGAACCAGAGGTCCATTGGGACACAGCTTGGCCTTGTGCAACCAAGAGTCCATTGCAACTCTGTTGGGCCCCAAGGAACCATAAGCCGTTGTGACACAGCGTGGCCACATGGAGCCAAGGAACCATTGAGACACTGAGGAACCTCATGGAAAACTAAAGGTCTCTTGTTACACTGTGAGGCCCTGTGGAACCAAGGGGCCATTGTGACACTGCAGGGCCTTGTATAACCAAGAGGCCACTGTAGCACAGCAGGGCCTCATGGAATCAAGGGGACCATAGTGACACTCAGGGGCTCCAAGGGACCAAGGGGGCATTCCTTTAGTGCAGAACCAAGGAGACCATTTTAACACTGTGGGGCATCACGGAACCACAGGTCCATTGTGACACAGCATAGCCACATGAAACCATAGAGGCCATTTTTACACCTGGACACCTTGTGATACCAAAAGGCCATTGTGGCACTTTGCATCCCCATGGAATCAAGGAGTCCATTGTGACACTATGAGGCCCTTTTGAGTCCAAGGCCAATTGTCACACTGTGAGGCATGACTGAACCAAGGAGGCAAATGTGACACCACAGGGTCCCATGGAGCTAAGGATTCATGGAACAGTGTCGGACTCATGGAACCAAAGGTCCATTGTGACACTGCGCGGTCACATGGAATCCTGGGGACCAAAGTGACACTTCAAAGCCACATGGAACCAAGGGTCCACTGTGATGCTGCAGTACCAAGGAGACCCCTGTGACATGGCAAAGGCCTCATGGAAACAAGGGGGGGACAAATGTGATGCTACAAGGCCCAATGAAAGCACAGGGCCAGTGTGACACAGCTGGGCCTCATGCAGCCAATGGGCCATTGTGATCCTGAGGAACCCAAAAGAACCAAGGGGCCACTGTGACACTGCAGGACTATAAGGAATCATGGAGACCATTGTGACACTGTCGGAAGTGGAACCAATGGGGCCATTGTGTCATTGTGCAGCTCCAGGGAACCAAGGAAACCATTTTGACACTGCAAGGCCTCATGGAAGCAAGAGACCATTGTGACACTGTGGGGCTCCATGGAAACAAGGGGCCAGTATGACACAGTGGGGCCCTGGGGTCAGTGTGACACAGCGGGGCCCTGTGGAACGAAGGTTCCAATATCAAACTATCATTGTGACACTGTGGGGCCCTGCAGATCCAAGGGAACAGGTGACAAGTCTGGTTGGCTTGGCCTGACTGACTCAACTGACCTCAGCATGGTGAGGGTGTCCTCTCATGTGCCCCTGAAACACTGGGGTTCTGGGCTTTCCTTTCTATGGGAAAGAACCATCCCTCCTGCCCAGGCACTCATGGCCAAAATTGTAACTTCTCCAAAATTCACTGTATGCAAGGCTTTCTCCCAGACTAAAGCTGCCAGGACGCACAGGCCTGTCTCACCGTGGCCTCCAGTGGTTTCCTCTAATCTGCCCTCGACATACTGGGTCTCTGTGCTTTCTTTCCTGTGGGAATGAACTGGCCCCCTCATCCCGGCACCCATGGCTGAAATTGGGATTCTGCCTCCAACATTCCATATATCCGAGATATGGAAGTCAAGGTGTTTATTCCATTGCTCCCAGATGAAAGGTGCCAGGACAGACAGGTCTGGTTGGCCTTGGACTCTGGTGGCTGCCATTCATCAGCCCCTAAAATACTGGGGCTCTGTGCTTCTCTTCAGGTGGAGACCATGGTGACACTTCTGGGCCTCATGGATCCAAGGGGCCATTGTTACACTCTGGGAATTTCGTGGAACCAAAGGGATCACTGTGGCACTGGTGGGCTGCATGGCCCCAAGTGGCCAGTGTGAAGCAGCAGGGCTTTGTGGAACCAAGGGAGCATGGAACAGATCTGGCTGGTTTGGCCTCCCAGGGACCACCTGACAGGTGCGGCTGATAATGGAATGCTGAGGGCTGCCTCTCATCAGCCCCTGCAGCACTGGGGCTCTGTGCTTTCCTTCCTACGGAAAAGAATAATCCATATTTCCAGGTGCAGAGAGGCCGGGCAGGGCTGGCCATGGCCGCCAAGGGGCCCTGAGCCCCGCAGGAGGATGGAGCTGGGCCACAGCCAAAGGGCCCCGTAAACCTGGGCTGGGCGGCCAGGGCTGCCAACGCCTGGGGACAGAGGCTGGCATTGGGGACAAATGTCCTGGGCCCCCTCCCTGCTGTGCCCATGCCACCAAGGGCACAGAGCAGCCTCCTCTCTGGGCCACTTGCCTGTTTTCAATGCCTTCCACAGGCGCTGGCCCTGCCCCACACGGCCTGGGCTGAGTCCTGCCCCTGCACGCTGCCACAGGCCGAGATGGACACTGATGGTTTGTGTGGCAGGCTCTCTGAGCCCAGCCCAGCTCCCTGCCAGCTCTGCCAGCTGCCCTGAGCTCTGTGCAGCACCAAGGGCCTCTCCCCAGCCCAGCCCAGCCGGCTCTGGCCCCACAGCTCTGCTCAGGGCAGGCTGCTCTGGGCAGGGGCCCCACGGCCTCAGCCCCTGGCAAGGGCACAGCAGCAGCTGCAGCTCAGAGAGGGCTCAGCCCCAGCCATGGGGAAGGTGCTGGGAAAAGAGGGGAAAAGGAGGCTCCCTGTGTGCCCTGCTCCCCTGTCCCTGAGGTGCTGAGAGCTCTGCAGCCCCTGCTGCCATCCCACCTGCCCAGGCCAGCACAACAGCCCCGGCCTTGGGGCCCTCCAGAGCTGCTCCTGCTCCAGGCCCAGGGCCCATCCCAGAGCTGGGGCAGCCACAAAGCTGTGTCCATTTCTGTTCATTGCTGCCCTGATGAGGATGGATCCTCAGCCCCTTGGAGACTGCTGCTGAATTTTGCTACTGCAGAGGCCTCTTTTTTCTTGAGCTCATCATTTCAGGAATTCATTGAGAAAAGCTCATACATATTAGATCCAAACACCTGAAAAACAAAAACCCCTAGGAATAATTTTTCTATTTTTCTATGATCAATTAGACAGATTTCAGAAGTTTTTTCAGTGTGGATATAGTACATTGAAAACAATGCAGAGAGAATTGTTTTGTCCTTTGAAGTTTTTTTTTTCCTGTTTCTAGATTGATATCAGCAATGTCCAATTGAAAGTGATCCCCAGAATTTGCTAATGCAACCTGAACAGATATGAAAATCAAGACCCTTCATAGCTGACAATCAATCAGAATTTGTCCCACTCACTCACGACCATGTTGCTCATCCAACCCCTGGCACTCCTATGGATCAGGAACAGTGTGGCCAGCAGGAGCAGGGCAGTGATTCTTCCCCCGTGCTGGGAACTGCTTGGGCATCACCTCGAGTGCTGGTTACAGTTTTGGGCCCCCCCAATTTAGGAAGGACATGGAGGGGCTGGAGTGTGTCCAGAGAAGGGCAACAGGGCTGGTGAGGGGTCTGGAACACAAGTCCTGTGGGGAGTAGCTGAGGGGGCTGGGGTTGTTTCTCCTGGAGAAGAGACCTCATCAGAAGAGATCAGGAGACCTCATCACTCTACAGCTCTCTGACAGGAGGGTGCAGCCAGGTGGGGGTTGGACTCTTTTCCCAGGGAACAGTGACAGAACAAGAGGACGCAGCATTAAACTGCACCAGGGGACATTCAGCTTGATATTTGGAAAAATTCTTCACAGAAAGGGTGATTGGACATTGGAATGGGCATCTCAAGGAAGGTGGGTGAGTCACTGTCCCTGGAAGTGTTTATGAAAGACTAGATGTGGCACTCAGTGCCATAGTCTGGGTGACAAGGTGGGGTTGGGTCACAAGTTGGACTTGATGCTCTCCAAGATCATTCCCAGCCTGGTTGATTCTCTGATGATGGTGACACTGCAGGGCCCTGGGGAAGCAAGGGACCATTGTGACCCTGCAGGGCCTGGTGGCACTAACAGGACCATGGTGACACTGTGTATGACATGGCGCCATAGAGCCAAGGGGCCATTGTGACACCATGGGGATAAATGGAAGCAAGGAGTCCATGGTGACAGTCTGGGTCCTGGTGGAACCACAGAGCCACTGTGACCCTGTGGGGCCTTGTTGAACCCAGGGGCCACTGTGCCACTGCGGAACCAAGGAGACCCTTGTGAGCCCCTGGGGCCCAGTGGAATCAAGGGGCCATTGTTCCATCGCAGGGACTCTTGGAACTGAGGGAACAATTGTGACACCGTGGTGCCCCATGGAACCAAGGGTCCCTGGTGACACTGCAGGATCTTGTGTAACCAGGGCTCCTCTGTGACACTGCAGCACCAAGGAATTCATGGTGGCCCTCTGAGGCCTCATGGAACCAAGAGGCCACTGTGACTTTGCAGGGCCTTGTGGAACCATGCAGAGCACTGGGACAGAGCAAGACCTTGTGTCATGATGGGGCCATTGTGACCCAGCCCTATGACGTGGCCCAGCCCTGCTCATGGAACCAAGGGACCAGTGTTTCTCCTCAGGGACTCATGGAATGAGGGAAACATGTTTGACAACGTGGTGCCCCTTTGAACCCAGTGAACCTTGGTGACACAGTGGAAGCAAGGAGAAAGCTGCACTGCCAGACCTCATGGAACCAAGGATCCTTTGTGACACTGCAGGGCCTTGGAGGACCAGGGCACCATTGTGACACTGCGGGACCCAAGGTTCCAAAGGACTTTGTGACAACAAAGGGTCACATGGAGCCAAGGGGACACTGTGACACTGGCAGGGCCCATAGAATCATGGAGACAATTGTTACACTCTACGGCCTCATGTAACCGTGGTGACACCAAGTTGTCTGGGAGTGTGGATGTGCTGGAGGGCAGGAGGGCTCTGCACAGGGCCCTGGACAGGCTCGATCCAGGGCCAAAATCCAACAACGTGAGGTTTAACAGGTCCAAGTGCCGGGTCCTGCACTTTGGCCACAACAACCCCTGCAGTGCTACAGGCTGGGGAAATAGTGGCTGGAGAGCAGCCAGACAGAAAGGGACCTGCGGGGACTGATGGACAGCAGGCTGGACATGAGCCAGCAGTGTGCCTAGGTGGGCAACAAGGCAAATGGCTCCTGACGTGGATCAGGAACAGTGTGGCCACCAGGGACAGAGCAGTGATTCTTCCCCTGTACTTAGAACTGGTTGGGCAGCACCTCGAGTGCTGTGTCCAGTTCTGGGCCTCCCAATTTAGAAAAGACATGGAGGGGCTAGAGTGTGTCCAGAGAAGGGCAACAAGGCTGGTGAGGAGTGTGGAACACAAGTCCTGTGAGGAGTGGCTGAGGGAGCTTAGGATGTTTATCCTGGAGGAGGCAAAGCGGAGACAAAGTGATGTCAGGGCACAGGTTGGACTTGATGATGTCCGAGGTCTTTTCCTGCCTTGCTGATTCTGTGATTCTCTGAAACCACCCTCACACCAGTTGCAGAATGAGCCCTAGGCCTCCTCTTCAGAAGGCTCAGCAGCTCAGGTCCCTCAGCTTCTCCTCACAGCCCCAAAGCCCATCCTGTCAGTCCTGCAGAGCCTCTGCAGCTCCTCCTCATGGCCCAGAACAGGGAGCCCCACAGCCAGACACAGCAGCCCAGATGTGCCCCCCTGGGCTGTGGTGTCTCTGGCGAGGAGCAGCACCAGGCACTGCAGGAGCCTGCAGACAATTCCTGAAGCACTTGGAGGATGATCCTGCTCCCCAAGGGACATTATTATGGTGCCAACTCAGGAATGGAAATAAAAAGTGGGGCCAGAGAGGAAAGGGCAAAAAGGGATGGGCTGTCTGCAGGGGAGGGAACAGGGGTGGGCAATAGGAAAAACTCTTGACCAGGGAAAAGCAAAGAAAGCCAAGATGAAGCAAAGGAAATGCTGTAGGTGGTTTGGGGGATGCTGCCAGGCAGCCCTGGCTCTGTGCAAAAATGTCTGCAGTGGCACAGGAAACTCACAGATCACAGGAACAAACTCTCTGGCTGACTTCAGAGGCCACAACAAAGCTGAGTGGTTTCCCTTCTGTCCCCCAGCCCCTCCTGGCCCCAGGGGCTGATGGCATTTGTGCTCCCTCAGGTTCATCTCCCCACACCAACACCATGGGGGTGCTCAGGCCTGCTCTGGGCAGTGCAAACAGGGGCTCCTGAGCCAGTGCTGCCGTGTCTGTGCCTGCAAGGATGGGGCCCCTGTGTGAGCTGGGGGAGAGGCCAGGGCTGCAGAGGGGGGATGTTGTTGGCAGGTGCATGAGGACGCTCTGGGACGCTGCCCTGGGGTGTCCAGCGCAGTGGGGATGGATCAGGCCCTGCTCTGCTGCTCCTTCCCGTCTCCCCCAGGGACCTTGCAGAGCCCCAGCCATGCTGTTTGCCCCCAGCCTGCCCACGGCCAGCCTGGGGCTGCTGACGGGGCTTTTCTGTGCTGAGCATTGGCCTGGGCGTGTTCTGGAGAGAGCCTGGGCAAGGAGGCTGGAGCCCCCAGGCCCTGCCCTGAGGCGTCAGCGCTGCCCCAGCAGTGCCCATGGCCTGTCCCTGCTGCAGCCCCGGCACTGCCACCCCCAGCCCTGTGCCCGGCCCCGAGAGCACTCAGGCCCCACAGCAACACCAGGGCCAGGAGGGCAGCGGGGCAGGGCCACGGGAGCAGCACTGCCAACACCAAGGGCTGCTGCTCCTGGCCACAGCTGCTGTGCCAGCCCTGATCTGCCCCAGCTCTGCACACAGACACTGCTGCTGCAGCTGCAGAGAAGGCAACAAAAGGGGCATCTCTGCAGAAAACTTGGCTGGGAGATCCTTGAGTTCCTTTAAGGCCACCAAGAGTGCCGCCCCTAATTGATACAGTGTGTGGCCACAGGGGAGGTGGAGAGAAACAAAATAAGAAATGGAACAAACAATGACAATTCTTTGTCGACATGATTAAATATATAAAAAACTGGAAAAAACCAAACCAACAGGAAAAATCAAAAATTACTTTTATTAGAAGTGATTTGCAGAAATTGGCCAGCAGTTTTGATTGATCTGAAACCATCCAGTCATCAGTGTCCACACTGAAGCCTTGAGCTTCTGGTTCTTAAGGCTGTAGATGAGGGGGTTCAGGGCTGGAGGCACCATCGAGTACAGAATTGATACTGCCACATCCAGGGATGAGGAGGAGATGGAGGGGGGCTTCAGGTGAGCAAACATGGCAGTGCTGACAAACAGGGAGACCACAGCCAGGTGAGGGAGGCAGGTGGAAAAGGCTTTGTGCCGTCCCTGCTCAGAGGGGATCCTCAGCACGGCCCTGAAGATCTGCACATAGGAGAAAACAATGAACAAAAAACAGCCAAGTCCTAAAGAAACACTAACAGCAATGAGCCCAAGTTCCCTGAAGTAGGTATTGCAGCAGGAGAGCTTGAGGATGTGTGGGATTTCACAGAAGAACTGGCCCAGGGCATTGCCATGGCACAGAGGAAGGGAAAATGTATTGGCTGTGTGCAGCAGAGCATTGAGAAAGGCACTGGCCCAGGCAGCTGCTGCCATGTGGGCACAAGCTCTGCTGCCCAGGAGGGTCCCGTAGTGCAGGGGTTTGCAGATGGACACGTAGCGGTCGTAGCACATGATGGTCAGGAGGGAAAATTCTGCTGAAATGAAGAACACAAAGAAAAAGAGCTGAGCAGCACATCCTGCATAGGAGATGTCCCTGGTGTCCCAGAGGGAATTGTGCATGGCTTTGGGGACAGTGGTGAGGATGGAGCCCAGGTCGCTGAGGGCCAGGTTAAGCAGGAAGAAGAACATGGGGCTGTGCAGGTGGTGGCCGCAGGCGATGGCAGAGATGACGAGGCCGTTGCCCAGGAGGGCAGCCAGGGAGATGCCCAGGAAGAGGCAGAAGTGCAGGAGCTGCAGCTGCCGCCTGTCTGCCAGTGCCAGCAGGAGGAAGTGGCTGATGGAGCTGCATGTTGGACATCTGCAATGTCCTGGCATGGGGATCTGTAAAAACAGTAATCATGGAATAGTTCAGTTTGGAGAGGACTTTCAATATCCCAGCACAGCTTGGTGGCACTTTCCCCCCACTGCCTGCCCAGGGCTGTGCTGCCTGGAGCTGTCCCTGCCTGCAGCTGCTTCCCTGTGCCCAGGGCTGGGCCCTGCCAGTGCTGCCAGAGCCCAGCCCAGCCCTGGGGGCTCAGCTCTGCCCTGCAGACCCCTCCCAGCTCAGGCACTGCCCAGGGGCAGCTCTGGCTCTGCAGGCTCTGATGGCAAAGTCAGAGCAAACCTGAGGAGACTGGAAAGCCAATGCTGATGCAGCCTATTTGGGACCCTCTGCTGATTTCTGTCACTGCCTGCTTTATTAAAATCTGAGAGAAAATGGTGTTATTTTTCTCAATCTGAACAGAGACGAATATCTCTTTGCAATTTCCCATCCAAGAAATACAGACAATGTGCTAACTGAATTAAGCTTTTCCCTTTTACACAGCTCTAACCTTGCTGTGCCCCCTGGATAATCTACTTGGAAATTTTCTGCAGTTAAATGTCATGCTGGGAGCAGTCCTGAACAATGCAGCAGCCTCACCACACAAGGAGAACACTTTCAAGCCTTAGCAGCTGTCTCCTTCCACCCAGATCTTGTTCCCCCAGCGCTGAGAGCAGCCCCCGGGGCTGGCTGAGAGCTGTCCCTGGCAGGCAGCAGAGTCCCTGCCCCAGCACAGCGCCCTGGGCTGCAGGACCCTGCTCTGCAGGACAGCCCTGGGCACCCCTGGCTGCTCCACACAAGACACAATCAGAGAATGTACTCACAGAGTCTGTAGGCATTGGCATGTTCCAGCTGTAGGAGATCACTGCAGGAGCTGCAGCTGCATTGTCCTGCAGCCAGAGGTTCCTGTGCCAAGGGCTGGGAGTGATTCTCCCGCAGTCACTTCTCAGCCCCTTCCCAGCCCTGAGTGATTGAAGCTCTCTGTGCCTGTGTGCTGTGCCCGGGCTGGCTGCAGGCAGTGCCCCAGCCCTGCTGGGCTGGGAGAAGAGCTGCTCAGCAAGAGAAATGTGTTTTTAAGCTCTTCTTGGTTACCAGGACCTGCCTCTGTGCCAGGAGCCCAGCCCAGCTAATCAGCACAGACACAGCACAAGGACTTTAATGACCCTCTCGAGGCTTGTGCTCCGGGCCTGAACATCAGTTCCTCAGAGGGAGATGAAGAAATCTTTCCAGAACTCCAAGTCAGAATCCAACTCCAAAGTTTCCTGAAGTTTTAATGGGTCCCACTGAGGAACACAACAGAGAAAGTGTCCCCAGGCCCCAGGCAGAGTAAAGAACTGCAGGCAGTGATGACAGGTGGGGACAAAGAGAAGCCAAGTCCTGGTGTCCTGGGGCACAGCAGCCTCTGTGCCACCAAGGGCTGTGAGGAGACACCTTGTCCTGAGGCCCTGGGGCCTCCTGGCACAGCCCCAGCAAGGCTGGGCACTGTCAGCCCCTTGTCCTGCCCTCAGCATCCCCCTCCCATGCCAGTGGCCTCAAGGATGTGCTGGAAGGAGTCCCTGGGGAGCCTTGGTCAGGAATGGCCCTGGGAGGCTCCTTAATGCTCCCAGGGACCGCAGGTTTTTTAAAGGACTTTGGGTTTTACTTTTGTCTTGGAGTCTCTGAGATGTCTCTGCAATCCTGGTCTCCAATTATCTGCTTTAATTAGTCCCTTGAGAGGCTTTGTCAGTAACAACACTCAGTGGAGCTCATTGATGCTTCAGGGTACTTCAGTTACTTTAAAGGAACTTGGTGTTTCCTCTTTAAGAGTGACTCTGTGAGAGGTTTGTGAAATCATGGCCCCATGATTATTATTTAATTTAACAAGCCCCTTGGGATTCTTAGTCAGTAAAAACATTCTGCGCCATTTATTAATACTACAGGCTTACCGAAGTATTAAAGAACTTTTTTTTGGCTCAGAGTGTAAGAGGTTCATGGAATCATGGCCTCCAATTATCTGCTTTAATGAGTCCCTTGAGATTCTCAGCCAGTAACAACACTCAGTAGGGTTAATCAATACTTCAAGGTACTCAAGTTGTTTAAGGTACTTTGGAATTTCCTTCGCACTTTAAGTCTCTGAGAGGTTTTTTTGCAATCCTGGACTTCAATTCTCACCTCCAAGGACTCCATGAGGAGCCTGTTTTGGACACGGCTCTCAGTGCGACTAATTAATGCTTTGAGACAGTTTTGGTTTTTCTTCTGACTTGGACTCCAGGAAAGGTTTGTGCAATCTCCTCTCAAGCCCTGAGGTTCCAGAGCTCAGCACCAAATGCACCACGGTGCTCATTAGGATGGAGCAAGTCCTGACAAACCATGGCTATGCTTTCATGTCCCTCTGGTCTAGTGCAGTTCATTAGGAAGTATTTTTTTCTGGAGTTATGGGGAAGTATTTCAAAGAGCTTCTAATAAACCTACATTTGTATTTACAAGGGTGTTGCCTCAAGTTCGCCTGTTTTTCACTTTTTGCATTTTGTTCTCACGCAGCTTCAAGTAAACTATGTGTATTATTAGAATTGTTTGCATTCTTCCTCTCTAGGAGGAGAATGATGATTGATGGTGATGTTCACCAATGAGGTCAAAGAGGTGGCTACCTGTGTAGCCAATCTTGGCCTGTCTGTAAATTTGTATATATATGGAGTCAGAAAAATAAAGTAGAAGCTTTCCTTCTTGACCTCCTGCTGGCCTGCCTCGTCCTTTCGTGCTCCTAACAGCAGCCGCACGTGTGACCCTCCGTCACAACTGGTGACCCCGACGGTGGAAAGGAATTCAGCCTTCTGTGTGTCTGAGGTAACAAGTGGTAAGAGATGATGATCTCTACCTCTTCCTCGGAAGATGCCTTCATGATGGACCTCTGGTTTGAGGTCCTAGAGAAGGAGGGATCCTCTGTATCTAGAGAGGATATCCAAGAGTTTTTTTATTATGCTAGAAGTCATGGTTTTTACTCCACCGTTCAGGCTGCTTTCTCCACATTGGAGTGGCAGATCTTAGGGTCCCGCCTACTGCACGAGTTTAAGGCGGATGCTGGGGTGGATTTTTTGCGGTTGTTAACAACCTGGAAAAGGCTGCAAAAGGTGCTGCTCGGTATGCAGCCTCCCAGCTCTGGGGCTTCAGAGGATGGCTCCGGCCAGATGCTGTCTCCCAGGCTAGGTCCCAGGGGAGATGGTGCCTTTTCTCCATTCCCCGCACCGCGGACGTGTCGCTGGAGCGGAGGGGATTTAGCCCCTACCCCCGCTCGCATGGTGCCGGCGGGAACACCCATTCCCGCCCCGCGCAGACGCAGGAGTGAGGAAAGCCTGTCCTCCCTCAGCGCGGCAGCTGAGGAGGGCGTGGGGCCCGCGGACCGGACCCCGCCCGTACCCGCACCCCGCAGGCGCTGGAGTGTGCGGGATCTTAGGGCTTGCGGAAGCCCAGCGGGACCGGCGCCGCGGAGGCGGCAGCAGAGGGTCCCTTCCCCTCCCTGTGCATTCCCAGCGAGGGAAGCGCCAAGAGCGCGTTTGGACCAGGGAGGGGGGGCGGTCACAGTGGACTGCCCTCATTGTGGGATTTCCACGAGATATTTTGTGGAGGAGGATGGCGAGGGTTCGTGCCGTCCTGAGGGGCCGAGTGAAGCGGCCCCGGACCTGAGCGGTGGGGACCCGCAGTCCCCCCGCGGCTCTGGGTGCGGCTCCGGGCGGCCAGCGAAGTCTGCCTGGGGGGGGCACGGCCCCAGAGAGTGAGAGGCCGGCCCCGGACAGTGAGAGGCTCGCCCCGGAGAGTGAGAGGCCCGCCCCGGAGAGTGAGAGGCCGGCCCTGCAGAGTGAGTGGCCCGCCCCGGACAGTGAGAGGCCCGCCCCGCAGAGGGCAGGGGGGCCGCCCACCATTGCAGTTCGGGCGGCCGGGGGGACCATGCTGGGAGTGGTACCCGCTGCCCCTCCCGCAGCTGCGGCTCCGCCGAGAGACGCGTGGGGGAGGTGGCGCTCGGGTGACCTTCGGGCTGTACAGCCTGGTTCTCCAGCGAGTCCTTCACCCCCCGCGAGCCCCCCTCCTTCCCCCGTGGCTTCTCCCCCCCAGTCGCCCGTGTCCTTGGAAGCGGTGCCGCACGGCAAGTCCCTCAAGGCGCTGCGTTCCCCCCCCCACGCTGAGCCGACGCGGCTCCGCAGTTTTTACTTTTAGGGGGGACGGCGCAGCTGGCGACAGGCCGGTGTTCTCCCATGGCAAGGGGTCCCGGGATGCCGGGTCGCCTTCGGGTGCCCATTGGACACTGCCACCGTGTCAGGTGACGGTCCGGCCGCGGGATCCTGCACGTTTTTGGGAGGATGTCCGATCCAAGGCTGATGCCGTGGGTAGCCGTGGTTCGGCACGGCGCCCCCTGAAGGGCAGGGATGAATTCCCCAGCTCTGCAGGTGCTGCAAGACAGCCACCTGCCTCTGTCCCCGTGGAGTCTAGGGGACAGAATTCGGAGGATGATGCCTCGACGGGCGGTCTGCGAGCTTTCCCTGTGCTTCGGGAAGCTGGTCGCAAGAAACATGCCCATTTGTCTTGGCAGGCTTTGGTTGATCTCCGAGATAGGGTTGGTAAATACGGTCTGGGGTCTCCGGAGATGATGCAGGTACTCCGGCTGATAGACACAGACGTGTTACCTCCTTATGACATTCGGTGTTTGGGCAAGGTTCTCTTTCAGCCGGTCGAATATGACCTATTTGAGTCCAAGTGGTCTCAATTGGCTGAAAAGACTGCAGCACAGAATTTGCTGGCTCGTCAAGATGACCCTAGATATGGGGTCGGGCCAGACGTGCTGCTGGGTATAGGTGAGTTTGCTGATGTTAATAGGCAGATCACCTGTGAGCCCCTGGTACTGGAGCAGTGCCAGAAGGTTGGCATGGCAGCATTGGTACAGACAATGGAGTTGTCTGCACCAAAACAGTCTTTTGCCACGATTCTTCAGGGGACTGACGAACCCTTTCTGCAATTCGCGGGAAGGCTGACAGCTTCGGTTGAGCGACAGGTGGATGATTTTAATACCAGAATGATGTTGCTCAAACATTTGGCAAGGAGCAATTGCAATGCAGAATGTAGAAGGATCATTGAGGCCCTTCCAGGTGATCCCTCACTTTTGCAAATGGCTGAGGCCTGTGCCAAACTGAGCACTGT
Organism: Sylvia borin; assembly: GCA_014839755.1. Classification (NCBI taxonomy): domain Eukaryota; kingdom Metazoa; phylum Chordata; class Aves; order Passeriformes; family Sylviidae; genus Sylvia; species Sylvia borin. The sequence goes on from JACEWE010000125.1 coordinate 34,794, forward strand.
ACGTGCTAAGGTGGCTGCCGTGGCTACCACCCTGCAGCCGACCTGGAAGGGGAAGCGGGGTGGGAAGCCGAAGCAGGCAAAGGCTCCGGCCAGCAAGAAGACAGGGAAGAAAGGGAAGAAGGGGACCAAACCTTTGTTTCTTTGTGCACGGTGTGGACGGCCAAATCACATGGCCAATGATTGTAAGGCCACAGTTCATGTGAATGGCCAGCCTCTGTCGGGAAACAGGCAGTGGAGTGTGAAAAGGAAGTGTGCTCAGACACGAGTGTCTTCCCAATCCCCAGAGCCAAGGGAGGTCTGCTGGGCCAGCAGAGTTTCCACACCCACCCGCCCCTGTCACTGTCCCTGAAGGGACCTGAATTGCTCAACTTGTGTTTTTGAGTCTTCTGTTCACAGGACAGAGTGCCGGTGGCAAGAAGGAGGATGGGACAGCCCAATTTCTTGTATTGAGGGCTGCCATCATGGCATTTCCAAAGTTTCCCAGGAACCTTTCAATTTAGTCACGGATTTCGTTTCTGTGGCCGACATGGCACAGAGGTTGGGTCATTCAATTTTGAAGGGAGTCGGCAATGTTGCTTTGTTTCATTTGATGAAGACCCTGTGTTGTGCCCCTGAGGCCTGGGTTCTTCAAAACAAAAATGGGGAATGCAGGGTGAAACCCCGCAAACAATTGGCAAAGGTTTTGTATGCCATCAAGCACCGTAAGGTGCTGCAGGGTTCTAATAACCCTGTCATGTGGAAAGCAAGAGACCGTGACCAAAATGAAGGTCAACAAGTGGAGGAACCACTGAGTGACAACTCTGATGCCGATGATCACTCCGATGCTCCTTCCACGTCAAGAAATTGACCATTGTTCATTTTCTTTTTTCCTTTTTTCTTTTTTAATGGTAAAAGGGTGAGATGTTGCCTCAAGTTCACCTGTTTTTCACTTTTTGCATTTTGTTCTCACGCAGCTTCAAGTAAACTATGTATATTATTAGAATTGTTTACATTCTTCCTCTCTAGGAGGAGAATGATGATTGATGGTGATGTTCACCAATGAGGTCAAAGAGGTGGCTACCTGTGTAGCCAATCTTGGCCTGTCTGTAAATTTGTATATATATGGAGTCAGAAAAATAAAGTAGAAGCTTTCCTTCTTGACCTCCTGCTGGCCTGCCTCGTCCTTTCGTGCTCCTAACAGCAGCCGCACGTGTGACCCTCCGTCACACAAGGGGTTTTTTTCTCTTGAGAGAAGAGGTGTTTGTAGCATTCAGTGATTGATATTGACCCAGAGTCTCTCCTAAGCAGGTCTGGCCTGCCCAAAGAAGCTCTGCCTTGAGTTCTGACCCAGTGTGGACAACATTTCTGCACATTCTGCAACCCCATCCTGTCTCCTCTCACTCTCCTGGGACCTGCTTTGCTCGAAAACCTGGCTGCAAGAAATCAAAGATGCATTTTCTTCCCTTTTTATCTATCTTAAACACCTAAAATTTAGACAATCTTCTCAAGTGTGTGCCAAGCCCAAGATGCCACCAAGGAGGTTCCCCTTCCCCAAGGAAGAATCTTGCAAGGATTGATTTAGACACACAGGAAGTTCTGCAATAAACACAAATCCAGAGTTGGCTGAAGGCAGAATCAGACCAACTCCTGAAGGACAGACAAGCTTTGAACTCCTTGCAGCTCCAAGCTGCAGGTGGGTTGTTGGGAGGTGTGTGAGTGAGCCCAGAGTGAGGGCAAGGGAAATGCAGAGAGCCCTGGAAGTGCTTCTGTGCAGACAGGCTGTGGGGAAGGGCACTGCAGGCCTGGCCTGGGCCAGGAGTGAGGGTGGATCATCACCCCAAGCTGCCCTGGGCCATGGCAAGGGGCTGTGGCCATGGCCAGTGGCCTGAGCCCACTGCCTGGGCCCCTTGCTCAGGGCTGGTGTCAGTGGCCAGAGGCAGAGGGGATCCCTTGCTGGGGGCTGTGCCATGGCCACCTGCCCTAAGCCACGCTGGCTGCTCAGGCGCCGCGGAACCAGCAGCAAACGCCACTGCCAGGGCCAAAGGCAGCTCAGGCAGACAGAAAGGGGCAGTGCTGGCCACTGTTTCCATGGCAGCCCTCCCTGGGACACCACACCTGGCTCACCTGTCCTGCCAATTGCCATGGAAACCCGGCTCATTGGGAATGCAATGGTGGACAAAGGTTTGAGTAGGGCCTGTCCCAATAGGACAGAGGGTGGTGGTTTTAAACTAAAGGAAGGGAGGTTCAGATGAGGAGAGATAAGGAGGAAATTTTTGATGGTGAGGTTGGTGATCCACCAGGACAGGTTCCCAGGGAGGTGGTCAATGCCCCATCCCTGGAAACATTCCAGTCCAGCTGGGACAGGGCTCTGAACAACCTGATCTGGTGAAAGATGTCCCTGCTCATGGCGGGGGTTTGGAGGAGATGAGCACTGCAGAGCTCTTCCCATCCAAACCATCCCAGGGTTGCATGGGGACAAGGGGCTGCTCACTGGGCTCCATCCACTCCCTTGACTCCTCCTTGTCTCTGCTGGAGCCCACATCCAGCAGCCAAAGCCAGCCCCTTCTCTGGCCTTTCCCCCCTGCCCCAGGGGCTGCCAGAGCCAGGGGGGCACAGGTGACCTTTAGGCTCTGCAGGGCTGAGCAATATAGAGCAATATATTCTTAAAATTGTTATAACTTCAATATTGTGGAGTAAGTAACTCCTTAAAAAATTTACTCTGTGGTTTAAATTAATAGTTTTGTCTAATCCTGATCAGAATCAATCTTGATTGTATTTATAGAAATATGTCTGGTATTCCATTGTAACTCCTGCGGTACAGATTGCATTTTGGTTCAATTCCACCTGTCCAATCTTATTTATAAAAAATCCTTTGAAAAAATCTGGCTCTAGGATGGGATCCACCCACTCCTAGTCTCCTCTCTTAAATGGAATTTTAGAAGTCTAGGTGCCCTGGAGGGGTTTGAGGATCCATGGTGGGTATTGGGTGTCATTTCTCCACCTCATGACTCAGCAGGAGTTTCACAGAATCACAGAATGTGTAGGTGGGAAGAGACCTTCAAGATCACCGAGTCCAACCCAGCCCTATTACCTCAACTAGATCATGGCATTGAGTGCCACATCTAGGCTATTTTTAAACACATCCAAGGATGGTGACTCTACCACCTTCTTAGAGAGACTATTCCAGTATTTAATCACTCTTTCCATGAAAAACTTCTTCCTAATATCCAACCTATATTTCCCTTGATGCAGCCTAAGACTGTGTCCTCTCGTTCTCTCAGTTGCTGCCTGGAGAAAGAGACCAACCCCCAGCTGTCTGCAGCCACCCTTCAGGAAGTTAGAGAAAGTGATAAGGTCACCTCTGAGTCTCCTTTTCTCCAGGCT
>JACEWE010000126.1:0-36658 GCA_014839755.1 Sylvia borin
CCCCCAGACCCCATAACCCCCGTTAGAGCCCCCAGACCCCATAACCCCATTGCAGCCCCCAGACCCCATAACCCCCGTTAGAGCCCCCAGACCCCCATAACCCCCGTTAGAGCCCCAGACCCCATAACCCCATTGCAGCCCCCAGACCCCATAACCCATTGCAGCCCCCAGACCCCATAACCCCATTGCAGCCCCCAGACCCCATAACCCCATTGCAGCCCCCAGACCCCATAACCCCATTAGCAGCCCCCAGACCCCATAACCCCATTGCAGCCCCCAGACCCCATAACCTCCCCTCCAGATCCTAAATCCTTTATCTCAGGGGGTGTTATGGGGTCCAGGGGTGTGTTTTATTTGGGGTCTGGGAGGATTTGGGGACAGTTCTGGGGTCTGGGGGGTTTATGGGGGCGTTATGGGGTCTGGGGGGTATAGGGGAGGCCTTTGGGATCTGGGGGGTGTAATGGGGGTCTGGGGGGGAACATTCCACTCCAGAACATTCCCTGGCCCCGTTCCCATGGGGAACACCCCGAAACATTCCCCAGCCCCGTTCCAGAACATTCCCTTGCCCCGTTCTAGAACATTCCCCAGCCCCGTTCCAGAACATTCCCTTGCCCCGTTCCAGACCATTCCGTGCCCTCAGGGCTCAGTGGTGGCGCAGTGCGTGTGGCCTGTGGCCAGCGCCGTTGGGAACATTCCAGGGCATTCCCTAGTCCCATTGGGAACATTCCAGAACATTCTAGAACATTCCCCTGCTTCCCTTTAGGCCACGGTGGTGGTGAAGCGGCTGTGGGAAAATTCCCATTGAGAACATCCCAAAACATTCCAGACCATCCCAGACCATTCTAGAACATTCTCTGTTTCCCCATTTAGGGCACGGTGGTCATGGAGCAGGTGTGGGAACACTCCAGACCATCCCAGACCATTCTAGAACATTCTCTGTCCCCCGTTTAGGGCACGGTGGTCGTGAAGCAGGTGTGGGAATATCCCAGACCATCCCAGACCGTTCCAGAACATTCTCTCCCCTGTTTAGGCCACAGTGGTCGTGGAGCGGGTGTGGGACCATCCCAGACTGTTCCAGAACATTCTCTGTCCCGTTTAGGGCCTGGTGGTGGTGGAGCGGGTGTGGGGCTATTCCAGAACATTCCAGAACATTCCAGAACATTCTCTCTCCCCCGTTTAGGGCACGGTGGTGGTGGAGCGGGTGTGGGAATATCTCAGAACATTCCAGAACATTCCAGACCATCCCAGACCATTCCAGAACATTCTCTGTCCCGTTTAGGGCACGGTGGTGGTGGAGCGGGTGTGGGAACACTCCAGACCATTCCAGAACGTTCTCTGTCCCCCGTTTAGGGCACGGTGGTGGTGGAGCGGGTGTGGGACCATCTTAGACCATTCCAGAACATTCCAGAACATTCTCTGTCCCGTTTAGGCCACGGTGGTCGTGGAGCGGGTGTGGGACCATCCCAGACTGTTCCAGACCATCCCAGAACATTCCAGAACATTCCAGACCATTCTAGAACATTCTCTGTCCCCCCGTTTAGGGCACGGTGGTGGTGGAGCGGGTGTGGGACCATCCCAGACCATTCCAGAACATTCCAGAACATTCCAGAACATTCTCTGTCCCCCCTTTAGGGCACGGTGCTGGTGGAGCGGGTGTGGCCGGTGCCCTTGGGCCGGGCCGGGGCGGTTCCCCGGCTGCACCCGCGGCGTCACCGCGTGTACCGGCTGCTGCGGGACGGCAAACACGAGCCCCGGGGGGACATGGAGCTGCTGCTGACCCGCGCCGTGCAGGGTCAGTGCGCCGGGGCCGTTACCGGGGGTCCTGAGCCGTTACCGGGGATCGTGACCCGTTACCGGGGGTCCTGAGCTGTTACTGGGGCCCGTTACCGGGGGTCCTGAGCCTTTACCGGGGGTCCTGAGCCGTTAACGGGGCCCGTTACTGGGGATCCTGAGCCATTACCAGGGGTCCTGAGCCTTCACCGGGGCCCGTTACTGGGGATCCTGAGCCTTCACCGGGGCCCGTTACCGGGGGTCCTGAGCTGTTACCGGGGATCCTGAGCCTTTACCGGGGCCCGTTACCGGGGGTCCTGACCCGTTACCGGGGATCCTGAGCCGTTACCGAGGATCCTGAGCCTTCACCAGGGCCCGTTACTGGGGATCCTGAGCCTTCACCAGGGATCCTGAGCCATTGCCGGGGGTCCTGAGCTGTTACCGGGGCCTGTTACCGGGGGTTCTGAGCTGTCATCGGGGATCCTGAGCTGTTACCGGGGCCCGTTACCAGGGATCCTGAGCCTTTACCGGGGATCGTGACCCGTTACCGGGGATCCTGAGCCTTCACCAGGGCCCGTTACTGGGGATCCTGAGCCTTTACCGGGGCCCATTACCGGGGATCCTGGCCCTTCACCGGGGATCCTGAGCCTTTTCTGGGGCCCCATTACTGGGGATCCTGACCCGTTACCGGGGATCCTGAGCCATTACCGGGGATCCTGAGCCTTTACCAGGGCCCGTTACCAGGGATCCTGACCTGTTACCGGGGGTCCTGAGCCTTTACCGGGGCCCATTACCGGGGATTCTGAGCCGTTACCAGGGCCCCATTACCGGGAATCCTGACCCATTACTGGGAATCCTGACCCATTACTGGGAATCCTGACCCGTTACCGGGGATCCAGACCCTTTACCGGGGATCCTGAGCCTTTACCGGGGCCCGTTACCGGGGATCCTGGCCCGTCACCGGGGATCCTGAGCCTTTACTGGGGCCCCATTACCAGAGATCCTCCAGTGCTGACCCTTTCCCGGGAGTTCCCCGTTAAATTTCACAGAATTTCGGTTTAATTCCAGTTTAATTTCGTGGAATTCTGGTTTAATTTCGAGGAATTTGTGTTCGATTTTGTGGAATTTCGGTTTAATTCCAGTTTAATTTCACGGAATTTCAGTTTAACTTCACGGAATTTCTGTTAAATTTCACGGAGTTTCGGTTTAATTTCACAGAATTTATATTAAATTCCACAGAATTCCCATTTAATTTCCCAGAAATTCCATTTAATTCCCCCCCATCCATCCCCTTCCCCTTGGGGAACTGGGATTTCCCGCCATTCCCAGCTCACCTTTGACCCCAAATCCCAATGGAATTTGTGTGAAATTCCTGGAATCTCCTCGTCGAGGTTCCCGCCATTCCCAACTGATTTTTCACCCCGAAATCCCAACAATTTAATGGAATTTTGTGCGAAATTCCTGGAATCTCTCCCCTTGGGGAACTGGGATTTCCCAACGTTTCCAGCTGATTTTTAACTCCAAATCCCAATGATTCCCTGGAATTCTGTATGGAATTCCTGGAATTCTGTATTCCATGCCTGGACTCTCCCCCTCAGGATTTCCTGGCTGATTTTTGACCCCAAATCCCAACAATTCCCTGGAATTCTGTATCCCATCCCTGGACTGTCCCCGTGGGGGTTTCCCAGCTGATTTTTAACTCAAATCCCAATGATTTAATGGAATTCTGTATGGAATTCCTGGAATCTCTCCCGTTGGGGAACTGAGATTTCCCAGCTGATTTTTTCCCCCCAATCCCAACAATTTCATGGAATTCTGTGTGAAATTCCTGGAATTCTGTATCCCATCCCTGGACTGTCCCGTGGGGATTTCCCAGCTGATTTTTTAACCCAAATCCCAACAATTTCCTGGAACTCTGTGTGGAATTCCTGGAATTCTGTATCCCATCCCAGACTGTCCCCGTGGGGATTTCCCAGCTGATTTTTAACCCAAATCCCAACAATTTAATGGAATTCTGTATCCTGTCCCTGTGGGGATTTCCCAGCTGATTTTTGCCCCCCAATCCCAATGATTTAATGGAATTCTGTATGGAATTCCTGGAATTCTGTATTCCATGCCTGGACTCTCCCCCTCAGGATTTCCCAGCTGATTTTTTCCCCTCAATCCCAATGATTCCCTGGAATTCTGTGTGGAATTCCTGGAATTCTGTGTCCCATCCCTGGACTCTCCCCCTCAGGATTTCCCGGCTGATTTTTGACCCCAAATCCCAACAATTTCCTGGAATTCTGTATAGAATTCCTGGAATTCTGTATCCCATCCCAGACTGTCCCTGTTGGGGTTTCCCAGCTGATCTTTTCCCCTCAATCCCAATAATTTAATGGAATTCTGTGGACTGTCCCCGTGGGGATTTCCCAGCTGATTTTTGCCCCCCAATCCCAATAATTCCCTGGAATTCTGTATTTCATCCCTGACTGTCCCCGTGGGGATTTCCCAGCTGATTTTTTCCACCAAATCCCAACGATTTCCTGGAATTCTGTATCCCATCCCTGGACTGTCCCCCTCAGGGTTTCTCTGCATTCCCAGCTGATTTTTCACCCCCAAATCCCAATAATTTCATGGAATTCTGTATGGAATTCCTGGAATCTCTCCCGTTGGGGAACTGAGATTTCCCAAGATTCCCAACTGATTTTTAACCCAAATCCCAATAATTTAATGGAATTCTGTGGACTGTCCCCGTGGGGATTTCCCAGCTGATTCTTGCCCCCCAATCCCAATAATTCCCTGGAATTCTGTGTGGAATTCCTGGAATTCTGTATCCCATCCCTGGACTGTCCCCGTGGGGGTTTCCCAGCTGATTTTTAACCCAAATCCCAATGATTTAATGGAATTCTGTGGACTGTTCCCATGGGGATTTCCCAGCTGATTTTTTCCCCTCAATCCCAATGATTCCCTGGAATTCTGTGTGGAATTCCTGGAATTCTGTATCCCATCCCAGACTGTCCCCGTGGGGATTTCCCAGCTGATTTTTTCCCCCCAATCCCAACGATTCCCTGGAATTCTGTGTTCCATCCCTGGAGTGTCCCCATGGGGATTTCCCAGCTGATTTTTGACCCCAAATCCCAATGATTTAATGGAATTCTGTATCCTGTCCCCGTGGGGATTCCCTGGTATTCCCAGCTGATTTTTAACCCAAATCCCACCGATTCCCTGGAATTCTGTGTGGAATTCCAGGAATTCTGTGTTCCATCCCTGGGCTTTCCCTGTGGGGATTTCCCAGCTGATTTTTTCCCCTCAATCCCAATAATTTAATGGAATTCTGTGGACTGTCCCATGGGGATTCCCTGGTATTCCCAGCTGATTTTTCACACCCAAATCCCACCGATTTCCTGGAATTCTGTGTGAAATTCCTGGAATTCTGTATTCCATCCCAGACTGTCCCGTGGGGATTTCCCAACTGATTTTTGGCCCCAAATCCCAATAATTTAATGGAATTCTGTGGACTGTCCCATGGGGATTTCCCAGCTGATTTTTGCCCCCCAATCCCAATAATTCCCTGGAATTCTGTATTTCATCCCTGACTGTCCCCGTGGGGATTTCCCAGCTGATTTTTTCCACCAAATCCCAACGATTTCCTGGAATTCTGTATCCCATCCCTGGACTGTCCCCCTCAGGGTTTCTCTGCATTCCCAGCTGATTTTTCACCCCCAAATCCCAATAATTTCATGGAATTCTGTATGGAATTCCTGGAATCTCTCCCGTTGGGGAACTGAGATTTCCCAAGATTCCCAACTGATTTTTAACCCAAATCCCAATAATTTAATGGAATTCTGTGGACTGTCCCCGTGGGGATTTCCCAGCTGATTCTTGCCCCCCAATCCCAATAATTCCCTGGAATTCTGTGTGGAATTCCTGGAATTCTGTATCCCATCCCTGGACTGTCCCCGTGGGGGTTTCCCAGCTGATTTTTAACCCAAATCCCAATGATTTAATGGAATTCTGTGGACTGTTCCCATGGGGATTTCCCAGCTGATTTTTTCCCCTCAATCCCAATGATTCCCTGGAATTCTGTGTGGAATTCCTGGAATTCTGTATCCCATCCCAGACTGTCCCCGTGGGGATTTCCCAGCTGATTTTTTCCCCCCAATCCCAACGATTCCCTGGAATTCTGTGTTCCATCCCTGGAGTGTCCCCATGGGGATTTCCCAGCTGATTTTTGACCCCAAATCCCAATGATTTAATGGAATTCTGTATCCTGTCCCCGTGGGGATTCCCTGGTATTCCCAGCTGATTTTTAACCCAAATCCCACCGATTCCCTGGAATTCTGTGTGGAATTCCTGGAATTCTGTGTTCCATCCCTGGGCTTTCCCTGTGGGGATTTCCCAGCTGATTTTTTCCCCTCAATCCCAATAATTTAATGGAATTCTGTGGACTGTCCCATGGGGATTCCCTGGTATTCCCAGCTGATTTTTCACACCCAAATCCCACCGATTTCCTGGAATTCTGTGTGAAATTCCTGGAATTCTGTATTCCATCCCAGACTGTCCCGTGGGGATTTCCCAACTGATTTTTGGCCCCAAATCCCAATAATTTAATGGAATTCTGTGGACTGTCCCATGGGGATTTCCCAGCTGATTTTTGCCCCCCAATCCCAATGATTCCCTGGAATTCTGTGTGGAATTCCTGGAATTCTGTATTCCATGCCTGGACTCTCCCCCTCAGGATTTCCCAGCTGATTTTTGACCCCAAATCCCAACGATTCCCTGGAATTCTGTATCCCATCCCCAGACTGTTCCCCTCAGGGTTTCTCTGCATTCCCAGCTGATTTTTAACCCCAAATCCCAATGATTTCATGGAATTCTGTATGGAATTCCTGGAATCTCTCCCGTTGGGGAACTGAGATTTCCCGGCATTCCCAGCTGGTTTTTTCCCCCCAATCCCAATAATTTAATGGAATTCTGTGGACTGTCCCCATGGGGGTTTCCCAGCTGATTCTTGCCCCCCAATCCCAATAATTCCCTGGAATTCTGTGTGGAATTCCTGGAATTCTGTATCCCATCCCAGACAGTCCCATGGGGATTTCCCAGCTGATTTTTGGCCCCAAATCCCAGTGATTTAATGGAATTCTGTATGGAATTCCTGGAATCTCTCCTGTTGGGGAACTGAGATTTCCCAGCATTCCCAGCTGATTTTTTCCCCCCAATCCCAATAATTTCATGGAATTCTGTGGACTGTCCCCGTTGGGATTTCCCAGCTGATTTTTAACTCAAATCCCAATGATTCCCTGGAATTCTGTATGGGATTCCTGGAATTCTGTATCCCATCCCGGACTGTCCCCGTGGGGGTTTCCCAGCTGATTTTTGACCCAAATCCCAGTGATTTAATGGAATTCTGTGGACTGTCCCCGTGGGGATTTCCCAGCTGATTTTTCCCCCCCAATCCCACCGATTCCCTGGAATTCTGTGTCCCGTCGCGGTGTCCCCGGCTCCCGGTGGCAGTGTCCCTGTCCCCGCAGACGTGGGTGGCCGAGGGGACGTGGTGAGGGTCAGCAAAGCGCTGGGCAGGAACAAACTGCTGCCGCAGGGGCTGGCGCTGTACCCCAGCGCCCAGAACTGCCACCGGCTCCGCGGGGAGGTCAGTGTGACACGGGGACACGGGGGACATGGGGGGACACGGGGGACACGGGGGACACGGGGGACACGGGGGACACGGGGGACACGGGGGACACGGGGGACATGGGGGACACGGGGAGGTCAGTGTGACACGGGGACACGGGGGGGACACGGGGGACACGGGACACGGGGACACAGGGGACACGGGGGGACACGGGGGGACACGGGGACACGGGGGGACACAGGGAGGTCAGTGTGACATGGGGGGACACGGGGACACAGGGGACACGGGGACACGGGGGACATGGGGGACACGGGGAGGTCAGTGTGACACAGGGACACGAGGGGACACGGGGGACACGGGGAGGTCAGTGTGACACGGGGACACGGGGGACATGGGGACACGGGGGGACGGGGACACGGGGGGACACGGGGGACACGGGGAGGTCAGTGTGACACAGGGGACACGGGGACACAGGGGACACGGGGGACACGGGGAGGTCAGTGTGACACGGGGAGGTCAGTGTGACACGGGGACACGGGGACACGGGGGACATGGGGGACACGGGGACACGGGGAGGTCAGTGTGACACGGGACACGGGGGACATCAGGGACACGGGGGACACGGGGAGGTCAGTGTGACACGGGGGGACACGGGGACACGGGGGACATGGGGGACACAGGGGACACGGGGAGGTCAGTGTGACACGGGGACACAGAGACACGGGGGGACACAGGGGGACATGGGGAGGTCAGTGTGACACGGGGACACGGGGACACGGGGAGGTCAGTGTGACACGGGGACACGGGGACACGGGGGGACACGGGGAGGTCAGTGCGACACGGGGGACACGGGGGGACACGGGGGACACGGGGACGTCAGTGGGACACGGGGACACGGGGGACATGGGGGGACACGGGGACACGGGGAGGTCAGTGTGACACGGGGGACATGGGACACGGGGACATGGGGGGACACGGGGAGGTCAGTGCACCTGGGGGACACAGGGGGACAGGGGGACACGGGGAGGGAGGGGGGAAATCAGAGGTTTGGGGTTAATTAGGAATTGGGGTAAATGGGGAATGGGGGAAAATCAGGAATTGGGGTTAAACTGGAGTGGGGTTTAGTCAGCAGTTGGGGTTTAATGGTAATTAGAGTTAATTGGAATTGGGGTTTAATGAGAATTGGGGTTAAACTGGAGTGGGGTTTAGTCAGCAATTGGGGTTAATGGTAATTAGGGTTAATTGGAATTGGGGTTTAATGAGAATTGGGGTTAAACTGGAGTGGGGTTTAGTCAGCAATTGGGGTTTAATGGGCATTTGGGTTAATCAGGATTTGGGGTTAATGGGGAATGGGGTTTAATGGGAATTTGGGTTAATGGGAATTGGGGTTAAATGGGGAGCGGGGTTTAAATCAGGAACTGGGGTTAAACAGGGATTGGGGTTAAATGGGAATTGGCATTTAATGGGGAGTGGGGTTAATGAGGATTGGGGTTAATGGGAATTGGGGTTTAATCAGGAATTGGGGTGAAATGGGAATTGAGGTTGAATCAGGAATTCGAGTTTAATGGGGAGTGGGTTTAATGGGGAGGGGGGTAAATCAGGGATTTGGGGTTTAATGGGGAGTGGGGTTAATCAAGATTTGGGGTTAAATGAGGAGGGGGGTTAATGGGGAGTGGGTTAAATGAGGGATTTGGGGTTTAATGGGGAATGGGGTTATCAGGGATTGGGGTTCAATGGGATTTGGGGTTTAATGGGGAGTGGGGTTTAAATCAGGAATTGGGGTTATCAGGGATTGGGGTTATCAGGGAGTAGGATTATCAGGATTGGGGTTTAATGAGAATTGGGGTAAATGGGGAGTGGGATTAATGGGAATTAGGGTTAATGGGAATTGGGATTAAATGGGGAGTGGGGTTAATCAGGAGTTGAAGTTTAATGGGAATTGGGGTTTAATCAGGAATTGGGGTTTAATGGGAATTAAGGTTAAATGGGGAGTGGGGTTAATCAGGGATTGGGGTTATCAGGGATAGGGGTTTAATCAGGAATTTGGGGTTTAGTGGGGAGGGAGATTTAACAGGAATTGGGGTTAATGGGGAGTGGGGTTAATGGGGAGTGGGGTTAATCAGGAATTGGGTTAATCAGGAATTGGGGTTTAAGGGGGGTTTAATGGGAATTGGGGTTAAATCAGGAATTGGGGTTAATCAGGATTGGGGATTAAAAGGGAATTGGGGTTTAATCAGAAATCAGGGTTAATGAGGAGTTGGGTTTAATTAGGAATTGGGGTTTATTCAGGAATTGGGGTTTAAACAGAAAATGGGGTTTAAAGAAGATTTGGGGTTTAATCAGGAATCAGGGTTAAAGAGGAATTGGGGTTTAATTGGCATTTGGGGTTCGTTAATGGGAATTGGGGTTTTGAGGCTCTTTGGGATCAGCCCAAGTGGCTCTGGGGGATTTTGGGGGAATTTTGGGGGATTTTTGGGGGGTTTTTGGGATTTTTTGGGGATTTTGGGGGGTTTTTGGAGGATTTTGGGGGATTTTGGGGGGATTTTTGGGAATGGGATCCCAGGGGGAACCTTGAGCCTAAAACCTCCCTCAGGGGAGCAGAGAAGGGTTTGGGGTGAGGGGCCTTCCTCCTCACCCTCCTCTTCCTCCTCACCCTCCTAAATCCCATTTTTTCCCCTTTTTCCCCCTTTTTCCCCAATCCCATTTTTCCTTTTTTCCCCATTTTTTTTCATTTTCTCTTCTCAATTCCATTTTATCCCCATTTTCCCTCCTAAATCCCTTTTCCCCCTTTCCCCCAATCCCATTTTTACCTTTTTTTTGCCTCCTAAATCCGATTTCCCCCCTGTTTTCCTTCCTAAATATCCAGTTTCCTTCATTTTCCCTCCTCAATCCCAGATTTTTCCCAATTTTCCCTCCTCAATCCCTTTTTTTTCCTCCCTAATCCCATTTTTCCTCATTTCCCCAGTTGGATCAGCAGGAGAAACTGGAGCAGACCCAAACCCAGAGTGGGCAGAAGGTGAGTGGGACCCCAAATCCTGGGAATTCCCTCCAAATCCTGGGAATTCCACCCCAAATCCTGGAATTCACCCCCAAATCCTGGGAATTCCACCCCAAATCCTGGAATTCCACCCCAAATCCTGGGAATTCCACCCCAAATCCTGGAATTCCACCCAAATCCTGGGAATTCCACCCCAAATCCTGGGAATTCCACCCCAAATCCCAGAAATTTCCCCCAAATCCCAAAATTTCCCCCCAAATCCCAGAAATTCTCCCCAAACCCTGGGAATTCCATCCCAAATCCCAAAAATTCCCCCCAAATCCCAGGAATTCCCCCCAAGCCCCAGAAATTCCCCCCAAATCCCAGAAATTTCCCCCAAATCCCAGAAATTTCCCCCAAATCCCAAAAATTCCCCCCAAATCCCAGGAATTCCATCCCAAACCCTGGGAATTCCACCCCAAACCCCAGGAACTCCATCCCCAACCCCCGGAATTCCCATTGTCCCAGACTCTGGAGTTCCCCCAAACCCCAGAAATTCCCCCGAAATCCCAAAAATTCCCCCCAAATCCCAGAATTCCCCCCAAACCGCAGCAATTCCATCCCAAAGCCCCGGAATTTCCGTTTTTCCCAGATCCTGGATTCCCCCAAACCCCCAGAATTCCCCTCCAAATCCCAGAAATTCCCCCCAAATCCCAGAAATTCCCCCCAAATCCCAAAAGTTCCCCCAAATCCCAGAAATTCCATCCCAAACCCTGGGAATTCCCCTCCAAATCCCAGAAATTTCCCCCAACCCCTGGAATTCCCCTTTCCCTAGACACTGGAGTTTCCCCAAATGCCAGAAATTCCCCCCAAACCCTGGGAATTCCATCCCAAACCCCCGGAATTTCCGTTTTTCCCAGACGCTGGAGTTCCCCCAAATCCCAGAAATTCACCCCAAATCCCAAAAATTCCCCCCAAACCCCAGAAATTCCACCCCAAACCCTGGGAATTCACCCCCAAATCCTTGGAATTCCACCCCAAATCCCCTGGAATTCCCCTGTGGCAGACGCTGGCGTTCCCCCAAACCCTGGGAATTCCACCCCAAACCCTGGGAATTCCACCCCAAATCCACAAATTCCCCCCAAACCCCCGAATTCCCATTGTCTCAGACCCTGGAGTTCCCCCAAACCCCAGGAATTCCATCCCAAATCCCAAAATTTCCCCCCAAATCCCAGAAATTCCCCCCAAACCTCTGGAATTCCCCTTTCCCCAGACACTGGAGTTCCCCCAAATCCCAGAAATTGCCCCCAAATCCCAAAAATTTCTCCCCAAACCCCAGGAAATTCTCCCCCAAACCCCGGGAATTCCATCCCAAACCCCCGGAATTCCTATTTTTCCCAGACCCTGGAGTTCCCCCAAGCCCTGGGAATTCCACCCCAAATCCCTGGAATCTCCCCAAATCCCAGAAATTCCCCCCAAACCCCAGAAATTTCCCCCCAAACCCCAGAAATTCCATCCCAAATCCCCGGCATTCCCGTTGTTCCCAGACCCTGGAGTTACCCCAAACCCCAGAATTCCCCTTTCCTCAGATGCTGGAGTTCTCCCAAACCCCAGAAATTCCCCCCAAATCCTGGGAATTCGCCCCCAAATCCTGGGAATTCCACCCCAAACCCCAGGAATTCCATCCCAAACCCTGGGAATTCCACCCCAAATCCCACCCAAATCCCAGAAATTCCCCCCAAATCCCAAAAATTTTGCCCCAAACCCCAGGAAATTCTCCCCCAAACCCTGGGAATTCCCCCCCAAACCCCAGGAATTCTATCCCAAATCCCAAAATTCCCCCCAAATCCTTGGAATTCCACCCCAAATCCCACCCCAACCCCCAGAAATTCCCCCCAAATCCCAGAAATCCCCCCCAAATCCCAGGAATTCCACCCCATATCCCAGGAAATTCCCCCCAAATCCCAAAAATCCCACCCCAAATCCCAGAAATCCCCCCAAACCCCGGGAATTCACCCCCAAATCCCAGGAATTCCATCCCAATTCCCAAAATTCCCCCAAACCCCAGAAATTCCCCTGTCGCAGACGCTGGCGTTCCCCCAAGCCCTGGGAATTCCCCCCAAATCCTGGGAATTCCCCCCTCAAATCCTGGGAATTCCACTCCAAATCCCGGGAATTCCACCCCAAATCCTGGGAATTCCCCCCCAAATCCCTGGAATTCCACCCCAAATCCCAGAAATTTCCCCCAAATCCCAGGAATTCCACCCCAAAGCCCAGGAAATTCCCCCCAAATACCGAAAATTCCTCCCCCAAACCCCAGAAATTCCACCCCAAACCCTGGGAATTCCACTCCAAATCCCAGAAATTCCCCCCAGATCCCAAAAATTCCCCCCAAATCCCAAAAATTTCGCCCCAAACCCCAGGAAATTCTCCCCCAAATCCTGGGAATTCCACCCCAAACCCTGGGAATTCCACCCCAAATCCCAGAAATTCCACCCCAAATCCTTGGAATTCCACCCCAAAGCCCAAAATTCCACCCCAAATCCCAAAAATTCCCCCAAACTCCCAGAATTCCACTCCAAATCCCAAAATTTCCCCCCAAATCCCAAAAATTCACCCCAAACCCCCAAAAATTCACCCCAAATCCGAGGAAATTCTCCCCCAAATCCCAGAAATTCCCCCCAAATCCTTGGAATTCCACCCCAAATCCCACCCCAACCCCCAGAAAATCCCCTCAAATCCCAGGAATTCCATCCCAAACCCTGGGAATTCCCCCCCAAACCCTGGGAATTCCACCCCAAATCACTGGAATCCCCCCAAATCCCAGAAATTCTATCCCAAACCCTGGGAATTCCACCCCAAATCCCAAAAATTCCACCCCAAATCCCAAAAATTCCCCCCAAACCCCCAGAATCCCCCCCAAAACCCCCGAATTCCTGTTGTTCCCAGACCCTGGAGTTCCCCCAAACCCCAGAAATTCCACCCCAAACCCCAAAAATCCCACCCCAAATCCCAGAAATTCCACCCCAAATCCCAGGAAATTCCCCCCAAATCCCAAAAATTTCGCCCCAAACCCTGGGAATTCCCCCCAAATCCCACCCAAATCCCAGAAATTCCCCCCAAATCCCATAAATTCCCCCCCAAACCCCGGGAATTCACCCCCAAACCCTGGGAATTCCACCCCAAACCCTGGGAATTCTATCCCAAATCCCAAAATTCCCCCCAAATCCTTGGAATTCCACCCCAAATCCCAGCCCAACCCCCAGAAATTCCCCTCAAATCCCAAAAATCCCACCCCAAATCCTGGGAATTTCCCCCAAATCCTGGGAATTCCACCCCAAATCCCGGGAATTCCCCCCAAATCCTGGGAATTCCACCCCAAATCCTGGGAATTTCCCCCAAATCCTGGGAATTCCACCCCAAATCCCGGGAATTCCACCCCAAATCCCAGAAATTCCCCCCAAACCCTGGGAATTCCACCCCAAATCCCGGGAATTCCACCCCAAATCCTGGGAATTCCATCCCAAATCCTGGAAATTCCCCCCAAATCCCAAAAGTTTCGCCGCAAACCCCAGGAAATTCTCCCCCAAATCCTGGGAATTCCACCCCAAACCCTGGGAATTCCCCCCCAAATCCCAGAAATCCCCCCCAAATCCCAGAAATTTCCCCCAAATCCCAAAAATTCCCCCCAAACCCTGGGAATTCCATCCCAACCCCCTGGAATTCCCCTGTCACAGACGCTGGCGTTCCCCCAAACCCCAGAAATTCCCCCCAAACCCTGGGAATTCCCCTCCAAACCCCAGGAATTCCACCCCAAATCCCAAAAATTCCCCCCAAATCCCAAAAATCCCACCCCAAACCCTGGGAATTCCACCCCAAATCCCACCCAAATCCCAGAAATCCCCCCCAAATCCCAAAAATTCCCCCCAAATCCCAAAAATTCCCCCCAAACCCCCGGAATTCCACCCCAAATCCCAGAAATTCCCCCCTAAATCCCAGGAATTCCCCCCAAACCCCAGAAATTCCACCCCAAATCCTCGGAATTCCACCCCAAATCCCACCCCAAACCCTCGGAATTCACCCCCAAATCCCAAAAATTCCATCCCAAACCCCGGGAATCCCACCCCAAATCCTGGGAATTCCACCCCAAACCCTGGGAATTCACCCCCAAACCCTGGGAATTCACCCCCAAACCCCAGGAATCCCACCCCAAATCCCAAATCCCCAATCCCCGTGGCAGACGCTGGCGTTCCTGCGGCGCTCGCGGCTCCGCGTGGGGATGAAGAACAACGTGAGCTGGGAGCTGAGCGCCGACATCGTGGCCAGGCACTTCCTGAGGAGTGTGAGAGGGGGAGGGGATTGGGGGGGTTTGAGGGGTTTGAGGGATTTTCGGATTTTTGGGGGATTTTTGGGGGGATTTTTTAGGGATTTTTTGGAATTTTTGGGGGATTTTTTAGGGATTTTTGAGGCTTTGTTGGGGATTTTTTGGAGATTTTTTGGGGATTTTGGGGATTTTTGGGGGATTTTTTTGGACATTTTTTAGGGATTTGGGGGATTTTTTTAGGGGGTTTTGGGATTTTGGGGGGATTTTCGGATTTTTTGGGGATTTTTGGGGGGGATTTTTGGGGGTTTTGTGGGGGATTTTTTGGGGATTTTTTTTTGATTTTTGGGGGATTTTTGGGGCTTTGTTGGGGATTTTTTGGGGATTTTTGGGGGATTTTTGGGGATTTTTGGGGAATTTTTTGGGGGGTTTGGGGATTTTGGGGGATTTGTGGGGGATTTTTTGGGGGATTTTTGGGGGGATTTTTGGGGGGTTTTGGGATTTTGGGGGGTTTGAGGGTTGTTTGGGGGATTTGGGGGATTTTTGGGGGATTTTTGGGAGATTTTTTGGGGGGATTTTTGGGGAATTTTTTTGGATTTTTTAGGGCTTTTTGGGGGGATTTGTTAAGAAATTTGGGGGGATTTTTTGGGGATTTTGGCATTCCCAGAGCTGGGCCAGGGCCAAATCCCAGAGTTTGGGATCATTCCTGAGGGGTTGGGGTCAGGAGAAGGGTTTGGGGTCGTTCCTGAAGGATTTGGGGTGCCATCCCGTTTTTGGGGTCCCATCCCATTTTTGGGGTGCCCTCCCCAGATTTCGGGGTGCCATCCCGTTTTCGGGGTGCCATCCCCATTTTTGGGGTCTCCCCACAGCTCGGCGTGTCCGTGCCCCCCGAGGCGCTGCGGCTGCCCCCGGAGCCCATCACCCGCTGGGGACACTTCTGGTGTGACGTCACGGTGAGGGGACAGGGGACAGGGGACAGGGGACACGGGACACGGACAGGGGACAGGGACAGGGGACAGGGGACAGGGGACAGGGACAGGGACAGGGGACAGGGGACAGGGACAGGGACAGGGACAGGGACAGGGACAGGGACAGGGGACAGGGGACAGCGACAGGGACAGGGGCAGGGGCAGGGGCAGGGGACAGGGACAGGGACAGGGGATAGGGACAGGGACAGGGGACAGGGACAGGGGACAGGGGACAGGGGACAAAGGGACAGGGGACAGGGGACAGGGGATAGGGACAGGGGACAGGGGACAGGGGACAGGGACAGGGACAGGGGACAGAGGGGACAGGGGACAGGGACAGGGACAGGGACAGGGACAGGGACAGGGACAGGGGATGGAGGGGACAAAGGGACAGGGACAGGGACAGGGGACAGGGACAGGGACAGGGACAGGGACAGGGACAGGGACAGGGGACAGGGACAGGGACAGGGACAGGGACAGGGGACAGGGACAGGGACAGGGACAGGGGACAGGGACAGGGACAGGGACAGCGGCAGGGGACAGGGGACAGGGACAGGGACAGGGACAGGGGACAGGGACAGGGACAGGGGACAAAGGGACAGGGGACAGGGGACAGTGACAGGGACAGGGGACAGGGACAGGGGACAGGGGACAGGGACAGGGACAGGGGACAGGGGACAGGGGACAGGGACAGGGGACAGGGACAGGGACAGGGGACAGGGACAGGGGACAGGGGACAGGGACAGGGGACAGGGACAGGGACAGGGACAGGGACAGGGACAGGGACAGAGGGGACAGGGACAGGGGACAGGGACAGGGGACAAAGGACAGGGACAGGGACAGGGACAGGGACAGGGACAGGGACAGGGGACAGGGACAGGGGACAGGGACAGGGACAGGGACAGGGACAGGGACAGGGGACAGGGACAGGGACAGGGACACAGAGGGGACAGGGGACAGGGACAGGGACAGGGGACAGGGGACAGGGACAGGGACAGGGGACAGGGGACAGGGACGGGGACAGGGGACAGGGACAGGGACAGGGGACAGGGACAGGGACAGGGACAGGGACAGGGACAGGGGACAGTGACAGGGGACAGGGACAGGGACAGGGACAGGGGACAGGGACAGGGACAGGGACAGGGACAGGGACAGGGACAGGGACAGGGACAGGGGACAGGGGACAGAGGGGACAAAGGGACAGGGGACAGCGGGATTGGGGTCACCCTGGGGCTGGGGTTGGGGTGACTCAGGTGTTTTTTAGGGTGTTTTAGGGTCACTCAGGTGTTTGGGGTGTGTTTGGGGTGTGTTTGGGGTCCCCAGGTGAACGGGCTGGACACGGTTTGGGTCCCCATGGCTGTGGTGGTTTTGGGGTGTTTTTAGGGGTATCTCAGGTGTGTTTTGGGGTGGTTTTTTGGGTGTGTTTGGGGTGGCCCAGGTGTTATGGGGGTGTTTTGGGGGGTGTTTGGGGGGTGTTTTGGGGTAACCCAGGTGTTTTTTGGGTGTGTTTGGGGTAACTCAGGTGTGTTTTTTGGTCACTCAGGTGTGTTTTGGGGTGTTTTGGGGGTGACCCGGGTGTGTTTAGGGTGGTTTTTGGGTGTTTTTTGGTCACTCAGGTGTGTTTGGGGTGTGTTTGGGGTCACTCAGGTGTTTTTTGGGTGTGTTTGGGGTGGTTTTTGGGGTGTTTTAGGGTCACTCAGGTGTTTTGGGGTGTGTTTGGGGTCCCCAGGTGAACGGGCTGGACACAGTCCGTGTCCCCATGGACGTGGTGCAGTTCCTGCACCCCAAAACCAAACGGTTCCGGCACTGGCAGGAGCAGCAGCGGCGGCAGCTGGAGAGCAGCCGGGAGCGCCTCCTCTGACCGGGGCCCGGGTGGATTTGGGGGTCCCAGGATGGACTTGGGGGTCCCCGGGTGGATTTGGGGGTCCCAGGATGGATTTGGGGTCCTCAGGATGGATTTCGGGGTCTCAGGATGGATTTGGGGTGCCCAGAAGGGGTTTTGGGGTCTCCAGATGAATTTTGGGTTCCCTGGGGTGGATTTGGGGTCCCTCGAGGGATTTGGGGTCCCCGGGGTGGATTTGGGGGTCCCAGAATGGATTTGGGGGTCCCTGGGGTGGATTTGGGGGTCCCCAGATGGACTTGGGGGTCCCTGGGGTGGATTTGGGGATCCCCAGGTTGGATTTGGGGTCCCCAGAAGGAATTTGGGGTCCCCGGGTGGATTTGGGGGTCCCCAGATGAATTTTTGGGTCCCCAGATGAATTTTGGGGTCCCCGGGGTGGATTTTGGGGTCCCCCGAGGGATTTGAGGGTCCCAAGATGGACTTGGGGGTCCCTGGGGTGGATTTTGGGGTCCCCAGATGGATTTGGGGTGCCCAGAAGGGATTTTGGGGTCCCCGGGGTGGATTTGGGGTCCCCAGATGGACTTGGGGTGCCCAGAAGGGATTTTGGGTTCCCCGGGTGGATTTGGGGTCCACAGGATGAATTTGGGGGTCCCCAGAAGGAATTTGGGGTCCCCGGGTGGATTTGGGGTCCCAGGATGAATTTGGGGTCCCTGAGGTAGATTTTGGGGTCCCCAGATGGACTTGGGGTGCCCAGAAGGGATTTTGGGGTCCCCGGGGTGGATTTTGGGGTCCCAGGATGCATTTGGGCATCCCCAGATGAATTTGGGGGTCCCCAGGATGAATTCGGGGTCCTCAGGATGGACTTGGGGGGCCCTGGGGTGGATTTGGGGGGTCCCAGGATGGATTTGGGGTCCCAGGATGGATTTGGGGGTCCCCAGATGAATTTTGGGGTCCCCGGGGTGGATTTTGGGGTCCCCCCTGACCTGTGAAGAGCCCCAGGGTCTGGGGCAGGAATCCCCCCGGAAAAAGGGGATCAGGATTTTGGGGGGTCCCAGGATTTTTTTGGGGGGTCCCGAAGCTCCGGGGGGTCCCGAGGGTTTGGGGTTTTTGGGGGGTCCCGGAGTTTTGGGGGTGAAAAAAAAAGGGGAATTTTGGGATTCGGGTGTTTGGAGTCGATTCTTGAGGGGGCCCCGTGTCCCCAAAGTGTCACCTGTGTCCCCAAAGTGTCACCAAGGGGTCCCCAAAGCCACCCCCTGTGACCCCAAAGTGTCACCACGGGGGTGGGGTCACCGAAGTGTCCCCACGGGATGTCCCCAAGGCCACCCCCCGTGTCCCCAAAGTGTCACCGGGGGGGTCCCCAAAGCCACCTGTGACCCCAAAGTGTCACCTGTCCCGTGTCCCCCCAGGTGTGACCCCTCGGGGTGGCAGTTGTCACCTCGGCTCGTGTCCATGACAATGGGAGGGGACACGAATGGGGAGAGGGGGGACACGCGGGGACACGGGTGGGGACACCGAGACGTGGAAGGAGGTGGCACGGAGGGGGGTGACACGGGGTGGGGACACTGAGGGGGTGACACCGGGGGCGGTGACACCGATGTGGGAGGGGGTGACACCGGTGACACCGGTCTGGGGACACCGGACACTTGAGGGGGTGACACTGAGGAGGTGACACCGGTCTGAGGGACACTCAGGGGGTGACACATGGGGTGACACCATCCTGGGGACACTGAGGGGGTGACACCGGGGAGGTGACACCGGTCTGAGGGACACTCAGGGGGTGACACATGGGGTGACACATGGGGTGACACCGGCCTGGGGACACCGGACACTTGAGGGGGTGACACTGAGGAGGTTACACCGATCTGAGGGGCACCGGGAGGGTGACACATGGGGTGACACCGGGGAGGTGACACCGGTCTGAGGGACACCTTAGGGGTGACACATGGGGTGACACCAGCCTGGGGACACTCGGGGGGTGACACCATCCTGGGGACACTGAGAGGGTGGGTGACACCGGGAGGGTGACACCGTCCTGGGGACACCGGGGCCGTGAGAGGTGACACGGGACGGGAGGGGGCGGGGCCGAGTTCAGCACCGGGGACAGCACCGGGAGGGGACAGTGACGGTGACAGTGACAGGCGGGGGGGGGGGAGGGGACACGCGTGGGCGGACCCCGGACCCTCCCCTCCCCCCACCCCCCTCCGTGTCCCCTCCGCGCGTGCGCAGCCCCGGCCGTGAGCGCGCACGGGAACGCGCACGGGAACGCGCCCCCGCCCCAAAGCAGCCCCGAGCCCCCCCCGGGCGGGGCCGGTACCGGAACCCGGAGCCGGTACCGGAGCCCGGGGCCGCCTCCCGGGGTCCCGCCCCGCTCTTGTCGCCGGTGCCGCTGCCGTCGCCCCGCGGGCGGTGCCGCTGCCCGTTCTCCGGTGCTCCGCTGCCCGTTCTCCGGTGCCGCTCCCGGTTCCCAGAGCCCCATCCCCGGTCCCGCTGTTTGTCGCCGGTGCCGGAACCCCGTGACCCGCTGCCGGTTCTCCGCTGCCGGTTCTCCATCCCCGGTGCCGCTGTGACATCAGCACCGGGCGGGGCGGGGAGGAAAAGCGTCTCCCGGTGCCGGTACCCGGTACCCGGTACCGCCGCCCCAGCGGACCGGGAGCGGGCGGAGGGGGGGGAGGTTCGGCCACCACCGGCAGCTCTCGGTGAGCGCCATGGACCGAAGCGACTGTTGAACCGCCTCCACCCCGCTCCCGGTACCGACACCTCCCCCGAAGCCACCGGGGGCGATCCCGGCGGGGCGGGAGCTCGCAGCATCCAGCGGGATTCGGGCGAACGAGCCCCGGGCGAGCGGCGGGACGCACCGGGAGCGCCGCCCCCCGGGCACAGCTGCCCCCGCCCCGCCGCGCCCCGTCCCCGGAGCCGAGCCGAGCCCCGGGGCCGCCTCGTCCTTTGTGTGCACCGGGCACCACCGGGAGCACCGGGAGCCGAGGCCCGGCGGGGATAGCGGCCAGCGGCAGCGGCCCCGGGGCCCGCGGAGCCCCCGGCGGCCCCATGAAGGAGCCCGACGCCATCAAACTCTTCGTGGGGCAGATCCCGAGGCACCTGGAGGAGAAGGACCTGAAACCCATCTTCGAACAGTTCGGCAAAATCTACGAGCTCACCGTCATCAAGGACAAGTACACCGGGATGCACAAAGGTACCGGGACCGGCAACCGGCAACCGGGAACCGGGAACGGGAACGGGAACCGGGAACGGGAACGGGCAGAGGGGATGGGGCACGGGCAGCGGGGATGGGTGAGGGGCACGGGGCCGTGGGGCAGCGCCGGGATCAGCCCCGGTACCGGGAACGGCCCCCGGATCAGCCCCGGTACCGGGAACGGCCCCCGGATCAGCCCCGGTACCGGGAACGGCCCCGGGATCAGCCCCGGTACCGGCAACGGCCTCGGGTACCGGGAACGGCCCCCGGATCAGCCCCGGTACCGGGAACGGCCCCGGGATCAGCCCCGGTACCGGGAACGGCCCCGGGATCAGCCCCGGTACCGGGAACGGCCCCCGGATCAGCCCCGGTACCGGGAACGGCCTCGGGTACCGGAATCAGCCCCAGGATTTGCCCCCCGGTACCGGGAACGGGCTCGTGATGTGGCTCCCGGTACCAGGAACAGCTCCCAGCACCGGGGATGGCCCCAGGATACGGCGGCCCCCGGTAGGGGGAACAGCCCCCGGTACCGGGAATAGCAACCAGGGCAGGGAATAGCCCCGGGATTCAACCCCCGGTACCGGGATCAGCCCCAGACACCGGGATCAGCCCCAGACACCGGGATCAGCCCCGGGATTCAACCCCCGGTACCGGGATCAGCCCCAGACACCGGGATCAGCCCCGGGATTCAGTCCCCGGTACCGGGATCAGCCCCAGTACTGGGATCAGCCCCAGACACCGGGATCAGCCCCGGGATTCAATCCCCGGTACCTGGAACGGCCCTATTTACCGGGATCAGCCCCGGGATGTGGCCCGGGTACCGGGATCAGCCCCAGACGCCAGGATCAGCCCCAGACACCGGGATCAGCCCCGGGATGTGGCCCCGGTACCGGGAATGACGCCAGGATTTGGGCCCCCGATACCACAGACGGCTCCTGGTGTTGGGGATAGTCCCGGGATACGGCCCCCGGTACCGGGAACAGCCCCAGGATACGGCCCCCGGTACCGGGAACAGCCACGGGAGATGCCCCCGGTACCGGGAACAGCCACAGGAGATGGCCCCGGTACCGGGAACAGCCACGGGAGATGCCCCCGGTACCGGGATCCACCCCTGGTACTGGGAATTGCCCCGAAATGTGGCCCTCGGTACCGGGAACAGCCTTCGGTACCGGGAACAGCCCCTGGCCCCGGGAACAGCCCTCGGTACCGGGAACAGCCCCGTGCCTCGGGCTGCAGCACCAGGAACAGCTCCCGGTACCGGGAACAGCTCCCAGCACCGGGAATGGCCCTGACACAGCCCCCGGTGACCGGGAACAGCCCCGGGCTGGGCTCCCCGGGACCGGGAACAGCCACCGGGACCGGGAACAGGCCCCGGGAACCGGGAACAGCCCCGGGTACAGCCGAGGGTTCCGGTAACCGGGAACAGCCCCGGGAACAGCCGAGGGTTCCGGTAACCGGGAACAGCCCCGGTGTTGGGAACACTCCACGTCCAATCTCCGGTACCGGGTACAACCGAGGGCACTGGGAACAGCCCCCGGTACCGGGAACGGCCCCGGGAACAACCAAAGGCCTTGAGCAACACCCACGGCTCAACCTACAGCCGTAGGCCCCGGGAACAGCCCCGGGAACGGGAACAGCCCCGGGAACAGCCCCGGGAACAGCCCCGGGTACAACCGAGGGCACCGGGAACAGCCCCGGGTACAGCCGAGGGCACAGGAACAGCCGCAGCCCCCGGCCTGTCCCGGGCACCCCGTTGTTGGGGGTTGTCCCCTGGGTGTTGGGGGCGGCTGTGGGGTCATGGGGTGTGTGGGGTGTCGCTGTGGGGTGTCACTGTGGGGTGTTGTTGGGTGTTGTTGGGTGTTGTCGGGGTGTTGTTGGGTGTTGTTGGGGGTGTTCCGTGGTGCCGTGTCCGGCTGTTGTGGGGCCGGCTGAGTGTGGGGTGTCGTTTTTGGGAGTGTTGGTTTGGGGGTTTTGGCGTTGGGGTGTTGGTGTTGGGGGTTTTGGTTGTTGTTGGGGTTTTGGTTGTTGTTGGGGTGTTGGTTGTTGTTGGGGTGTTGGTTGTTGTTGGGGTTTTGGTTGTTGTTGGGGTGTTGGTGGTGCATTTTTTGGGCTGTTGTTTGGGCTGGTTTTGGGGTGTTATTTGGCTGTTGTTAGGACATTTTTGGGCTGTTTTTGGGGTGTTGTTCGGCTGTTGTCAAGGTGTTGTTAGGGCATTTTTTGGCTGGTTTTGGCCTGTTGTCAGGGAGTTGTTGGGGAGTTTTGGGGTGTTATTTGGCTGTTGTTTGGACATTTTTGGGGTGTGTTTTGGGGTGTTGTTCGGCTGTTGTCAAGGTGTTGTTAGGGCATTTTTTTGGCTGGTTTTGGCCTGTTGTCAGGGTGTTGTTGGGGAGTTTTGGGGTGTTGTTCGGCTGTTGTTTGGGCATTTCCGGGGTGTGTTTTGGGGTGTCGTTAGGGCATTTTTCGGGTGTTGTTTGGGCGGGTTTTGGGTGTTTTGGGGGTGTGTTTTGGGGTGTTGTTTGGGCGGGTTTTGGGTGTTTTTGGGGTGTTTTTTGGGGTGTTGTTTGGGCATTTCCGGGGTGTGTTTTGGGGTGTCGTTAGGGCATTTTTTGGGTGTTGTTTGGGCGGTTTCAGGGTGTTTTTGGGGGTGTTTTTTGGCTGTTGTTTGGGCAGTTTTTGGGTGTTTTTTGGGTGTTGTTCGGCTGTTGTTTGGGCATTTCCGGGGTGTGTTTTGGGGTGTCGTTAGGGCATTTTTTGGGTGTTTTTTGGGCGGTTTCGGGGTGGTTTTGGGGTGTTTTTTGGGTGTTGTTTGGGCGGTTTTTGGGTGTTTTCGGGGTGTTGTCGGGGTGTTGTGTCAGGCTGTTGTTCAGGGGTGCCAGCTGGGTGTTGGGGTGTCACGTGGTCACCCCACGGGTGCCCACCAGGGTGACACCGCCTCCGGGTGTCACAGCCGGGGGTGACAGTGACACGCCCCCCCCACGCCGGGGGTGTCCCCAAGGCAGCGACCCCACCCCGACCCTGTCCCCAACACCCGGCGGGGGGTCCCTGAGCCCCCCAACCCCCGACACCGGAACTGGAGGGTCTCGGGGGGTCTCGGGGGGTCTCGGGGGGTCTCGGGGGGTCTCGGGGGGGGTCAGGGGCTGTTTGGGGTCTCTGGGGGTTATTTGGGGTCTGGGAGATTTGGGGAGGGGGAGATTTGGGGTCGGTGGGGGGCAATGGGTGCTGTGAGGAGGGTCTGGGGGGATTTGGGGTCTGGGGGGTCATTTGGGTTCTCTGGGGGGATTTGGGGTCTGTGGGGGGATTTGGGGTCTCTATGTGGGACCATTTGGGGTCTCAGTGTGGATTTGGGGTCTCTGAGGCCATTTGGGGTCTCGGGGGGGGGTTTGGGGTCTATTTGGGGTCTCTGGGGGGATTTGGGGTATCTGTGTGGAGCCATTTGGGGTCTCTGTGGAGAGATTTGGGGTCTGTGAGGTTTGTTTGGGGTCTCAGTGTGGATTTGGGGTCTCCGGGGCCATTTGGGGTCTCGGGGTGGGGGGTTTGGGGTCTATTTGGGGTCTCTGTGGGGGATTTGGGGTCTGTGAGGTTTGTTTGGGGTCTCCGGGTCTATTTGGGGTCTCTGTGTGGATTTGGGGTCTCTCTGGGGCAATTTGGGGTCTGTGGGGGGGTTTTGGGGTCTCTGTGAGGTTTGTTTGGGGTCTCTGGGGCCGTTTGGGGTCTCAGTGTGGATTTGGGGTCTCCAGGTCCATTTGGGGTCTCTCTGGGGCCATTTGGGGTCTGTGAGGTTTGTTTGGGGTCTCTGAGGCCATTTGGGGTCTCTGAGGCCATTTGGGGTCTATTTGGGGTCTCGGGTCCATTTGGGGTCTCAGTGTGGATTTGGGGTCTCTGTGGAGAGATTTGGGGTCTCTGGGGGGATTTGGGGTCCATTTGGGGTCTCAGTGTGGATTTGGGGTCCATTTGGGGTCTCTGGGGCCATTTGGGGTCTCTGTGGATTTGGGGTCTCTCTGTGTGGATTTGGGGTCTATTTGGGGTCTGTGGGGCCATTTGGGGTCTCTGTGGGGCCATTTGGGGTCTCTGTGGGGGGATTTGGTCTCTCTGTGTGGATTTGGGGTCTGTGAGGTTTGTTTGGGGTCTCTGGGTCCATTTGGGGTCCATTTGGGGTCTCTGAGGCCATTTGGGGTCTCTGTGTGGGTTTGGGGTCCATTTGGGGTCTCTCTGTGTGGATTCGGGGTCTCTGTGGGGGATTTGGGGTTTCTGGGGGGATTTGGGGTCTATTTGGGGTCTCTGTGGGGCCATTTGGGGTCTGTGAGGTTTGTTTGGGGTCTCCGGGTCCATTTGGGGTCTCTCTGTGTGGATTTGGGGTCTCTCTGTGGATTTGGGGTCTCTGAGGCCATTTGGGGTCTCGGTGTGGATTTGGGGTCTCTGGGGGGATTTGGGGTCTGTGAGGTTTGTTTGGGGTCTTTGTGGAGAGATTTGGGGTCTCTGTGGGGCCATTTGGGGTCTCTGGGGTCTGTGAGGTTTGTTTGGGGTCTCAGTGTGGATTTGGGGTCTCTGGGGGGATTTGGGGTCTGTGAGGTTTGTTTGGGGTCTCCGGGTCCATTTGGGGTCCATTTGGGGTCTCTGGGGGGATTTGGGGTGGGGCCTCCAGCTCCTTTTGGGGCGCTGTGACCTCTCCAAACCCTCTGTCTCCCCCTTTGGGGGGAGCTCAGGACACCCCGGGGGTCCCCAAACCGTGACCTCTGACCCCACGGGGGTCCCCAAACCGTGACCTTTGACCCCATTTCCCCCTCCCCTCCCCCAGGATGCGCCTTCCTGACCTACTGCGCGCGGGAGTCGGCCCTGAAGGCGCAGAGCGCCCTCCACGAGCAGAAAACGCTCCCGGGGGTGAGTGGGGGGCGCGGGGACCCCCCGGGGCAGCCCCAGGGCGCCCCAAGGCGCGGCACCCCAAAAGCGGCCCGAGAGCCCCCAAAAAACACCGCGAAAATAACATTAAACGGCCCAAAATCGCCCAGAAATTCCCCAAAATCAACATTAAACGCCCCCAAATCGCCGTTAATTACACCAAAAATCGCCCAGAAAGTCCAAAAAATCAACATTAAACCCCCCAAAATCGTCGTTAATTCCACCAAAATCGCCCAGAAAGTCCAAAAAATCAACATTAAATGGCCCAAAATCGCCCAGAAATTCCCCAAAATCAACAATAAATGGCCCCAAATCGCCATTAAATCCCCCAAAATCACCCGGAAATACCCCAAAATCAACATTAAATGGCCCAAAAGCGCCCCGAGAGCCCCAAAAAAACACCGCGAAAATCAACATTGAACCCCCCAAAATCGCCGTTAATTACACCAAAATCGCCATTAAATCCCCAAAATCGCCCAGAAATCCCCCAAAATCAACATTAAACAGCCCAAAATCACCCGGAAATTCCCAAAAATCAACATTAAATGGCCCAAAATCGCCCAGAAATCCCCCAAAATCAACATTAAATGGCCCAAAATCACCGTTAATTCCCCCAAAATCGCCCAGAAAGTCCAAAAAATCAACATTAAACGCCCCAAAATCGCCATTAAATCCCCAAAATCACCCGGAAATTCCCCAAAATCAACATTAAACTCGCCAAAATCGCCATTAATTCCCCCAAAATCGCCATTAATTCCCCCAAATCACCCCAAAATTTCCCCAAATCAACATTAAACCCCTCAAAATCACCATTAGTTCCCCCAAAATCAACATTAAATGGCCCAAAATCGCCATTAAATCCCCCAAAATCATCCAGAAATTCCCCAAAATCAACATTAAATGGCCCAAAATCGCCGTTAATTACACCAAAATCGCCATTAAACCCCCCCAAAATCAACATTAAACGCCCCAAAATCGCCATTAATTCCCCAAAATCACCCGGAAATTCCCCAAAATCAACATTAAACCCCCCAAAATCAACATTAAATGGCCCAAAATCGCCATTAAACGCCCCAAAATCGCTGTTAAATCCCCCAAAATCGCCATTAAATCCCCCAAATCACCCGGAAATTTCCAAAAATCGCCATTAAACCCCCAAAATCGCCCAGAAATTCCCAAAAATCGCCATTAAACACCCCAAAATCGCCCAGAAATTCCCCAAAATCGCCGTTAATTCCCCCAAAATCACACAGAAATTCCCCCAAATCGCCATTAAATGCCCCAAAATCAACATTAAACGCCCCAAAATCAACATTAATTCCCCAAAATCAACATTAAATGGCCCAAAATCGCCATTAAATCCCCCAAATCGCCCAGAAATTCCCCAAAATCGCCCAGAAATTCCCCAAAATCAACATTAAATGGCCCAAAATCACCGTTAATTCCCAAAAAAACGCCATTAACCCCCCCCCAAAAAAATCACCCTGAAATTCCCCCAAATCTCCCTGAAACCCCACAAAAATCAACATTAAACGACCCCGAATCACCCCAAAATGCCCCAAAATCAACATTAAACGACCCCAAATCACCCAAAATCACCCCAAAATTCTCCAAAATAAACATTAAACGACCCCAAATCACCTTTAAATTCCCCAAAATCCCCCTGAAACCCCCCAAAATCCTACTGAACCTCCCCCAAATCACCCTGAAACCCCCTAAAATCACCCCAAAACGTCCCAAAATCGTCCTGAAAACCCCAAAATCTCCCTTAAACCCCCCAAAAATCATAATTAAACCCCAAAATCCTAATTAACCCCCCCAAAAATCATAATCAAACCCCCAAACCCCCCAAAAATCATAATTAACCCCCCAAAGTCTCCCTTAAACCCCCCCAATCCTAATTAACCCCCCAAAAATCCTAATTAACCCCCCAAAATCCTAATTAAACCCCACCAAAAATCGTAATTAAACCCCTAACCCCCCCAAAATATCCCTTAAATTCCCCCAAAAATCATAATTAAACCCCAAAATCCTAATTAATCCCCCAAATCCTAATTATACCCCCAAAAATCGTAATTAAACCCCCCCAAATCGTCCTGAAACCCCCCAAAAATCATAATTAACCCCCCAAATCCTAATTAACCCCCCCAAATCCTAATTAAACTCCCAAAAATCATAATTAACCCCCCCAAATCCTAATTAACCCCCCAAAAATCCTAATTAACCCCCCCAAATCGTCCTGAAACCCCCAAAAAATCCTAATTAACCCCCCAAAAATCATAATTAACCCCCCCAATCCTAATTAAACCCCCCAAATCGTCCTGAAACCCCCCCAAAATCCTAATTAACCCCCCCCAAAATCCTAATTAACCCCCCCAAATCCTAATTAACCCCCCCAATGACCCCCCATTTTACCCCCCGTGGTGATGGGGGGGTTGTTTTTTGGGGTGGGGGTTGGGGCGCCCCCCGACCATCTGCGGGGTGTTTAATTAGCGCCGCTAATGAGCGCCTGGCGTTAATTAAGGCATCAGGACCACAACAAAGGGCGGGGTGGGGGAGGGGCGCATCGTTTTTGGGGGTCCGGCCCCTCCCCCACCTTCGTTTTTGGGGTGTTTTTTAGGGTGGGGGAGGGGTTTGAGGTGGTTTTTTTTGGGGGGGGGTCTCAAGGGTGGGGGAGGGGGGTTCGATGCTGGCCCCTCCCCCTCCCCCTCCCCTCCCCCACCCCGAGGGGGGGATTTGGATAATCCCGGGATTAATTTGGGGCCGCCAATCCCGGGGGGATTTTGGGACGGGGGGTGGGGGGAGGGGAGGAGGATAAAGATCAGCCCCTCCCCCCGCTGCTGCCCCTCCCCCCCGCACGATTTGGGGAGGGGGCGTCACTTTAACACCCCCCTCTCAGGGGTGGGGGAGGGGTGAGGGGGTGGATTTTTGGGGAGATTTGGGGGTTTTTGGGGTTTTTTTGTGCCCCTCCCCCCCCGGGGGAGGCCGGAGCTGATCTAAGGAGGGTGGGGGAGGGGATTAAAGAGGGATTAACCCCCCCCCATCCCCCCCTCCCCCACCCAGGGGGGGGCTTTTCCAGCACCATCTGCGCCGTGCTTTGATTGGGGGGGGAGGGGAGGGGAGGGGGGGGGTTAATTCCGGGTGGGGGAGGGGCACCTTCGCTTTCGGCGGCGAAAGGAGCGGCCCGGGGTCAGCCGAGGATGGACCCCCCCAAAAAAAAAACCCAAAAAACTCCCAAAACCCCCCAAAATAATCACCAAAACCCCCAAAATGCCCCAAAATCCCCCCCAAAAAACCCCAAAATGCCCCAAAATCCACCCAGAAAAACCCAAAATGCTCCAAAATCCCCCCAAAATCCCCCTCAAAACCCCAAAAAGCTCCAAAATCCCCCCCCAAAATCCCCCCAAAATACCCAAAATGCCCCAACCCCCCCCCAAAAAACCCCAAAACCCCCCAAATGCCCCAAAACCCTCCCAAAAAATCCCAAAAATGCCCCAAAATCCCCCCAAAATGCCCCAAAATCCCCCCAAAACCCAAAATGCCCCAAAATCCCCCCAAAAAGCCCCAAAATGCCCCAAAATCTGCCCCAAAATGCCCCAAAATCCCCCAAAATGCCCCCAAAAAATCCCAAAATGCCCCAAAACCCCCAAAAAACCCCAAAATGCCCCAAAATCCCCAAAAAAACCCCAAAAAACCCCCCAAAAATCCCCAAAATGCCCCAAAACCCTCCAAAAAACCCAAAATGCCCCAAAATGCCCCCAAAAAACCCCAAAAAACCCCCAAAATGCCCCCCAAAAACCCCCAAATGCCCCAAAATCCCCCCAAAATCCCCCCCAAAATCCTCCCAAAAATCCCCAAAATCCCCCCCAAAAAACCCCAAAACGCCCCAAAAACCCCAAAATGCCCCAAATCCCCCCAAAAACCCAAAATGCCCCAAAACCCCCCAAAAAAACCCCAAAATCCCCCCAAAAAAAACCCAAAAAAAACCAAAAATCCCCCCAAAAGCCCCAAAAATCCCTCAAAAAAAACCCCAAAATGCCCCAAAATCCCCCCCAAAACCCCCCCGCAGCCTGAGGGGGGAGGGGCGGGGTCACCCCAGGCCTGAGCAGGGGGGGTTCCCCCCTCCCCCTCCCCTCCCCCACCCTCCGCCCCTCCCCATCGCCGTCATTGTTTACCGCCGCCGCTGATGACGTCAGCGGCGTTGCCCGGCAACGGCGATGGGTAAATTGGGGATGAGTGGGCGGTTGCCATGGAGCCCGGGCCGGCCGTTGCCATGGCAACCGCGCAGCTGCTCCCTCCCCTCCCCTCCCCCCCCCCTCTCCGCGTTCCTCGGGGGGTTTATTTTGGGGGGGGGGGAGGGGACACAAGGAGCCGCCCCCTAATTAACGCAGGGGCGCTAATTAACGCGGCCTCTCTCCCCTCCCCCCGTCGTTGCCATGGCGACCGCAGCATCTTTTGGGGTGGGGGAGGGGCGGGGTGGGGGAGGGGCGGAGAGGGGGGAGGGGGAGGTCTCAGTGTCCCCCCCCCCCCCCCCGGTTCCCCTCCCCCCCACGCTTTGTGTCCCCTCCCCCACCCGCAGATGAACCGGCCCATCCAGGTGAAGCCGGCGGACAGTGAGAGCCGAGGAGGTACCGCCCCGAAAAACACCCCGAAACACCCCCGAAACAACCCCAAAACGACCCCAAACCCCCTAAATTACCCCAAAACCACCCCAAAACAACCCAAATCACCCCGAAAACCCCCCGAAACACCCCAAAACACCCCGAAATTACCCCGAAACACCCCAAAACACCCCCAAAACACCCCGAAACACCCCGAAACCCCCAAAATTACCCAAAACCACCCCAAAACACCCCGAGAACACCCCGAGAACACTCCGAAACCCCCAAAATACCCCAAAAACACCCCGGAAACACCCCAAAAACCCCCAAATTACCCCAAACACCCCAAATCACCCCGGAAACACCCCAAAACACCCAAAATTTCCCCCAAACCACCCCAAAACACCCCAAATTACCCAAAAAACACCCGAAATCACCCCGGAATCACCCCGGAAACACCCCCAAAACACCCGAAACCCCCCAAATTACCCCAAAACCACCCCAAATCACCCCCAAAACACCCCAAAATACCCCGAAAACACCCGAAATCACCCCGGAAACACCCCAAAACACCCCAGAAACACCCCGGAAACACCCCGGAAACACCCCAAATTACCCAAAACACACCCAAAATCACCCCGAAAACACCCCCAAAACCCCCAAATTACCCCAAGAACACCCCAAATCACCCCAAAATATCCCAAAAACACCCCAAATCACCCCGAAAACACCCCGGAAACACCCCGAAGACCCCAAAATTACCCCCAAACCACCCCGAAACACCCCAAATCACCCCGGAAACAACCCAAAACACCCAAAATTACCCCAAAACACCCAGAAACATCCCAAAAAACACCCAAAAATACCCCGAAAACACCCCGAAAACCCCAAAACACCCCGAAACACCCCGAGAACACCCCGAAACCCCCAAAATACCCCCAAAATTACCCCAAAAACACCCCAAATCACCCCGAAAACGACCCCAAACCCCCAAAATTACCCCAAAAACACCCCAAAACACCCCAAAACACCCCGAAACACCCCAAAATACCCCCAAAACACCCCGAAATTACCCCAAAACACCCCGAAACAACCCCAAATCCACCCAAAATCACCAATGAACCCCCTAAAATCACCCCAAATCCACCCAAAATCACCTGAAATCACCCCAAAACCACCCCCAAAACCCCAAACCCCCCAAAATCACCTCCCAAAACACCCCAGATCTCCAAAAAAACCCCCAAACCCCCCAAAATCCTCCCCAAATCACCCCAAAATCAGCGCAGATCACCCCCAAATCACCCCAAAAACATCCCAGAGCATCCCAAATCCCCCCAATTACCCCCAAAAAACCCCAAATCACCCCTAAACCCTGCAAATTACCCCAAATCATCCCAAAAATCACCCCAAATCACCCCAAAACCCCCAAAACCCCCCCAAAACACCCCAAAACCCCAAAACCCACCCCAAATCCACCCAAAATCACCAACAAACCCCCTAAAATCACCCCAACACCCCCAAAATCAGCGCAGATCACCCCAAAAACACCCCAAAAACATCCCAGAGCATCCCAAATCCTCCCCAAATTACTCCAAATCACCCCAAAATCACCCAAAGAACCCCCAAAATTACCCCAAATCATTCCAAATCCTCCCAAATCACCCCAAAAAGCCCCAAAATCACCCCCAAATCACCCCAAAATTACCCCAAATCATCCCAAATCCTCCCAAATCACCCCAAAACCCCCAAATCACCCCCAAATCACCCCAGATCACCCCCAACCCCCCCAAATCCTCCCAAAACTACCCCAAATCACCCCAAAATTACCCCAGATCATCCCAAATCCCCCCCAAATCACCCCAAGAAACCCCCAAATCCTCCCAAAATCAACCCAAAACCCCAAAATCACCCCAAAATCACCCCAAAATCACCCCAAATCACCCCCAAAATTCCAAAATCACCCCAAATCCCCTCCGAGGTCCCTCCACATCTCCTGTCCCCCCCCCCGAACTCCGCCCTGTCCCCAAATCCTGGTGTCCCCAAATTTCCCCAAGGCCACCTCCCAGTGTGAGAGCCCCGGGGCCACCCCACACTGTCCCCACCCCTGGGTGGCTGTCCCCATCCGTGTCCCCATCCGTGTCCCCATCCGTGTCCCCATCCGTGTCCCCATCCGTGTCCCCATCCTTCCTGGAGTGTCACACCCCTGTGTGTGGCAGTGTCCCCGTGCTGGTGTCCCAGTGCCACCCTCGGTGTCCCTGTGCCGGTGTCCCCATGCCGGTGTCCCTGTGCCACCCACGGTGTCCTTGTGCCCATCACAGTGTCCCCATGCCCGTGTCCCTGTGCCGGTGTCCCCATGCCACTGTCCCAGTGCCACCTGTGGTGTCCCCATGCTGCTGTCCCGGTGCCGGTGTTCCTGTGCTGGTGTCCTGGTGCCACCCGCGGTGTCCCCATGCCAGTGTCTCGGTGTCCCCACGCTGTCCCCATGTCCCTATGGCCCAGTGTCCCCCACGCTGTCCCCATGTCCCCCCGCTGTCCCATGTCTCGGTGTCACCACGCTGTCCCGGTGCCGGTGTCCTGTGTCACTGCGCTGTCCCCATGCTCATGTCTTGGTGCCACCCCTGCTGTCCCATGCCCGGTGTCCCCCCTGCTATCCCCATGTCCCCATGCCCAGTGTCACCCCGCTGTCCCCATGTCCCCATGCCCAGTGTCACCCCGCTGTCCCCATGTCCCATGCCCGGTGTCACCCCGCTGTCCCCATGTCCCATGTCCCGGTGTCACCCCGCTGTCCCCACTGTCCTGGTGTCCCGGTGTCACCCCGCTGTCCCATGCCTGTGTCCCCATGTCCTGGCACTGTCCTGTGTCCCGCTGTCCCCGTGTCCCGGTGTCCCTATGTCACCCCGCTGTCCCATGCCCGGTGTCACCCTGCTGTCCCCATGTCCCCGTGTCCCAGTGTGCCCCCCGCTCTCCCGTGTCTGGCGCCAGCCCAGCTGTCCCCATGTCCCGGCGCTGTCCCCATGTCCTGGGTGTCACCCCGCTGTCCCCATGTCCCCATGCCTGGTGTCCTCCACTGTCCCATGTCTGGTGTCACCCCGCTGTCCCCATGTCCCCACTGTCCCGGTGTCCCCTGCTGTCCCAGTGCCCCCCCGTTGTCCCGTGCCCAGTGTCCCGGTGTCACCCCGCCGTCCCCATGTCCCCACGCTGTCCCATGCCTGGTGTCCCCCCGCCGTCCCGGTGTCCCGGTGTCCCTGTGCCCGGTGTCCCGGTGTCACCCCGCTGTCCCCATGTCCCGGTGTCCCCCCGCTGTCCCCGTGCCCGGTGTCACCCCGCCGTCCCCATGTCCCCGCGCTGTCCCATGCCCGGTGTCCCGGTGTCCCCCCGGTGTCCCCCCGGTGTCCCCCCGCTGTCCCGGTGTCCCGGTGTCCCCCCGCCGTCCCGGTGTCCCGGTGTCACCCGCCGTCCCCATGTCCCGGTGTCCCCCCGCCGTCCTGGTGTCCCGGTGTCCCGGTGTCCCCATGTCCCCCTGCTGTCCCCATGTCCCGGTGTCCCCCCGGTGTCCCGGTGTCACCCGCCGTCCCCGCAGAGGACCGGAAGCTCTTCGTGGGGATGCTCAGCAAGCAGCAGGCCGACGACGACGTGCGCAAGATGTTCGAGCCCTTCGGCACCATCGACGAGTGCACGGTGCTGCGCGGCCCCGACGGCACCAGCAAAGGTGACAGGGGACAGGGGACACCGCGGCGGCCCCGGGGGTGACACGGCCCCGCCCGGGGTGACACGGCCCCGCCCCGGGGTGACACGGAGCCCGTGTCCCCAGGCTGCGCCTTCGTCAAGTTCCAGAGCCACGCCGAGGCCCAGGCCGCCATCGCCGCCCTGCACGGGAGCCGCACGCTGCCGGTGAGGGCTGTCCCCGCGGGTGTCACCTGAGTGTCACCGTCATCGGTGTCACCTCCATCATCCCATCACCATCACCTGTGTGTCACCGTCGTCAGAGTGTCACTGTCACCTGTGTGTCACCTTCATCAGAGTGTCACTGTCACCTGTGTGTC
Organism: Sylvia borin; assembly: GCA_014839755.1. Taxonomy (NCBI): domain Eukaryota; kingdom Metazoa; phylum Chordata; class Aves; order Passeriformes; family Sylviidae; genus Sylvia; species Sylvia borin. Next base: position 34,221 of record JACEWE010000126.1, read on the forward strand.
ACCTTCATCAGAGTGTCACTGTCACCTGTGTGTCACCTTCGTCAGTGTCACTGTCACCTGCGTGTCACTGTCATCAGAGTGTCACTGTCATCTGTGTGTCACCGTCATCACCCCATCACTGTCACCTGTGTGTCACCTCCATCACCCTGTCACTGTCACCTGTGTGTCACTGTCATCAGTGTCACTGTCAGCTGTGTGTCACCTTCATCATCCCATCTCTGTCACCTGCGTGTCACCTTCATCGGTGTCACCTTCATCACCCTGTCACTGTCACCTTCATCACCCTGTCATTGTCACCTTCATCACCCTGTCACTGTCACCTGCCTGTCACCTTCATCGGTGTCACCTCCATCATCCCATCACCATCACCTGTGTGTCACCTTCATCACCCTGTCACTGTCACCTGAGTGTCACCGTCATCAGAGTGTCACTGTCACCTGTGTGTCACTGTCATCACCCCGTCACTGTCACCTTCATCACCCCGTCACTGTCACCTTCATCACCCCGTCACTGTCACCTTCATCACCCTGTCATTGTCACCTTCATCACCCTGTCACTGTCACCTGCGTGTCACCGTCATCAGAGTGTCACTGTGACCTGTGTGTCACCGTCATCAGTGTCACTGTCACTTGTGTGTCACCTTCGTCAGGGTGTCACTGTCACCTGCGTGTCACCTTCATCATCCCATCTCTGTCACCTGCGTGTCACCTTCATCGGTGTCACCTTCATCACCCTGTCACTGTCACCTGCGTGTCACCGTCATCAGAGTGTCACTGTCACCTGCGTGTCACCTTCATCACTGTCACCTTCATCATCCCATCTCTGTCACCTTCGTCACCCTGTCACTGTCACCTGAGTGTCACCGTCATCAGAGTGTCACTGTCACCTGTGTGTCACCTTCATCATCCCATCTCTGTCACCTGTGTGTCACCTTCATCACCCCGTCACTGTCACCTTCATCATCCCGTCACTGTCACCTGTGTGTCACCTTCATCACCCTGTCACTGTCACCTGCGTGTCACCTTCATTGGTGTCACCTTCATCATCCTCGTCATTGTCCCCTTCATCATCCTCATCGTCCCCTTCACGGTCCCCTTCGTCATCCCCTTCATCCTCCTCACCATCATCCTCCTCACCTCCTTCACGTTGTCTTCATCATTGTCCCCACCATCATCATCCTCATCCTCCTCATCGTCCCCGTTGTCACCTGTCCACCACCGTCACCCTCACCATCGTCATCTTCATCGTCTCCTTCGTCGCTCTCACATCATCCTCTTCATCACCTCGCTTCCTCCACCACCGTCATCCTCCCCCCGTTATAACCCCACCATCATCCCCGTCATCATCATCCTCTTCATCACCTTCATCATCCTCACCGCTGTCACTGTCACTGTCATCATCCTCTTCTTCACCTTCATCATCCTCACCAGTGTCACTGTCCCTGTCCCCATCATCCTCTTCATCACCTTCATCATCCTCTTTATCACCTTCATCATCCTCACCGCTGTCCCTGTCACTGTCATCATCTTCTTCATCACCTTCATCATCCTCACCAGTGTCACTGACCCCTTCATCCTCTTCGTCACCTTCATCATCCTCACCACTGTCCCTGTCCCCATCATCATCATCCTCTTCATCACCATCATCATCCTCACCGCTGTCACTGTCCCCATCATCATCATCCTCTTCATCACCATCATCATCCTCACCGCTGTCAATGTCACTGTCCCCGTCATCATCTTCATCACCTTCATCATCCTCACCACTGTCCCTGTCCCTGTCCCCATCATCATCATCCTCTTCATCACCTTCATCATCCTCACCACTGTCCCCGTCATCATCATCCTCTTCATCACCTTCATCATCCTCAGCAGTGTCACTGTCACTGTACCCATCATCCTCTTCATCACCTTCATCATCCTCACCGCTGTCCATGTCCCCATCATCATCATCCTCTTCATCACCATCATCATCCTCACCACTGTCACTGTCCCCATCATCATCATCCTCTTCATCACCTTCATCATCCTCACCAGTGTCCCTGTCACTGTCCCCATCATCCTCTTCATCACCTTCATCATCCTCACCGCTGTCACTGTCACTGTCCCCATCATCATCATCCTCTTCATCACCTTCATCATCCTCACCGCTGTCACTGTCCCCATCATCCTCTTTGTCACCATCATCATCCTCACCACTGTCCCTGTCCCCATCATCATCATCCTCTTCATCACCTTCATCATCCTCACCAGTGTCCCTGTCACTGTCCCCATCATCCTCTTCATCACCTTCATCATCCTCACTGCTGTCACTGTCCCTGTCCCCGTCATCATCCTCTTCATCACCTTCATCATCCTCACCAGTGTCACTGTCACTGTCCCCGTCATCCTCTTCATCACCTTCATCATCCTCACCAGTGTCCCTGTCCCCATCATCCT
>JACEWE010000127.1:0-36009 GCA_014839755.1 Sylvia borin
GGGAGGGGATTGGGTTATACTGGGAGGGACTGGGAGGGGATTGGGTTATACTGGGAGGGGATTGGGTTATACTGGGAGGGACTGGGAGGGGATTGGGCTATACTGGGAGGGAACTGGGAGGGACTGGGAGGGACTGGGAGGGACTGGGTGGGGATTGGGTTATACTGGGATGTACTGGGAGGGACTGGGAGGGACTGGGAGGGACTGGGTTATACTGGGAGGGACTGGGAGGGGATAGGGTTATACTGGGAGGGACTGGGAGGAACTGGGAGGGACTGGGTTATACTGGGAGGCACTGGGAGGGAACTGGGAGAGACTGGGAGGGACTGGGTTATACTGGGATAAACTGGGAGGGACTGGGTGTGGACTGGGATGGACCGGGTGGTGATGGGGTAGACTGGGAGTGAACTGGGAGGGACTGGGAGGGGATTGGGTTATACTGGGAGGGGATAGGGTTATACTGGGAGGGACTGGGAGGGACTGGGAGGGACTGGGATGGACTGGGATGGACTGAGAGGAACTGGGAGGGAACTGGGAGAGACTGGGAGGGACTGGGTTATACTGGGATGTACTGGGAGGGACTGGGTGTGGACTGGGGGTGAACTGGGGAGGATCAGAGGTCACTGGGAGTGAACTGGGAGTGAACTGGGGGCACTGGGAGTGAACTGGGAGGGAACTGGGGGTGAACTGGGAGGGATCAGAGGTCACTGGGAGGGATCAGAGGTCACTGGGGGTGAACTGGGGCAGATAAGGAGGGCACTGATAAGGCCTGGGGGCACTGGGAATGAACTGGGAGTGAACTGGGAATGGACTGGGAGTGACTGGGAGTTACTGGGAGTGAACTGGGAGTGGACTGGGAGTGAACTGGGAGGGCACTAGGAGTGACTGGGGGCACTGGGTGTGAACTGGGAGTGAACTGGGAATGATCAGAGGTCACTGGGAGTGAACTGGGGGCACTGGGAATGAACTGGGAGTGAACTGGGAGTGAACTGGGAGGGATCAGAGGTCACTGGGGGTGAACTGGGAGTGAACTGGGAGTGAACTGGGAGGGAACTGGGACAGACTGGGAGAGATCAGAGGTCACTGGGAGGGATCAGAGGTCACTGGGAGTGAACTGGGAGTGAACTGGGAGTGAACTGGGAAAAAATTTGGGGACAAAAACCCAAAAATTTGGGGGAAAATCATCAAAAATTTGGGGAAAAAACCCTCAAAAATTTGGGGGGGGGGGAAATCAAAAATTTGGGGAAAAAATCAAAAATTTGGGGGAAAAACCTTTAAAATTTGGGGGGGGAAAATCAAAAATTTGGGGGAAAAAATCAAAAATTTTTGGGGAAAAAATCAAAAATTTAGAGGAAAAAACAACAAAAATTTGGGGAAAAAACCCTCAAATTTGGGGAAAAAACCCTCAAAATTTGGGGGAAAAACCTTTAAAATTTGGAGGAAAAAAACCCAAAATTTTGGGGGAAAAAACCAAAGATTTTTGGGGAAAAACTCCAAAATTTAGAGGAAAAAAACCTCAAAATTTAAGGAAAAAGCCTCAAAAATTTGGGGAAAAAAATCAAAAATTTGGGGGAAAAACTCCAAAATTTTGGGGAAAAAAACCTCCAAAATTTGGGGAAGAAACTCTAAAATTTCGGGAAAAAAATCAAAAATTTGAGGAAAATTCCCCTAAAATTTAGGGGAAAAAAACCCAAAATTTGAGGAGAACCCCGAGATTTTTAGGGGAAAATCCTCAGATTTTTTAGGGGAAAAATCCCAAAAATATCGAGGAAAATCTCCAGGATTTTGAGAGGAAAAATCCCAAAATTTTTAGGGAAAAACCCCAAAATTTTGAGCAAAACCCCCCAAAGTTTTGACTGAAAAACTCCAAAGTTTTTGGGGAAAAAAACCCCAAATTTTGAGTGAAAACCCCCCAAATTTTGAGGAAAAACCCCGAAATTTTGAGCAAAAACCCCGAAATTTTGAGGAAAAACCCCGAAGTTTTTTTGGGGAAAAAAACCCCAAATTTTGAGGCAAAACCCCCCAAATTTCGAGTGAAAACCCCAAAAATTTCTGAGAAAAACTCCCAAAGTTTGAGAAAAACCCCAAACTTTTGAGTGAAAACCCCAAATTTTTTGAGGAAAAAAACCCCAAACTTTTGCCTCAAAACCCCGAAATTTTTTGAGGAAAAAAATCCCAAATTTTGAGGCAAAAACCCCAAATTTTGAGTTAAAACCCCAAATTTCGAGTGAAAACCCTGAAATTTTTTTAAGGAAAAACCCCCAAAGTTTGAGAAAAACCCCAAACTTCTGATTGAAAACCCCAAATTTTGAGGCAAAACCCCGGAGTTTTGGGGGAAAAAAAACCCAAATTTTGAACGAAAAACCCCAAAAATTTCAGAGAAAAAAGCCCCAAATTTTGAGGAAAAACCCCCAAGTTTTGAGTGAAAACCCCAAACTTTTGACTCAAAACCCCCGAAGTTTTTTTGAGGAAAAAAAACCCAAATTTTGAGTGAAAAACCCCCAAAGTTTTGAGCAAAAAAACCCAAATTTTTGAGGCAAAACCCCCCAAATTTTGAGTGAAAACCCCGAATTTTTTGAAGAAAACCCCCCAAATTTTGAAGGAAAAACCCCCAAATTTCGAGTGAAAATCCCCAAACTTTTGATTGAAAACCCCAAATTTTGAGGCAAAATTCCCCAAATTTTGAGTGAAAACCCCAAAATTTTTTGAGCAAAAAACCCCAAAGTTTTGATTGAAAACCCCCAAACTTTTGCCTCAAAACTCTGACGTTTGGAGGGAAAAAAAACCCAAATTTTGAGGCAAAACCCCCCGAATTTTGAGTGAAAACCCCAAAATTTTTTGAGGAAAAAAACCCCAAAGTTTTTGAGGCAAAACCCCCAAATTTCGAGTGAAAACCCCAAAAATTTCAGAGGAAAACCCCCAAAGTCTGAGAAAAACCCCAAACTTTTGAGTGAAAACCCCAAATTTTGAGGCAAAAACCCCAAAGTTTTGCCTCAAAACCCCGAAATTTTTTGAGGAAAAAAAACCCAAATTTTTTTGAGGCAAAACCCCAAAAATTTTGAGTGAAAACCCCAAAAATTTCCAAGAAAAACTCCCAAAGTCTGAGAAAAACCCCAAACATTTGATTGAAAACCCCAAATTTTGAGGCAAAAACCCCCAAATTTTGAGTGAAAAACCCCAAACTTTTGCCTCAAAACCCCGAAGTTTTGGGGAGAAAAACCCCCAAAGTTTGCAACAAAAACCCCAAATTTTGAGACAACACCCCAAATTTTGAGACAAAACCCCCCAAATTTTGAGTGAAAACCCCAAAATTTTTTGAGGAAAAAAACCCCAAAGTTTTTGAGGCAAAACCCCCAAATTTTGAGTGAAAACCCCCCAAACTTTTGAGTGAAAACCCCAAACTTTTTTGAGCCAAAACCCCCCAAATTTTAAGGCAAAACCCCCAAATTTTCAGACACGGAAGGAAAACAAACCCAGATTCTCCGAGTTGGGGGGGTGTGTCACTCACCGAGTGTCCGACAAACGTCCGAGAAACGTCCGAGGAGTGGCCGGAGTGTGTCCGGGGTGTGTCCGGAGTGTCCGAGGTGTGTCCGGGGTGTCACGAGTGTGTCCGGAGTGTCCCGAGTGTCCGGAGGCTGCGGACGCAGAACCGGGAATGTCTCGGCTGGATTCTGCCCCGGCCAAGGGCGTTTCAAGGGGAGGAGGAGGAGGAGCTGGGAATGGCCCCGCCCCCCCTGCCTCTTGGCTCCGCCCCTTTGCTCCTACCCCGCCCTTGGCCCCGCCCCATGTATCGTCTCTGCTCCTACCCCGCCCTTGGCCCCGCCCCCTTTCTCATACCCCGCCTTTGTCCCCGCCTTTGTCCCCGCCCCCTGCTCCTACCCCGCCTTTGGCCCCGCCCCTACCCCACCTTGGCCCCGCCCCTTGCTCCTACCCCGCCCTTGGCCCCGCCCATACCCCGACCTTGGTTCCGCCCCCTTGCTCCTACCCCGCCCTTGGCCCCGCCCCACCCCCTGTTTCTACGCCGCCCTTGGCCCCGCCCCTACCTCGATCTTGGCCCCGCCCCCTCGCTTCTTCCCCGCCCTTGGCCCCGCCCCCTGCCTTGGCCCCGCCCCCGCCGGTCGCCATAAACGCGCCTTTTGAACCCCCGAATTTCAACTTTTGCGCCCCCGAATTTTGACTTTTGTTCCCTCAAATCGACTTTGGCACCCTCAAATCGATTTTTTCCGCCCTCAGATTCAACTTTTCACCCTCAAATCGATTTCGACACCCCTCAAATCGAGGTTTCCGCCCTCAAATTCTGCTTTTGCACCCTCAAATTCCACTTTTGGACCCTCAAATTCCACTTTTCACCCCCAAATTTTATTTTTACACCCCCGATTTTGACTTTTGCGCCGCCGAATTCGATTTTTCCGCCCTCAGATTCCACTTTTCACCCTCAAATTGACTTTCGCACCTCGAAATTTGCCTTTTTCACCCCCAAATTCGACTTTTTCACCCCCAAATTTGACTTTTTCACCCCAAAATTCAACCTTTTCACTCCAAAATTTGACTTTTTCACCCAAAATTCGACTTTTTCACTGAAAAATCCGAAATTTTTCCTCAAAATCTGCACTTTTTTACCTCAAAAATGGAACTTTTCAGCCCAAAATCGGCACTTTGAACCTCAAAAATCTCTTTTTTTACCTCAAAATCTGCATTTTTACCCCAAAACCTGAACATTTACCTCAAAAATCTGCACTTTTTACCTCAAGATCAACTTTTTTTACCTCAAAACCGGAACTTTTCACCTCAAAACCGGAACTTTTTCCCTCAAAATCTGCACCTTTTCCCTCAAAATCTGCATTTTAACCCCAAAATTCACCTTTTTTACCCCAAAATCTGCACCTTTTACCACAAAACCTTCATTTTTTAATCCCCAAATCGCCTTTTTTTACCTCAAAATCTGCACTTTTTACCTCAAAAATCAACTTTTTTTACCTCAAAACCGGAACTTTTCACCTCAAAACCGGAACTTTTTTACCTCAAAATCAGAATTTTCACCCCAAAATCCGAACTTTTCACCTCAAAATTCACATTTTTTACCCCAAAATCTGCACTTCCCCCCTCAAAAATCGCCTTAACCTCAAAACCGGAACTTTTTACCTCAAAAATCCGAATTTTCACCCCAAAATCGGAACTTTTTACCTCAAAATCAACTTTTTTTACCTCAAAACCGCAACTTTTCAGCCCCAAATTTGCATTTTTTACCTCAAAATCTGCATTTTAACCCCAAAATCTGAATTTTTTTACCTCAAAAATCTGCACTTTTTTACCTCAAAACCGGAAGTTTTCAGCCCAAAATCGGCACTTTTTTACCTCAAAACCGGAACTTTTTTACCTCAAAACCGGAACTTTTCACCCCAAAACCGGAACTTTTTACCTCAAAATCCGAATTTTCACCCCAAAATCCGAACTTATTACCTCAAAATCTGCACCTTTTCCCTCAAAATCCGAACTTTTAACCTCAAAATCTGCATTTTAACCCCAAAATTCGCCTTTTTTACCTCAAAAATCGCCTTTTTAACCTCAAAATCTGCATTTTTCACCTCAAAATCGGAACTTTTTACCTCAAAATCGGCACTTTTTGCCTCAAAAATCAGCTTTTTTTACCTCAAAACCGGAACTTTTCACCTCAAAACCGGAACTTTTCACCTCAAAACCGGAACTTTTTTACCTCAAAATCCGAATTTTCACCCCAAAATCCGAACTTTTAACCTCAAAATCTGCACCTTTTCCCTCAAAAATCCGACCTTTTTTACCTCAAAACCGGAACTTTTTACCTCAAAATCAGAATTTTCGCCCCAAAATCCGAACTTTTTACCTCAAAAATCAACTTTTTTTACCTCAAAACCGGAACTTTTCACCTCAAAACCGGAACTTTTTACCTCAAAACCGGAACTTTTTACCTCAAAATCCGAATTTTCACCCCAAAATCCGAACTTTTTACCTCAAAATCTGCACCTTTTACCTCAAAATCACCTTTTTTACCTCAAAACCGGAACTTTTTTACCTCAAAATCCGAATTTTCACCCCAAAATCCGAACCTTTTACCTCAAAATCTGCACTTTTTACCTCAAAATCCGAACTTTTAACCTCAAAATTCACCTTTTTTACCCCAAAATCTGCACCTTTTACCACAAAACCTTCATTTTTTAATCCCCAAATCGCCTTTTTGACCTCAAAACCGGAACTTTTTACCTCAAAATCTGCACTCTTACCTCAAACTCTGCACTTTTGGCCTCAAAATCGCCTTTTTTACCTCAAAAATCACCTTTTTTACCTCAAAATCTGCATTTTTACCTCAAAATCTGCACTTTTTACCTCAAAATCCGAACTTTTTACCTCAAAAATCAACTTTTTTACCTCAAAACCGGAACTTTTCACCCCAAAACCGGAACTTTTTACCTCAAAACCGGAACTTTTTACCTCAAAATCCGAATTTTCACCCCAAAATCCGAACTTTTTACCTCAAAATCTGCACCTTTTCCCTCAAAATCTGCATTTTAACCCCAAAATTCGCCTTTTTAACCCCAAAAATTCGCCTTTTTTACCCCAAAATTCGCCTTTTTAACCCCAAAAATCGCTTTTTTTTCAACCCCAAAATCGCCTTTTTTAACCTCAAAATCTGCACCTTTTACCACAAAATCGGAACTTTTTACCTCAAAATCTGCACTTTTTACCTCAAAAATGACCTTTTTTTACCTCAAAACCGGAACTTTTCACCTCAAAACCGGAACTTTTTTACCTCAAAAATCGACTTTTCTCACTCCAAAATTCGCCTTTTTACCCCAAAACCTGCATCTTTTTACCTCAAAATCTTCACTTTTTTACCTGATAATCCGAATTTTCACCCCAAAATCCGAACTTTTTATCTCAAAATCGCCTTTTTTACCTTAAAATCGGCACTTTTTGACCTCAAAAATCGCCTTTTTTTCCTCAAAATCCGAACTTTTTACCTCAAATACGGAACTTTTTACCTCAAAAATCGTCGCTTTTGACACCAAAATCGGCACTTTTTTACCTCAAAATCTGCATTTTTTACCTCAAACCCGGAATTTTCACCCCAAAATCCGAACTTTTTACCTCAAAATCTGCACTTTTTACCTCAAAAATCGCCTTTTTTACCTCAAAAATCCGAACTTTTTACCTCAAAAAAATCGCCTTTTTACCTCAAAATCTGCATTTTAACCCCAAAATTCGCTTTTTTTAACCCCAAAATTCGCCTTTTTTTCACCCCAAAATTCGCCTTTTTTCGGCCCAAAAATCGCTTTTTTTCCACCCCCCACAAAAATCCCGCCCCCGACCTTTGGGCTCCTCCACCGCGGGGCGGGGCTAGCCGCGGTGACGTCACCAAGGACACGCCCCCGGGCGCTCAGGGGGCGGGGCCTTAAAAGGGCAACGCCGCGAGCTGAGTCACGGTGGGGCCCACCCAGGGGGTTTGGGGGGGTCCCGGGGGAGATTTTGGGGGTCAAAGGTCAATTTTGGGGGGTCAAGGGTCAATTTTGGGGGTTCGGGGGGATTTTGGGGGTGTCAAGGGTCAATTTTGGGGGGTCAAGGGTCAATTTTGGGGGTCCGGGGTCAATTTTGGGGGTCAAGGGTCAATTTTGGGGGGTCCAGGGTCAATTTTGGGAGTTCAGGGTCAATTTTGGGGGTTCAGGGTCAATTCTGGGGGTCAAGGGTCAATTTTGGGGGGTCAAGGGTCAATTTTGGGGGGACCAGGGTCAATTTTGGGGGGTCCGGGGTCAATTTTGGGGGTCCAGGGTCAATTTTGGGGGTTCAGGGTCAATTTTGGGGGGTCCAGGGTCAATTTTGGGGGTCAAGGGTCAATTTTGGGGGTTCAAGGTCAATTTTGGGGGATCCGGGGTCAATTTTGGGGGTCAAGGGTCAATTTTGGGGGTTCAGGGTCAATTTTGGGGGTCAAAGGTCAATATTTGGGGGGTCCCGGGGTCAATTTTGGGGGGTCTGGGGTCAATTTTGGGGGGTCAAGGGTCAATTTTGGGGGTTCAAGGTCAATTTTGGGGGTTCGGGGGGATTTTGGGGGGCTCCTGAGGGTCATTTTTGGGGTTCAAGGGTCATTTTTGGGGGTTCCGGGGTCAATTTTGGGGGTCAAGGGTCAATTTGGGGGGTCCGGGGTCAATTTTTGGGGGTCCCGGGTCAATTTTTGGGGGGTCAAGGGTCAATTTGGGGGGTTCGGGGGGATTTTTGGGGTCAAAGGTCAATTTTGGGGGGTCCGGGGGCAGTTTGGGGTTTTTTGGGGGGGATTTTTGGGGGGATTTTTTTGGGAATTTTTTTGGGAATTTTTTGGGGAATTTTTGGGGGGATTTTGAGGGGATTTTGAGGGATTTTTGAGGGTTTGGGGGATTTTTGAGGGATTTTTTTGGGATTTTTGGGGATTTTTGAGGGATTTTTGAGGGGATTTTTGAGGTATTTTGGGGGGATTTTTGGGGGTTTTGGGGGGGATTTTTGAGGGATTTTGAGGGATTTTTTGGGGATTTTTGGGAATTTTTGAGGGCTTTTTGAGGGGTTTTTTTGGGATATTTGGGGGGATTTTTGAGGGATTTTTGGGGGGATTTTTGAGGATTTTTGGGGGGATTTGGGGGGATTTGGGGGAATTTTTGGGGGATTTTTGAGCGATTTTTGGCGGAATTTTGGGGGGATTTTGAGGGATTTTTGGGGGGATTTTGGGGAATTTTTTGGGGACAATCCCGAGGGAATTTGGGGCATTTTTGGGGAAATTTTGGGGGATTTTGGAGGAATTTTGGGGGGATTTTGAGGGATTTTTTTGGGATTTTTGAGGGATTTTTGGGGGATTTTTGGGGGAATTTTTGGGGGATTTTTGAGGATTTTCGGGGGATTTTTGAAGGATTTTGGGGAATTTTGGGGGGGATTTTTGAGGGAATTTTGGGGATATTTTTGGAATTTTTGGGGGGGTTTTGGGGAGTTTTGGGGGGAATTTGGGGGGGGATTTTTGGGAAATTTTTGGGTGATTTTTGGGGGATTTTTGAGGGAGTTTTTGGGATTTTGGGGGGATTTTTGAGGATTTTCGGGGGATTTTTGGGGAATTTGGGGGGATTTTTGGGGGATTTTTTTGGGAATTTTGGGGGGAATTTTTTGGGGGAATTTTGCGGAATTTTTTTGGGATTTTTGAGGGAATTTTGGGGAATTTTTGGGGAATTTTGGGGGAATTTTTGGGGGGATTTTGGGGGGATTTTTTTGGGGATTTTTGAGGGATTTTTTGGGGAATTTTTGGGGGGATTTTTGGGGATTTTGAGGGATTTTTGAGGGATTTTTTGGGGATTTTTGGGGGATTTTTGGGGGGATTTTTGAGGGATTTTGGAGGGATTTTTTTGGGATTTTTGAGGAATTATTTGGGGATTTTGGGGGGATTTTTGAGGGATTTTTGGGGAATTTTTTGGGGAATTTTTTGAGGGACTTTGGGGGGATTTTTCGGGGAATTTTTGGGGGGATTTTTGGGGGATTTTTGGGAATTTTTTTGGGAATTTTTGGGGAGATTTTTGAGGGAATTTTGGGGGGATTTTTGAGGATTTTTGGGGGGATTTTGGGGGATTTTTGGGGGGGGGTTGGGATTTTCGGGGAGATTTTGGGGAATTTTTTTGGGATTTTTGGGGGATTTTTGAGGGATTTTTGGGGGGATTTTTGGCGGATTTTGGGGGGATTTTTGAGGGATTTTTTGGGGAATTTTGGGGGATTTTTGAGGGGATTTTTGAGGGAATTTTTTTGGGATTTTTGGCGAATTTTGGGGGGATTTTTGAGGGATTTTGGGGGGATTTTTGAGGGATTTTTTTGGGATTTTTGGGCGATTTTTGGGGAATTTTGGGGAATTTTTTGGGGACAATCCCGAGGGAATTTGGGGGATTTTTGGGGGAGTTTTGAGGGATTTGGGGGGGATTTTTTGGGGATTTTGAGGGATTTTTGGGGGGATTTTTTGGGGAATTTGGGGGGATTTTTTGAGGGATTTTTTTGGGATTTTCGGGGATTTTTGGGGGAATTTTGGGGGGATTTTTAGGGACAATCCCAGGGAAATTTCGAGAACCTTTCTGCCCAATCCCGGAGCTATTTCAGGAACTCTCCCACCCCTCCCTCAGCAAGATTTTGGGGGGTGGGGGTGGGGGAGGGGGAGGGGGTCTCACTCACCCTGAGGTGTCCCGGGGGGGCGGCGCCGGGGGGCTCCGGGGGCTCCCCCTTATATCAGCCCTCCCCTCCCCCCCCTTGACCTTCTCGGCTCCCCTTTGACCTTTCGGCAGCCCAAAATAGCCCCGCCCCTCCCCCACCCTGCCGCGAGCCTGCTGTGGGGGGAGGGGTGAGGCCGCCCCTCCCCCACCTCGGATCATTTTAGGGACCCCTCCCCCCTCCTTATTTCACCCCCAATTTGGAGGGGCTTTTGCCCCTCCCCCACTTTTTTGTGACCCCCTCTGTCGAATTTTTTTGGCCCCTCCCCCCATTTTTTATTGGGGGGGTTTCACCCCCTAATTTTGGGGTCTCCCCTTTCAGCCCCTCCCCCATCCTGCCCCTCCCCCCGTTATTTTTGGGGCTCTCGCCCCCCAAATTTTGGGGGATCCCTTTTACCCCTCCCCCCCCCCAATTGCCGAGCCCCGAATTTGGCCCCTCCCCCTTTTTGGGGGGGACCCCCCCTCAAATTTAGGGGCCCCTCCCCCTTTTTGAGGGCCAGAATTTGGCCCCTCCCCCCCTTTTTGGGGACCCCCCCTCAAATTTGGGGGCCCCTCCCCCCACTTCCTCCCCTCCCCCCTTTTGGCCCCTCCCTATTTTTGGCCCCCCCAAATTTGGCTCCCCCCATTTTGGCCCCTCCCCCCCCAATTTTGGAGTGCTGATGAGAGGGGCGTGGCCTCTGTGGCGCGAGGGGCGGGGCCTCCTCTTTTTCCGTGACGTCGCGATTAAAGCCTCATTAATATTCATTAGTTTAATCGTGCCGCTAATCGGTAGCCCCGCCCCCCGCCTCATTAAATATGCCGCGACCAAAATGGCGCCGTCGCCTTGGCAACCGCGCCCCGCCCTCGCCCTCCCATTGGCCGCCCGCCCCTTAAACCCCGCCCTCCTCCTCTCGGCCAATCAGCGCCGCGCGCCCCCGCTCTGCCCGGCAACGCGCGGTGATTGGCTGGCGGCCTCGGCCGAGCTGATTGGCTGGCGGTCTGGGCCAATCAGCGTTCCCGCCGTCGCTATGGAGACGCGGCGGCCGCTGAGGGGAGGGAGGGGCGGGGAGCGGCCGGGATGCAAATTTATGTAAATGAGCGGGGGGCGGAGCCTCGCTGGATATTCATGAGGCGCTGAGAGAGGCCGGGGACCCGCCCAGCTGTCGGTGAGGGGGAGGGATTTATGCAAATTAAGGAGGAGGGGGGTGGGCTCGTAGAGGCGGGGCGTCGGTGTTGGCCGCGCCCCTTTCCCGTGAAGCCACGCCCCCTTGTCGCCTCGCGTGGACCCGCAGTCGAGACCACGCCCCTTAGTCGTCTACAAGCCCCGCCCCTCCAGCAATTTCTCAGCCGCCTTATTGACCCCGCCCCTTAAGCCACGCCCCTCCCCCAAAGCCCCGCCCCTCCATTTAATCCGGTGTCTCTCGTCCCCGTCCCCTTTAGACACGCCCCTTCCATCTCTTAAGCCCCGCCCCTCCTCGGAGCTCCGCCCCACACCCCCTCCTCTTGGCCTAACCCTCTTAGCCACGCCCCTACATCCGACTAAGCCCCGCCCCTCCCTAATATCCTCCCCTTGTCTCCGCCCACTGTTGCCTTGTCCCCTCCCCTTTAGCCACGCCCCTGAACCCCCACCCCATTAAGCCCCGCCCCTCAGTCCCTTTGTCACATCCCCCTTTAGCCACGCCCACAAACCCCGCCCTCCCCTGAAGCCCCTCCCACCAGCCCCGCCCCTCCATTCAATCCCAGGGATCCTCTTGTTCCCATCCTCCCTTAGCCACGCCCCAAAACCCGCCCTCCCCCGAAGCCCCTCCCACCAGCCCCGCCATTAATCCCCGCCCCCTCCATTCATTCCCGCTATCCCCATCACCCCTTTAGCCACGCCCTCCCCCGAAGCCCCTCCCACCAGCCCCGCCATTAATCCCCGCCCCCTCCATTCATTCCCGCTGTCCCCATCACCCCTTTAGCCCCGCCCTCCCCGGAAGCCCCTCCCACCAGCCCCGCCATTAATCCCCGCCCCCTCCATTCATTCCCGCTGTCCCCATCACCCCTTTAGCCCCGCCCCTCTGGCCCCGCCCCCTCTGGCCCCGCCCCCGGCCACGCCCGCTGTCCCCCGCCGTGTCCCCTCGCTGTCCCCTCGCTGTCCCCTGTGACGCCCCTCCCCCGCGCTGTCCCCAGGCCCCGCCCCCTCTCTCCCCCCCGCTGTCGCCGGCCATGCCGGTGTCGCCGCCGCTGTCGCGATTGTCGCCGGCGCTGCTCTTCCTGCCGGGGCTCTTCTTCTTCCCGGGGCTCTTCGTGCTGGCGCGACACGCGCTGAGCGCCATCGGCGGCTGTCCCCAGGGCCGCGCCACCGTGCTGGCCGCCAGGTGACACCGGGGACACCCAGGGGACAGCGAGGGGACAGCGAGGGGACAGCGAGGGGACAGCCCGGGGGGATGGGACAGGGAGGGGACAGCGAGGGGACAGCCCGGGGACAGCCTGGGGACAGCGAGGGGACAGCCCGGGGACAGCCCGGGGACAGCGAGGGGACAGCCCGGGGGGATGGGACAGGGATGGGGACAGGGAGGGGACAGGGAGGGGACACGCGCTGAGCGCCATCGGCGGCTGTCCCCAGGGCCGCGCCACCGTGCTGGCCGCCAGGTGACACCGGGGACACCCAGGGGACAGCGAGGGGACAGCGAGGGGACAGGGAGGGGACAGCCCGGGGGGATGGGACAGGGATGGGGACAGCGAGGGGACAGTCGGGGGACAGCCCGGGGGGATGGGACAGACAGGGGACAAGGAGGGGACACGCGCTGAGCGCCATCGGCGGCTGTCCCCAGGGCCGCGCCACCGTGCTGGCCGCCAGGTGACACCGGGGACACCGAGGGGACACCGAGGGGACACCGAGGGGACAGCGAGGGGACAGCGAGGGGACAGCCCGGGGGGATGGGACAGGGATGGGGACAGTCGGGGGACAGCGAGGGGACATCCAGGGGACAAGGATGGGGCAGGGATGTGACAGGGATGGGGACAAGGAGGGGACAGGGAGGGGACAGAGGGACAGGGATGGCGACAGGGAGGTGACAGGGATGGGGACAGGGAGGGGACAGGGATGGGGACAGGGAGGGGACAGGGATGGGGACAGACAGGGGACAGGGAGGGGACACCGAGGGGACAGTCGGGGGACAGCCCGGGGGGATGGGACAGACAGGGGACAGGGAGGGGACAGGGATGGGGACACCGAGGGGACAGGGAGGGGACACACGCTGAGCGCCATCGGCGGCTGTCCCCAGGGCCGCGCCACCGTGCTGGCCGCCAGGTGACACCGGGGACACCCAGGGGACACCGAGGGGACAGCGAGGGGACAGCCCGGGGGGATGGGGACAGGGATGGGGACAGGGGACATCCAGGGGACAAGGATGGGGCAGGGATGGGGACAGGGATGGGGACAAACAGGGGACAGGGATGGGGACAGGGAGGATACAGGGAGGGGACACGCGCTGAGCGCCATCGGCGGCTGTCCCCAGGGCCGCGCCACCGTGCTGGCCGCCAGGTGACACCGGGGACAGCGAGGGGACAGCGAGGGGACAGCGAGGGGACAGGGATGGGGACAGCGAGGGGACAGGGAGGGGACAGCCCGGGGAGATGGGACAGGGAGGGGACAGACAGGGGACATCCAGGGGACAAGGATGGGGCAGGGATGGGGACAGGGAGGGGACAAGCAGGGGACAGGGAGGGGACAGGGATGGGGACAAACAGGGGACAGGGATGGGGACAGTCGGGGGACAGCCCGGGGGGATGGGACAGGGATGGGGACAGGGAGGGGACATCCAGGGGACAAGGATGGGGACAGGGATGGGGACAGGGAGGGGACAGACAGGGGACAGACAGGGGACAGGGAGGGGACACCGAGGGGACAGTCGGGGGACAGCCCGGGGGGATGGGACAGGGATGGGGACAGACAGGGGACAGGGAGGGGACAGGGAGGTGACAGGGAGGGGACAGGGAGGTGACAGAGGCACGGGGATGGAGACCCCCGCCAGGGCCACCGCGGTGACAGCCAGGTGGGGGCTTGGGGACATCCAGGGGACATCCAGGGGACATCCAGGGGACAGGGAGGGGGAGGGGACAGCCCGGGGACAATCCTGGGGACACAAGGCCAAGGCCAGAGGTGGCACCGGCTGGGGACAGGGAGGGGACAGGGAGGTGACACAGGGAGGTGACACAGGGAGGGGACAGGGAGGTGACACTGCGGGGACAGGGATGGGTGGCACCGGGCCAGAGAGGTGACAGTGACAGGGACAGTGACAGTGACAGTGACAGTGACAGGGACAGTGACAGGGACAGGGACAGTGACAGTGACAGGGACAGGGACAGGGACAGGCCGGGGGGGGACTTGGGGACACGCCAGGGGGGGATCAGGGACAGGACGGTGACAATCCGGGGTGGGGGAGGGGACAATCCCGTGGGGGGAGGGGACAGGATGGGGACAATCCGGGGTGGGGGAGGGGACAATCCCGTGGGGGAGGGGACAATCCCGTGGGGGGAGGGGACAGGATGGGGACAATCCGGGGGGGTTGGGAACAATCCGGTGGGGGGGGGGGTTGGGGACAATCCGGGGTGGGGGAGGGGACAGGATTAGCCTTGTCACGTGGCCGGTGACGTGGGGACAGCGCGGGGACACGGGGACACGGGGACACGGCCTGGGGACATCGGCCCATCCCCCAGCCGTGGGTCAGCCGCGTGTCACCTGCCGTGTGTGTCACCTGTGTCACCTGTGTCACCTGAGTGACACCTGTGTCACCTGTGTGTCACCTCTCACCTGTGTGTCACCTGTGTGTCACCTCTCACCTGTGCGTCACCTGTCACCTGTGTCACCTGTGTCACCTATGTGTCACCTGTGTGTCACCTGTGTGTCACCCGTGTGTCACCTGTGTGTCACCTGTCACCTTTGTCACCTGTGTGTCGTTGTCACCTGTGTGTCACCTGGGTGTCACCGCACATCCTCCCGTGTCCCTGGTGTCACCCCATGTCCCTGTGTCCCCTCTGGGTCACCCCTGAACCTCTGTCCCCGTGTCCCCTGTGCCCACCGTGTGTCACCCCTGATGTCCCCGTGTCACCTGTGTGTCCCTGTGTCCCCGTGTCACCCCAATGTCCCCATGTCCCCCATCTGTCCCCGTGTGTCCGTGTGTCCCCCATCTGTCCCCACATCCCTGTGTCCCCGTCTGTCCCCGTGTGTCCCCGTGTCCCCCATGTCCCCGTGTCACCCGTGATGTCCCCATGTCCCCCATCTGTCCCTGTGTGTCCCCGTGTCCCCGTGTCACCCCAATGTCCCTGTGTCCCCATGTGACCCCCGCCTGTCCCCGTGTCCCTGTGTGTCCCCATGTCCCCATGTGTCCCATGTCCCCGTGTCCCCATGTGACCCGTGTGTCCCATGTGTCCCCATGTGTCCCCCACTGTCCCCATGTGTCCCCATGTGACTCGTGTGTCCCCATGTCCCCATGTGACCCCTGCTGTCCCCATGTGACCCCCGCTGTCCCCATGTGACCCCTGCTGTCCCCGTGTCCCCTGTGTGTCCACGTGTGACCCCTGCTGTCCCCGTGTCCCCTGTGTGTCCTCGTGTGAC
Source organism: Sylvia borin (assembly GCA_014839755.1). Classification (NCBI taxonomy): domain Eukaryota; kingdom Metazoa; phylum Chordata; class Aves; order Passeriformes; family Sylviidae; genus Sylvia; species Sylvia borin. The sequence goes on from JACEWE010000127.1 coordinate 15,811, forward strand.
CCCCGCTGTCCCCGTGTCCCCTGTCTTTCCCTGTGTCCCCCTGTGACCCCTGTGACCCCTGTGACCCCTGTGACCCCTGCTGTCCCCATGTGACCCGTGTGTCCCCTGCTGTCCCCGTGTGACCCCTGCTGTCCCTGTGTGACCTGTGTGTCCCCGTGTCCCTGTGTGTCCCCATGTCCACCTGTGACCCGTGTGTCCCCGTGTGTCCCCCCGCTGTCCCTGTGTCCCACTGTGACCCGTGTGACCCCTGTCTGTCCCCGTGTGACCCGTGTGTCCCCTGCTGTCCCCTGCTGTCCCCGTGTGTCCCCATTTCCCCGTGTGACCCGTGTGTCCCTGTGTGACCCCCGCTGTCCCCATGTGACCCGTGTGTCCCCGTGTCCCCATGTCCCCCTGTGACCCATGTGACCCCTGCTGTCCCCCTGTGACCCCTGCTGTCCCTGTGACCGCTGCTGTCCCCGTGTCCGCCTGTGACCCCTGTGACCCCCGCTGTCCCCGTGTCCCCTGTCTGTCCCTGTGTCCCATGTCTGTCCCCGTCTCCCCCCCGTCCCCTGCTGTCCCCGTGTCCCCCTGTGACCCGTGTGTCCCCTGTCTTTCCCTGTGTCCCCCTGTGACCCCTGCTGTCCCCATGTCCCCCTGTGTCCCGTGTGACCCGTGTGTCCCCGTGTCCCCATGTCCCCCTGTGACCCCTGTGACCCCTGCTGTCCCCCTGTGACCCGTGTGACCCCTGCTGTCCCCGTGTCCCCGTGTGTCCCCGTGTGTCCCCGTGTGACCCCTGCTGTCCCCGTGTGTCCCCGTGTGTTCCCGTGTGACCCGTGTGTCCCCATGTGTCCCTGTCTGTCCCCTGCTGTCCCCGCTGTCCCCGTGTGTCCCCCTGTGTCACCTGTCTGTCCCCGTGTCCCTGTGTGACCCGTGTGTCCCTGTGTGACCCCCGCTGTCCCCGTGTCCCCTGTCTTTCCCTGTGTCCCCCTGTGACCCCTGTGACCCCTGTGACCCCTGTGTCCCCCGCTGTCCCCGTGTGTCCCCGTGTGTCCCCGTGTGTCCCCGTGTGACCCGTGTGACCCGTGTGTCCCCGTGTGTCCCCGTGTCCCCGTGTGACCCTGTGTCCCGTGTCCCAGGCTGGTGTCCTCGGTGCAGGCCGTGATGGCGTCCACGGCCGGGTACATCATCTCCAGCTCCTGTCACCACGTCATCGACGACCAGTGAGTGACACCGGGACACCTGGGGACACACGGGGACACACGGGGACACCTGGGGACATGGGGACACCTGGGGACACACGGGGACACCTGGGGATACACCTGGGACACACAGGGACACACGGGGACACCTGGGGACAGGGGGACACCTGGGGGCAGCTGGGGACACATGGGGACAGCTGGGGACACACCTGGGGACACCTGGGGACACCTGGGGACACCTGGGGACACACGGGGACACCTGGGGACAGGGGGACACCTGGGGGCAGCTGGGGACAGATGGGGACACACCTGGGGACATGGGGACACACCTGGGGACACCTGGGGACAGCTGGGGATACACCTGGGGACACCTGGGGACATGGGGACACACCTGGGGGACATGGGGACACCTGGGGACAGCTGGGGACAGCTGGGGGACACCTGGGGACACCTGGGGACACCTGGGGACACCTGGGGACACACAGGGACATGGGGACACCTGGGGACACACAGGGACACCTGGGGACACCTGGGGACACACGGGGACACACGGGGACACACCTGGGGACACCTGGGGACACCTGGGGACATGGGGACACCTGGGGACATGGGGACACCTGGGGACATGGGGACAGCTGGGGACACCTGGGGACACCTGGGGACAGCTGGGGACAGCTGGGGACACACCTGGGGACACCCGGGGACATGGGGACACCTGGGGACACCTGGGGACACCTGGGGATACAGCTGGGGACAGGGAGACACACCTTGGGGACACTGGGGGACACCTGGGAGCCCTGAACTTGACTCACCTGTCCCTCCTGTGTGTCTCCTGTCCCTCTCCCGTGTCCCCATGTCCCCTGTGTCCCCCCATGTGTCCCCATGTCCCCCATGTCCCCTGTGTGTCCCCTGTGTCCCCCCCGATGTCCCCCTGTGTCCCCCGTGTCCCTCTCCCGTGTCCCTGATGTCCCCAATGTCCCCCATATGTCCCCTGTGTCCCCATGTCCCCTGTCCCCCCGATGTCCCTGTGGGTCCCCTGTGTCCTCCATGTTCCCCGTGTGTCCCCTGTGTGTCCCCTGTCTCCCGTGTGTCCCCGGTGTCCCTGGTGTCCCCCGTGTGTCCCCGATGTCCCCCATGTCCCCTGTGTGTCCCCTGTGTCCCCAATGTCCCCAATGTCCCCGATGTCCCCGATGTCCCCTGTGTCCCCCGTGTGTCCCCGATGTCCCCCATGTCCCCGATGTCCCCTGTGTGTCCCCCGTGTCCCCTGTGTCCCCTGTGTGTCCCCTTTCCCCGCGATGTCCCCAATGTCCCCCATGTCCCCGATGTCCCCTGTCCCCCCAATGTCCCCTGTGTCCCCAATGTCCCCGATGTCCCCCCGATGTCCCCATGTCCCCCATGTGTCCCCGATGTCCCCGATGTCCCCGATGTCCCCTGTGTGTCCCCTGTCTCCCCTGATGTCCCCGATGTCCCCGATGTCCCCTGTCCCCCCGATGTCCCCGATATCCCCTGTGTCCCCGATATCCCCTGTGTCCCCTGTGTCCCCTGTGTCCCCGATGTCCCCATGTCCCCGATGTCCCCGATGTCCCCAATGTCCCCGATGTCCCCTGTCCCCCCGATGTCCCCTGTGTGTCCCCAGGCACTGGCTGGCCTCGGCGTACCCTCCCTTCGCCGTCCCTTACTTCGTCTACGACGTCTACGCCATGTACCTGTGCCACCTGCAGCGCGCGCAGGTCAAAGGTCACGGCGCCGGGGCCACGCCCCCCGCGCGCGCCGCCGTCACCTTCGTGCGCCGCGAGCTGCTGATGGTGCTGCACCACGCCGCCATGGTGCTGGTGTGCTTCCCCGTGGCCACCGTGAGTGACACCTGGGGACACACCTGGGGACACCTGGGGACATGGGGACACCTGGGGACACACCTGGGGACAGCTGGGGACACCTGGGGACACACCTGGGGACAGCTGGGGACAGCTGGTGCTGCACCACGCCGCCATGGTGCTGGTGTGCTTCCCCGTGGCCACCGTGAGTGACACACACCTGGGGACACCTGGGGACACCTGGGGACATGGGGACACACCTGGGGACACCTGGGGACACCTGGGGACAGCTGGGGACACACCTGGGGACACCTGGGGACACCTGGGGACACACCTGGGGACACACCTGGGGACAGCTGGTGCTGCACCACGCCGCCATGGTGCTGGTGTGCTTCCCCGTGGCCACCGTGAGTGACACACACCTGGGGACACCTGGGGACACCTGGGGACACCTGGGGACACACCTGGGGACACACCTGGGGACAGCTGGGGACACCTGAGACACACCTGGGGACACCTGGGGACACCTGGGGACACACCTGGGGACACCTGGGGACACCTGGGGACACACCTGGGGACACACCTGGGGACATGAGGACAGCTGGGGACAGCTGGGGACACATGGGGACACCTGGGGACACGGGGACACACCTGGGGACACACCTGGGGACACCTGGGGACACCTGGGGACACCTGGGGACATGGGGACACACCTGGGGACACCTGGGGTCATCTGGGGACAGCTGGGGACATCTGGGACACACCTGGGACACACCTGGTGACACCTGGGGACACACCTGGGGACACCTGGGACACACCTGGGGACAGCTGGTGCTTCACCACGCCGCCATGGTGCTGGTGTGCTTCCCCATGGCCACCGTGAGTGACACACACCTGGGACACCTGGGGACACACCTGGGGACATGGGGACACACCTGGGACACACCTGGGGACACCTGGGGACATGGGGACACCTGGGGACACCTGGGGACACCTGGGGACATGGGGACACCTGGGGACACCTGGGGACACCTGGGGACACACCTGGGGACAGCTGGGGACATGGGGACACCTGGGGACACACCTGGACACACCTGGGGACACCTGAGACAGACCTGGGGACACCTGGGGACACACCTGGGGACACCTGGGGACATGGGGACACACCTGGGGACACCTGGGGACACCTGGGGACACCTGGGGACAGCTGGGGACACACCTGGGGACAGCTGGGACACACCTGGGGACACCTGGGGACACCTGGGGACACCTGGGGACAGCTGGGGACACCTGGGGACAGCTGGGGACACCTGGGGACATGGGGACACACCTGGACACACCTGGGGACACCTGGGGACACACCTGGGGACACCTGGGGACACACCTGGGGACAGCTGGTGCTGCACCACGCCGCCATGGTGCTGGTGTGCTTCCCCGTGGCCACCGTGAGTGACACACACCTGGACACACCTGGGGACACGGGGACACACCTGGGGACACCTGGGGACACCTGGGGACACACCTGGGGACACACCTGGGGACACACCTGGGGACATGGGGACACACCTGGGGACACCTGGGACACACCTGGGGACATGGGGACACCTGGGGACACCTGGGGACACCTGGGACACACCTGGGGACACACCTGGGGACATGGGGACACCTGGGGACACGGGGACACACCTGGGGACACCTGGGGACATGGGGACACACCTGGGGACACCTGGGGACACCTGGGGACACCTGGGGACACACCTGGGGACACCTGGGGACACCTGGGGACATGGGGACACACCTGGGGACACCAGGGGAAGGTGGGACCACCTGGGGGCCACCCCGAGGTGCCCTTTGGGGACACTTTGGGGACACTTTGGGGACACTTTGGGGACACCAGGTGACACTGTGATGTCCCCACCCCTCCAAGTTGTGGCGCCAGGGCAAAGGTGACTTCTTCCTGGGCTGTCTGCTGATGGCCGAGCTGAGCACGCCCTTCGTGTGCCTGGGCAAGGTCCTCATCCTGGTGAGTGTCCCCAAAGTGTCCCCAAAGTGTCACCAAATGTCACCAAAGTGTCACCGAATAAAAAAAACCCCGAAAAAATCCCGTTAAAAATGACCCAAAAATGGGAAAAATCCCATAAAAATCCCATAAAATTCAACCCCAAATTTGGGCCAGGGCCTGATCCTGGGGAGTGTCCCCAAAGTGTCACCAAAGTGTCACCAAATGTCACCAAAGTGTCACCGAATAAAAAAAACCCCGAAAAAATCCCGTTAAAAATGACCCAAAAATGACCCAAAAATGGGAAAAATCCCATAAAAATCCCATAAAATTCAGCCCCAAATTTGGGCCAGGGCCTGATTTTGGTGAGTGTCCCCAAAGTGTCACCAAATGTCACCAAATGTCACCAAATGTCACCAAAGTGTCACCGAATAAAAAAAACCCCGAAAAAATCCCGTTAAAAATGACCCAAAAATGACCCAAAAATGGGAAAAATCCCATAAAAATCCCCCAAAAAATCCCATAAAATTCACCCCCAAATTTGGGCCGGGGTCTGATTTTGGGGAGTGTCACCAAATGTCACCAAATGTCCCCAAATTGTCACCAAATGTCCCCAAAGTGTCACCGAATAAAAAAAAAAACCCAAAAAATCCCGTTAAAAATGACCCAAAAATGACCCAAAAATGGGAAAAATCCCATAAAAATCCCATAAAATTCACTCCCAAATTTGGGCCAGGGTCTGATCCCGGGGAGTGTCACCAAAGTGTCACCAAATGTCACCAAATGTCACCAAAGTGTCACCGAATAAAAAAAAAATCCGAAAAAATCCCGTTAAAAATGACCCAAAAATGACCCAAAAATGGGAAAAATCCCATAAAAATCCCATAAAATTCAGCCTCAAATTTGGGCCAGGGCCTGATCCTGGGGAGTGTCACCAAATGTCACCAAATGTCACCAAATGTCACCAAATGTCACCAAAGTGTCACCGAATAAAAAAAAAAAACCCGAAAAAACCCCCGTTAAAAATGACCCAAAAATGACCCAAAAATGGGAAAAATCCCATAAAAATCCCATAAAAATCCCATAAAATTCACCCCCAAATTTGGGCCAGGGCCTGATCCTGGGGAGTGTCACCAAAGTGTCACCAAGTGTCACCAAATGTCCCCAAAGTGTCACCGAATAAAAAAAAAACCCCGAAAAAATCCCGTTAAAAATGACCCAAAAATGACCCAAAAATGGGGAAAATCCCATAAAAATCCCGTAAAATTCAGCCCCGAATTTGGGCCAGGGCCTGATCCTGGGGAGTGTCACCAAATGTCACCAAATGTCACCAAATGTCACCAAATGTCACCAAAGTGTCACCGAATAAAAAAAACCCCGAAAAAATCCCGTTAAAAATGACCCAAAAATGACCCAAAAATGGGAAAAATCCCATAAAAATCCCCCAAAAAATTCACCCCCAAATTTGGGCCAGGGCCTGATCCTGGGGAGTGTCACCAAATGTCACCAAATGTCACCAAAGTGTCACCAAATGTCACCAAAGTGTCACCGAATAAAAAAACCCCCGAAAAAATCCCGTTAAAAATGACCCAAAAATGACCCAAAAATGGGAAAAATCCCGTAAAAATCCCCAAAAAATCCTATAAAATTCAACCCCAAATTTGGGCCAGGGTCTGATTTTGGTGAGTGTCACCAAAGTGTCACCAAGTGTCACCAAAGTGTCACCAAAGTGTCACCAAATGTCACCAAATGTCACCAAATGTCACCAAAGTGTCACCGAATAAAAAAAAAACCCGAAAAAATCCCGTTAAAAATGACCCAAAAATGACCCAAAAATGGGAAAAATCCCATAAAAATCCTATAAAATTCAACCCCAAATTTGGGCCAGGGTCTGATCCTGGGGAGTGTCACCAAAGTGTCACCAAATGTCACCAAAGTGTCACCAAATGTCACCAAATGTCACCAAATGTCACCCAATAAAAAAAACCCCGAAAAAATCCCGTTAAAAATGACCCAAAAATGACCCAAAAATGGGAAAAATCCCATTAAAAATCCCGTAAAATTCAGCCTCAAATTTGGGCCAGGGTCTGATCCTGGGGAGTGTCACCAAATGTCACCAAATGTCACCAAATGTCACCGAATAAAAAAAACCCCGAAAAAAATCCCGTTAAAAATGACCCAAAAATGACCCAAAAATGGGAAAAATCCCAGAAAAATCCCATAAAAAATCCCATAAAATTCAATCCCAAATTTGGGCCAGGGTCTGATTTTGGTGAGTGTCACCAAAGTGTCACCAAATGTCACCAAATGTCACCAAATGTCCCCAAAGTGTCACCGAATAAAAAAAACCCCGAAAAAATCCCGTTAAAAATGACCCAAAAATGACCCAAAAATGGGAAAAATCCCATAAAATTCAGCCCCAAATTTGGGCCAGGGTCTGATTTTGGAGAGTGTCACCAAAGTGTCACCAAATGTCACCAAATGTCACCAAATGTCACCAAATGTCCCCAAAGTGTCACCGAATAAAAAAAACCCCGAAAAAATCCCGTTAAAAATGACCCAAAAATGACCCAAAAATGGGAAAAAATCCCAAAAAATCCCATAAAAATCACATAAAATTCACCCCCAAATTTGGGCCAGGGCCTGATCCTGGGGAGTGTCACTAAAGTGTCACCAAAGTGTCACCAAATGTCACCAAAGTGTCACCAAATGTCACCAAGTGTCACCGAATTAAAAAAAACCCCGAAAAAATCCCGTTAAAAATGACCCAAAAATGATCCAAAAATGGGAAAAATCCCATAAAAATCCCATAAAATCCAAAAAAATTCACCCCCAAATTTGGGCCAGGGTCTGATCCTGGGGAGTGTCACCAAATGTCACCAAATGTCACCAAATGTCACCGAATAAAAAAAACCCGAAAAAATCCCATTAAAAATGACCCGAAAATGACCCAAAAATGGGAAAAATCCCATAAAAATCCCATAAAATTCACCCCCAAATTTGGGCCAGGGTCTGACCCTGGGGAGTGTCACCAAATGTCACCAAATGTCACCAAATGTCACCAAAGTGTCACCGAATAAAAAAAAACCAGAAAAAATCCCGTTAAAAATGACCCAAAAATGACCCAAAAATGGGGAAAATCCCATAAAAATCCCCAAAAAATCCCATAAAATTCAGCCCCAAATTTGGGCCAGGGCCTGATTTTGGGGAGTGTCACCAAAGTGTCACCAAATGTCACCAAGTGTCACCAAATGTCACCAAAGTGTCACCGAATAAAAAAAACCCCGAAAAAATCCCGTTAAAAATGACCCAAAATGATCCAAAAATGGGAAAAAATCCCCAAAAAATTCCCAAAAAACTCTCAAAAATCCCCAAAAAATCCCCCAAAAAATCCTCTTTAAAAATCCCCCCCCAAAATGCCCCAAAAATCCCAAAATTATCCCCAAAAAATCCCCAAAATCCTCCTCAAAAATCCGAAAAACTCCAAAGAAAATCCTCCCAAAATCCCAAAATCATCCCAAAAAGATCCCAAAAAATCCCCCAAAAATCCAAAAAAATCCCCCCAAAAATCCCCAAAAATCCCAAAATTCCCTAAAAAATCCCTAAAATCCCCCCAAAATTCCCACAATTCCTCAAAATTCCCAAAAATCCCCAAATATCCCCAAAAATCCCCCCAAAAAATCCCAAAAATTGTCCCCAAAATCCCCAAAATTATCCAAAAAAATCCCCCAAAATCCCCCAAAAATCTCTAAAATCCCCCAAAATTCCCCCAAAAATCCCCCAAAATCCCAAAATTCCCCAAATCCCACAAAATTCTCAAAATTCCCCTCAAAAATCACTAAAAATACCTAAAAAATCCCGCAAAACTCCCCAAAAATTCCCCCAAAATCCCAAACATCCCCCCAAAAATCCCCCCAAAAATCCCCAAAAATCCCAAAATTCCCTAAAAAGTCCCTAAAATTCCCCCCCAAAATCCCCAAAAAATAAAAAAAAAATCCCCCAAAATCCCCCCAAAAATGCCCCAAAAATCCCAAAAATATATTAAAAAATCCCCAAAATCCGAAAAAAACTCCAAAGAAAATCCTCCCAAAATCCCAAAATTATCCCAAAAAGAAAAAAAAATCCCACAAAATCTCCAAAACCCCCCCCAAAAATCCTCTTAAAAAATCCCAAAAAATGCCCCAAAAATCCCAAAAATATAAAAAAAAAATCCCCCAAAAAATCCCCAAAAAATCCCCAAAATCCCTCAAAAATCCCAAAATTGTCCCCAAAATTCCCAAAACTATCCAAAAAATATAAAAAAATCCCCAAATCCCCAAAATCCCCCAAAAATCCCAAAATTCCCTAAAAAATCCCCCCAAAAATCCAAAAAAAATCCGAAAAAATCCCCCAAAATTCCCCCAAAATCTCCAAAATTCAAAAAAAATTCCCCAAAAAAATCTCCAAAAAAACCCCAAAATCCCCAAAAAATCTCCAAAATTCCCCAAAAATCCCCCAAAATCCCAAAAATTCCCCCCAAAATCCAAAAAAATCCCAAAATCCCCTAAAAAATCCCCAAAAATCCCAAAATTCCCCCAAAATCTCTCAAAATTCCCAAAATCCCCCAAAAAATTCCAAAAAAATCCCCCAAATCTGTCCAAATTCCCAGAATTCCCCCCAAAAATCCCCCCAAAATCCCCAAAAATCCCCCCAAAAAATCCCCAAAAATTCCCAAAATTCCCAAAAATCCCAAAATTTCCCCCAAAATCTCTCAAAATTCCCAAAAAATCCCCCCAGAAATTCCCAAAATTCCCAAAAAATCCCTAAAAAAATCCCTAAAAATCCCCCAAATCCCAGAATCCCCAAAATTCCCAAAATTCCCAAAAATCCCCCAAAAATCCCCAAAAATCCCAGAACCCCCTAAAATCCCTCAAAATCCCCAAAAGATTCCCAAAAAATCCCAAAATCCCACAAAATCCCACAAATTCCCCCAAAATTCCCAAGAAATCCCCCAAAATCCGAAAAAGTCCCCCCCCAAATCCCAAAAATTCCCAAAATTCCCTAAAATCCCCCAACCCCCCCCAGTTCCTGGGCCCTCAGGTCCCGTGTTCTCCTCTGCGCCCCTCCCCCACCCCTGAGCTCCCCATGACCTCTGACCCCTGGAGACCCCAGAACTCCACCGGGATCGCTTCTAGAACGTTCCTTAGTTGTCCTCCCGAACCCTATTGAGATGTGACCACCACCGATATCTCCATTCTGCCCCGCCCCTCCCCCACCATTGAGGTCCCCATGGACTCCTGACCCCCTGGAGACCCCAGAACTCCACCAGAACCGTTTCTAGAAGGTTCTCCAATCATCTCCTCAAACCCTATTGAGATGTGACCACCATGAATATCTCCATTCTCCCCCGCCCCTCCCCCACCATTGGGGTCTCAATGGACTCCTGACCCCTGGAGACCCCAGAACTGCACCCGAAGCCCCATTCCCACCCCTCAATTGGCTTCTCCAAACCCTATTGAGATGTGACCACCATGAATATCTCCCTTCCCTGATGTCCTACCACAACCCTCGAGGTCCCCATGACCTCTGACCCCCTGGAGACCCCAGAACTCCACCAGAACCATTTCTAGAAGGTTGTCCAGTCATCCCCTCAAACCCTATTGAGATGTGGCCACCATGAATATCTCCCTTCCTTGACCTCCGACCACAACCCTTGAGGTCCCTATGGACTCCTGACCCCCTGGAGACCCCAGAACTCCACCGGGATCGCTTCTAGAACATTCCTTAGTTGTTCTCCCGAACCCTATTGAGATGTGACCACCACAGATATCTCCTGTCCCTGATGTCCTACCACAACCCTCGAGGTCTCCATGGACTCCTGACCCCCTGGAGACCCCAGAACTCCACCGGGATCGCTTCTAGAACGTTCCTTAGTTGTTCTCCCAAACCCTATTGAGATGTGACCACCACCAATATCTCCATTCTCCCCCACCCCTCCCCCACCCTTGAGGTCCCCATGGACTCCTGACCCCCTGGAGACCCCAGAACTCCACCCGAAGCCCCATTCCCACCCCTCAATTGGCTCCTCCAAACCCTATTGAGATGTGACCACCATGAATATCTCCTCTCCCTGACCTCCGACCACAAGCCTTGAGGTCCCCATGGACTCCTGACCCCCTGGAGACCCCAGAACTCCACCCGAACCGTTTCTAGAAGGTTCTCCAATCATCCCCTCAAACCCTATTGAGATGTGACCACCACCGATATCTCCTGTCCTTGACCTCCAACCACAACCCTTGAGGTCCCCATGGACTCCTGAGATCCTGGAGACCCCAGAACTCCACCCGAAGCCCCATTCCCACCCCTCAATTGGCTTCTCCAAACCCCATTGTGATGTGGCCACCATGAATATCTCCCTTCCTTGACCTCCGACCACAACCCTTGAGGTCCCCATGGACTCCTGACCCCCTGGAGACCCCAGAACTCCACCGGGATCGCTTCTAGAACGTTCCTTAGTTGTCCTCCCGAACCCTATTGAGATGTGACCACCATGAATATCTCCTCTCCCTGATGTCCTACCACAACACTCGAGGTCCCCATGGACTCCTGACCCCCTGGAGACCCCAGAACTGCACCAGAACCGTTTCTGGAAGGTTCTCCAGTCATCCCCTCAAACCCTATTGAGATGTGACCACCACCGATATCTCCCTTCCCTGATGTCCTACCACAACCCTCGAGGTCTCCATGGACTCCTGACCCCCTGGAGACCCCAGAACTGCACCCAAAGCCCCATTCCCACCCCTCAATTGCCTTCTCCAAACCCTATTGAGATGTGACCACCACCAATATCTCCTGTCCCTGACCTCCGACCACAGCCCTTGGGGTCTCAATGGACTCCTGACCCCCTGGAGACCCCAGAACTCCACCAGAACCGTTTCTAGAAGGTTCTCCAGTCATCCCCTCAAACCCTATTGAGATGTGACCACCATGAATATCTCCGTCCTCTCCCGCCCCTCCCCCACCATTGAGGTCCCCATGGACTCCTGACCCTCTGGAGACCCCATGACTCCACCCAAAGCCCCATTCCCACCCCTCAATTGGCTCCTCCAAACCCTATTGAGATGTGACCACCACGAATATCTCCATTCTCCCCCGCCCCTCCCCCACCATTGGGGTCTCCATGGACTCCTGACCCCTGGAGACCCCAGAACTCCACCAGAACCGTTTCTAGAAGGTTCTCCAATCATCCCCTCAAACCCTATTGAGATGTGACCACCATGAATATCTCCCTTCCCTGATGTCCTACCACAACCCTTGAGGTCCCCATGGACTCCTGAGACCCTGGAGACCCCAGAACTCCATCGAGATCGCTTCTAGAACCTTCCTTAATTGTCCTTCCGAACCCTATTGAGATGTGACCACCATGAATATCTCCATTCTCCCCCACCCCTCCCCCACCTCTGGGGTCTCCATGGACTCCTGACCCCTGGAGACCCCAGATCTCCACCGGGATCCCTTCTAGAATGTTCCTTAATTGTCCTCCCGAACCCTATTGAGATGTGACCACCACCAATATCTCCTGTCCCTGATGTCCTACCACAACCCTTGAGGTCCCCATGGACTCCTGACCCCTGGAGACCCCAGAACTCCACCGGGATCTCTTCTAGAACGTTCCTTAGTTGTCCTCCCGAACCCTATTGAGATGTGACCACCACCGATATCTCCATTCTCCCCCGCCCCTCCCCCACCACTGAGGTCCCCATGGACTCCTGACCCCCTGGAGACCCCAGAACTCCACCAGAACCGTTTCTAGAAGGTTCTCCAATCATGCCCTCAAACCCTATTGAGATGTGACCACCACCAATATCTCCGTCCTCTCCCGCCCCTCCCCCACCATTGGGGTCTCAATGGACTCCTGAGATCCTGGAGACCCCAGAACTCCACCGAGATTGCTTCTAGAACATTCCTTAGTTGTCCTCCCGAACCCTATTGAGATGTGACCACCACAGATATCTCCTGTCCTTGACCTCCTACCACAACCCTTGAGGTCTCCATGGACTCCTGACCCCCTGGAGACCCCAGAACTCCACCAGAACCGTTTCTAGAAGGTTCTCCAGTCATCCCCTCAAACCCTATTGAGATGTGACCACCACCAATATCTCCTGTCCTCGACCTCCTACCACAACCCTCGAGGTCCCCATGGACTCCTGACCCCTGGAGACCCCAGAACTCCACCGGGATCGCTTCTAGAACCTTCCTTAGTTGTCCTTCCGAACCCCATTGAGATGTGACCACCACCGATATCTCCTCTCCCTGATGTCCTACCACAACCCTTGAGGTCTCCATGGCCTCTGACCCCCTGGAGACCCCAGAACTCCACCAGAACCGTTTCTAGAAGGTTCTCCAATCATGCCCTCAAACCCTATTGAGATGTGACCACCACCAATATCTCCCTTCCTTGACCTCCGACCACAACTATTGAGGTCCCCATGGACTCCTGAGATCTTGGAGACCCCAGAACTCCACCGGGATCGCTTCTAGAACGTTCCTTAGTTGTCCTCCTGAACCCTATTGAGATGTGACCACCACCAATATCTCCCTTCCCTGACCTCCTACCACAACCCTTGAGGTCCCCATGGACTCCTGACCCCCTGGAGACCCCAGAACTCCACCAGAACCGTTTCTAGAAGGTTCTCCAATCATGCCCTCAAACCCCATTGAGATGTGACCACCATGAATATCTCCATTCTCCCCCGCCCCTCCCCCACCATTGAGGTCTCCATGGACTCCTGACCCCCTGGAGACCCCAGAACTGCACCCGAAGCCCCATTCCCACCCCTCAATTGGCTTCTCCAAACCCTATTGAGATGTGACCACCATGAATATCTCCCTTCCCTGATGTCCTACCACAACCCTTGAGGTCTCCATGGACTCCTGACCCCCTGCAGACCCCAGAACTCCACCGGGATCGCTTCTAGAACATTCCTTAGTTGTCCTCCCGAACCCTATTGAGATGTGACCACCACAGATATCTCCATTCCCTGATGTCCTACCACAACCCTTGAGGTCCCCATGGACTCCTGACCCCCCGCAGACCCCATGACTCCACCCAAAGCCCCATTCCCACCTCTCGTTGTCCCTCAGCTGCGCCGTCAGCACACGGCCCTGCACAAGCTGAACGGTGTGGCGCTGCTGGTGACCTTCCTGTGGTGCCGGGTGCTGCTCTTCCCGTACCTCTACTGGGCCTACGGGCGTCACCGGGGCCTGGAGCTGCTGCGGGTCCCCGCGGCGCTGCCCCCGGCCTACAACGCCGCCGCCGCCGTCATGGCCGCGCCGCAGCTCTACTGGTTCGCCCTCATCTGCAGAGGCGCCTGGAGACTCTTCCGGCCAGCGGGGAGCCGGCCGCCGTGAGGGGGGGAGGGGGGGGGGTGGGGGGTGGGGGAGGGACGGCCAAAGGTGGGGGGGAGACACCTGTGGGGGGGGGGACACCTTGGGGTGGCTTGGGTCATCTGTGAGGTGGTCACGGGGTGGCCTGGGTCATCTGGGGACACCTTGGGGTGTCCTGGGTCACCTGGGGGTCACCTAGGGGTCACCTTGGGGTGGCCTGGGTCACCTCTGAGGTGGTCTTGGGGTGGCCTGGGGTCACTGGGGGACATCTACTGGGTGTCCTGTGTCACCTGGGGGGCACCTTGGGGTGTCCTGGGTCACCTGTGAGGTGGTCACGGGGTGGTCACAGGGTGTCCTGGGTCACCTGTGGGACACCTGGGGAGCACCTTGGGGTGGCCTGGGTCATCTGTGAGGTGGTCACGGGGTGTCCATGGGGTGTCCTGGGTGGTCTTGGGGTGTCCTGGGGTCACTGTGGTGCCCCCTGGGGTGGTCTTGGGGTGGCCTGGGTCATCTGTGAGGTCATGGGGTGTCCTGGGGTCACTGTGGTGCACCCTGGGGTGGCCCTGGGGTGTCCCGGGTCACCTGGGGGTCACCTGGGGTGTCCGTGGGGTGTCCTGGGTGGTCTTGGGGTGGCCTGGGGTCACTGTAGGACACCTGGGGAGCACCTTGGGGTGGCTTGGGTCATCTGTGAGGTGGCAGTGAGGTGGTCACAGGGTGTCCTGGGTCATCTGGGGGGCACCTTGGGGTGGCCTCGGTCACCTCTGGGGTGTCCATGGGGTGTCCTGGGTGGTCCTGGGGTGTCCTGGGTCACCTGGGGGTCACCTGTGGGTCACCTGGGGGTCACCTGGGGGGCACCCTGGGGTGGCCTGGGTCACCCGTGGGGTGTCCATGGGGTGTCCTGGGTGGTCTTGGGGTGTCCTGGGGTCACTGTGGTGCACCCTGGGGTGGCCGTGGGGTGTCCTGGGTCACCCGTGGGTGTCCAGGGCGGTCCGGGGTCACCCGTGGGTGGTCAGGGTGTCCCGGGGTCACCCGTGGGTGGTCAGGGTGGTCTGGGGTCACCCGTGGGTGTCCAGGGTGGTCCGGGGTCACCCGTGGGTGGTCAGGGTGGTCCAGGGTCACCCGTGGGTGGTCAGGGTGGTCCAGGGGTCACCCGTGGGTGGTCAGGGTGGTCCGGGGTCACCCGTGGGTGTCCAGGGTGGTCCGGGGTCACCCGTGGGTGGTCAGGGTGTCCCGGGGTCACCCGTGGGTGTCCAGGGTGGTCCGGGGTCACCCGTGGGTGGTCAGGGTGGTCCGGGGTCACCCGTGGGTGTCCAGGGTGGTCTGGGGTCACCCGTGGGTGTCCAGGGTGGTCCGGGGTCACCCGTGGGTGTCCAGGGTGGTCCAGGTCACCCGTGGGTGGTCCCTGGGGGTCCCCGTGTCCCTCCCCCGGCCCCTCCCCCATTAAAGCGTCTCCGGCATTTCGGGCTGAGAGTCCTCACTGGGGGGAGGGGCGCAGTGACCGCCGGGTGACCTCTGACCCCCGAGTGACCAGTGAGTGACCTGTGACCGCTGAGTGATGTCTGAGTGACCTCTGACCTCTGAGTGACCCCTGACCTATGAGTGACCAATGAGTGACCTGTGACCCCTGAGTGACGTCTGAGTGACCTCTGACCTCTGAGTGACCAATGCGTGACCTTTGAGTGACCCCGAGTAACCTCTGACCCCTGAGTGACCAATGAGTGACCTCTGACCCCTGAGTGACCAATGAGTGACCGCTGGGTGACCCTTGACCCCTGAGTGACCAATGAGTGACCGCGAGTGGCCTGTGACCCCTGAGTGATGTCTGAGTGACCCCTGACCTATGAGTGACCAATGAGTGACCAGTGAGTGGCCTGTGACCCCTGAGTGACATCTGAGTGACCTCTGACCCCTGAGTGACCAATGAGTGACCCGTGACCTCAGAGTGACCTCTGAAAGACCAATGAGTGACCAGTGAGTGACCTGTGACTCCTGAGTGACATCTGAGTGACCCCTGACCTCTGAGTGACCAATGAGTGACCTTTGAGTGACCCCGAGTGACCTGTGACCCCTGAGTGACCTCTGATCTCTGAGTGACCTCTGAATGACCCCTGAGTGACCCCTGGCCGCTGAGTGACCAATGAGTGACCTCTGAGTGACCCCTGACCTCTGAGTGATCTCAGAGTGACCTCTGGCCTCTGAGTGACCAATGAGTGACCTTTGAGTGACTCTGAGTGACCTGTGACCCCTGAGTGACATCTGAGTGACCTCTGACCTCTGAGTGACCTCTGATCTCTGAGTGACCTCTGAGTGACCCCTGAGTGATCCCTGAGTGACCTCTGACCCCTGAGTGACCTCTGACCCAACACTCCCAAGGAGACCTCGAAAAACCCCCAAAATCCGCCGGGAGACCCCAAAACTTACCAGGAAACCCCCCAAAACCCCCAAAGGGACCCCAAAAACCCCAAAAGGATCCCAACCCCCCCAAAGAGATCCCATAAAAGCCCCCAAAACCCCAAAGGGACCCCAAATCCCTGAGGAGACCCCAAAACCAACAAAGAGACCCCAAAAAACCGAGAAGAAACCCCAAAAGCCACCAGGAGACCCCAAAACCCAAATGAGACCCCAAAACCCCCAAAGGGACCCCAAAATCCCTGAGGAGATCCCATAAAACCCCAAAGGGACCCCGAAATCTCCAAAGGGACCCCAAAATCCACAAAGAGATCCCATAAAAGCCCCCAAAACCCCAAAGGGACCCCAAAAAACCACGAGGAGACCCCAAAACACCAAAGAGACCCCAAAATCCCCAAAGGGACCCCAAAATCCACAAAGGGACCCCAAAAACCCCAAAAGGACCCCAAAAAACCCCAAAGGGACCCCAAAACTCCAAAGGGATCCAAAAAACCCCAAAGGGACCCCAAAAATCCTGGAGAAAAACCCCAAATCTCATGAGGAGACCCCAAAACTCACCAGGAGACCCCAAAACCCCAAAGGGACCCCAAAATCCCTGAGGAGATCCCATAAAACCAGGGGGAGACCCCAAAAACCCAAAGGGACCCCAAAATCCTGGAGAAAACCCCA
This sequence comes from Sylvia borin, assembly GCA_014839755.1. Lineage (NCBI taxonomy): Eukaryota > Metazoa > Chordata > Aves > Passeriformes > Sylviidae > Sylvia > Sylvia borin. The sequence goes on from JACEWE010000127.1 coordinate 33,246, forward strand.
AAACCCTGTGAGAAGACCCCAAAAACCCCAAAGGGACCCCAAAAATCCCGGAGAAAAACCCCAAATCCCACGAGGAGACCCGAAAACTCACCAGGAGACCCCAAAAACCCCAAAATGACCCCAAAAACCCCCAAAAATCCCAAAGAAACCCCCAAACCAACAAAGAGACCCCAAAAAACAGAAGAAACCGCAAAACCCCAAAGGGACCCCAAAACCCATGAGGAGACCCCAAAATCCGCCGAGAAACCCCAAATCCCACGAGGAGACCCCAAAACTCACCAGGAGACCCCAAAAAACCCAAAAGGGACCACAAAAACCCCAAAAGGACCCCAAAATCCCTGAGGAGATCCCATAAAACCAGGGGGAGACCCCAAAAATCCCAAAAGGACCCCAAAAACCCAAAAGGGACCCCAAAAATCCCAAAGGGACCCCAAAATCCTGGAGAAAACCCCAAATCCATGAGGAGACCCCAAAACTCATCAGGAGACCCCAAAAACCCCAAAGGGACCCCAAAATCCCTGAGGAGATCCCATAAAACCAGGGGGAGACCCCAAAACTCCAAAGGGACCCCAAAAAACCCAAAGGGACCCCAAAATCCCACGAGGAGACCCCAAAACTCACCGTAAGACCCCAAAAGACATGAGGAGACCCCAAAACCAACAAAGAGACCCCCCAAAAACCCAGAAGAAACCCCAAAAGCCACCAGGAGACCCCCAAAACCCCAAAGGGACCCCAAAAACCCCAAAGGGACCCCCAAAACCCCGAAGGGACCCCAAAAACCCCAAAGGGACCCCAAAAAACCCAAAGGGACCCCAAAAACCCCAAAGGGACCCCAAAATCCCACGAGGAGACTCCAAAACCAGCAAAGAGACCCCAAAAAACCCAGGAGAAACCCCAAAAGCCACCAGGAGACCCCAAAACCAACAAAGAGACCCCAAAGGGACCCCAAAATCCCTGAGGAGACCCCAAAACCAGGAGGGGACCCCAAAAACCCCAAAAGGACCCCAAAACCTCAAAGGGAACCCAAAACCCATGAGGAGACCCCAAAATCCGCCGAGAAACCCCAAATCCCACGAGGAGACCCCAAAACTCACCAGGAGACCCCAAAAAACCCCAAAAGGACCCTAAAATCCTCTGAGGAAATCCCATAAAAACAGGGGGAGACCCCAAAAATCCCAAAGGGACCCCAAAAACCCCAAAGGGACCCGAAAACCCCAAAAAGACCCCCCAAAACACCAAAGGGACCCCAAAAATCCTGGAGAAAACCCCAAAACCCTGTGAGAAGACCCCAAAAACCCCAAAAGGACCCCAAAACTCCACGAGAAACCCCAAAAACTCACCAGGAGACCCCAAAATCCCATGAGGAGACCCCAAAACCAACAAAGAGACCCCCAAAAACCCAGAAGAAACCCCAAAATCCCACCAGGAGACCCCAAAACCCCCAAAGGGACCCGAAAACCTCAAACGGACCCCAAAATCCTGGAGAAAACCCCAAAATCCACCAGGAGACACCCAAAATCCCATGTGGAGACCCCAAAACCCCAAAATGACCCCAAAATCCCTGAGGAGGTCCCATAAAACCCCAAATGGACCCCAAAACCCAAAAGAGACCCCCCAAATCCTGGAGAAAACCCCAAAATCCACCAGGAGACCCCAAAACCCCAAAGGAACCCCAAAATCCCTGAGGAGATCCCATAAAACCAGGGGGAGACCCTAAAACCCGTGAGAAGACCCCAAAACCCCAAAGGGACCCCAAAACCCACCAGGAGACCCCAAAAATCACCAGGAGACCCCAAAATCCCACGAGGAGACCCCAAAAACCCCCAAATGACCCCAAAACCCCCCAAAAATCCCAAAGAAACCCCAAAACCAACAAAGAGACCCCTAAAAAACCAGAAGAAACCCCAAAAGCCACCAGGAGACCCCAAAACCCCAAAGGGACCCCAAAAATCCTGGAGAAAACCCCAAAACTCACCAGGAGACCCCAAAACTCACCAGGAGACCCCAAAACCCCAAAGAGACCCCAAAACCCCAGAGGGACCCCAAAATTCAATGAGAAACCCCAAAATCCCAAAGGGACCCCAAAAATCCTGCAGAAAACCCCAAAACCCTGTGAGAAGACCCAAAAAACCCCAAAGGGACCCCAAAGTCCCACCAGGAGACCCCCAAAAGGGAGAAGACCCCAAAAGACATGAGGAGACCCCAAAAAACCCCAAAGAGACCCCCAAAAAACCCAGAAGAAACCCCAAAAGCCACCAGGAGACCCCAAAAACCCCAAAGGGACCTCAAAATCCCTGAGGAGATTCCATAAAACCCCAAAGGGACCCCAAAAGCCCAAAGGGACCCCAAAATCCTGGAGAAAACCCCAAATCCACCAGGAGACCCCAAAAACCCCAAAAGGACCCCAAAAATCCCAAAAGGGACCCCAAAATCCTGGAGAAAACCCCAAATCCCGTGAGAAGACCCCAAAACTCACCAGGAGACCCCAAAACCAACAAAGAGACCCCAAAACCCCAAAGGGACCCCAAAATCCCTGAGGAGATCCCATAACCAGCAAAGAGACCCCAAAAAACCCAGAAGAAACCCTAAAAGCCACCAGGAGACACCAAAAACCCCAAAGGGACCCCAAAACCCATCAGGAGACCCCAAAAACCCCAAAAGGGACCCCAAAATTCAATGAGAAACCCCAAAATCCCAAAGGGACCCCAAAAATCCTGCAGAAAACCCCAAAACCCTGTGAGAAGACCCCAAAAACCCCCAAAAT
>JACEWE010000128.1:0-36033 GCA_014839755.1 Sylvia borin
CCCCCAAAAAATCCTGAAAAAATCCCCTCAAAATATAAAAAACTCTCCAAAAATCCCAAATTTCCCCCCCCAAAAAACCGCCAAAATCCCAAAATTTTCCCCAAAAAATTGAAACATTGTCCCCAAAAAATTCCCTCTAAATCAAAAAAAAAAAAATCAAAAAAAATCGAATAAAAATTTTAAAAAATCCCCCAAAAAAATTCGCCTCAAAAATCAAAATAAACTCCAAAAAAATTCTCAAGAATTTCTCCCCAAAATTAAAAAAATCCCTCAAAAAATCTCGAAAAAACCCCCAAAAATATAAAAAACCCTCCAAAAAATCCCAAAATTTTCCCCCTCCAAAAAAACCCCCAAAATCCCAAAATTTTCCCCAAAAAATCGAAACATTTTCCCCCCAAAAATTCCCCCTAAATTAAAAAAAAATCAAAAAAAATCGAATAAAAATTTTAAAAAATCCCCCCAAAAAATTCGCCTCAAAAATCAAAATAAACTCCAAAAAAATTCCCAAGAATTCCTCTCCAAAATGAAAAAAATCCCTCAAAAAATCTCGAAAAATCCCCCAAAAAATCCCCCAAAAAATCCTGAAAAATCCCCTCAAAATATAAAAAAACCCTCCAAAAATCCCAAATTTCACCCCAAAAAACCCCCAAATCCCAAAATTTTCCCAAAAATATCGAAACATTTTCCCCAAAAAAATTCCCCTAAATTAAAAAAAAATTAAAAAAATCGAATAAAAATTAAAAAAATCCCCAAAAAATTCGCCTCAAAAATCAAAATAAACTCCCCAAAAATTCTCAAGAATTTCTCCCCAAAATGAAAAAAATCCCTCAAAAAATCTCGAAAAATCCCCAGAAAAATCCCCAAAAAAATCCTGAAAAAATCCCCTCAAAATATAAAAAAACCCTCCAAAAATCCCAAATTTTCCCCCCCAAAAAAACCGCCAAAATCCCAAAATTTTCCCAAAAAAATCGAAACATTTTCCCCCCAAAAAATCCCCCTAAATTAAAAAAAAATCAAAAAAAATCGAATAAAAATTTAAAAAAATCCAAAAAAATTTCGTCTCAAAAGTAAAAAAAAAAACCTCCCCAAAAATCTCAAAAATTCCCAAAAATTCATCCCCAAAATTAAAAAAAAAAAAAAAAATCCCCCAAAAATCTCAGAAAAATATCTGAGAAAAACCCCCCCAAAATTCCACAAAAATTCCCAAGAAAAAATCCCCCCAAAAAATCCCCAAAAAATCCCACAAAAATCCCACAAAAAAAAAAAAATCCCCCAAAATTTCCCAAAAATTCACCCCAAAAATCCCAACAATTCCCCAAAAATGGGAATTTCCCCCAAAAAATTCCTCCGAAAATTCCCCCCCAAAGGTCAGATCCTGAGGGGACAAAATTCCCAAAAAAAAATTTGGGGATGATTCCTGAGAAATGGGGATTTATAAAAAAAAAAAAACCAAACAAAAAAGGCGGAAATTGTATCCCAAAAAATTCCCCCAAAATTAAAAAAGAAAACTTCGAAAATTAAAAATAAAAAAATAAAAAAATCCTCCAAAAATTTCCCTCAAAAGTAAAAAAACAACTCCCCAAAAAACTCAAAAATTCCCGAGAATTTCTCACCAAATTAAAAAAAAAATCCCAAAAAACCCCCAAAAAACCACCCCCAAAATCCCAAAAAATCCTCCCAAAAGACCAAAAAATGTCCAAAAAAAATTTCTTCCCAGAAAATTCCACCAAATCCTAGAAAAATTCCCAATAAATCCCCCAAAATCCCCCCAAAATCCCCCCAAATCCCCCCAAATCCCAAGATAATCCCAAGAAAATCTCCAAAAAAATCTCCAAAAAATGCTCCAAAAAAATCGTTTAAAAATCCCAAAAAATTACCCCAAAATTCTCCACCAAATCCAAAAAGAATTTCCCAATAAATCCGCCAAAAATCCCTCAACCCCCCCCCCAAAATCCCCCCCAAAATCCCCAAAAAACGTTAAAAAATCCCAAAACATCCCCCCCAAATCCCCCCAAATCGCCACAAAAGTCCCCATGAAATCCCCATAAAATCCCCCAAAATCCCAAAATAATCCCAAGAAAATCTCAATAAAAAAAAATCCGTTAAAAAATCAAAAAAAATCTCCCCAAAATCCCTCAAATCGCCCCGAAAATCCCCCCAAATTCCCCCAAAATCCCAAAATAATCCCAAGAAAATCTCCCAAAAAATCGCTAAAAAATCCAAAAAAATTCCCCCAAAATTCTCTGCAAAATCCTCCCAAAATTTCCCAATAAATCCCAAAAAAATCCCCCCAAAAAAATCTCAAAAAATTATTTAAAAAATCGTAAAAAAAATCCCAAAATAATCCTCCCAAAAATCCCCAATAATCCCCCCAAACCGCCCCCAAATCCCCCAAAATCCCCAAAAATCACCCAAAAATTCTCTGAAAACCCTAAAATAATCCAAAGAAAATCCCCTCAAAAATCCCCAAAAATTCTCCAAAAATCCCAAGATAATCCAAAGAAAATCTCAATAAAAATCCCCCGCAAAAATCGTTAAAAATTCCCAACAAATCCCTCCAAAAATCCCAAAAAGTTCCCTAAAATGCCCCCAAATCCCCCAAAATTCCAAAATCCCCAAAATCCCCCAAAATCTGCCCAAATCCCCCAAAATCCCAAGATCATCCCCCCAAAAATCCCCAAAAAATAAAACGAAAAAATTAAAAATCATAAAAAAAAAATCCCAAAAAATTCCCTCAAAATTCTCCGCCAAATCCCAAAAAACTTCCCAATAAATCCCCCCAAAATCCCCAAATAATCCCCAAAAAATCCCAAAAGAATCGTTTAAAAATCCCCAAAATTTTCCCCCCAAATTCTTCTCAAAATCCCCCAAAAATTCCCAAAAAATCCCTCCAAAAATAAAAAAAAAACCTCCAAAAATTATTTTAAAAATCGTGAAAAAAATCCCAAAAAAATTCCAAAAAAAATCCCAAAATTCCCAAAATTCCCCAAAATTCCCAAAATACCCCAAAATCCCAAAAAATTCCCCAAAATTCCCCAAAATCTCCCCCAAGCCCCGCCCCCCGCTGACCTCATCCGCCAGCAGCAGCAGCGGCTCCTCGGCCGCCAGCGCCAGCAGCGACCGCATGAGGGCGACACTGAGCACGTGACCTGGGGACACCGGGGACATTGGGGACATTGGGGACACTGGGGACATTGGGGACACTGGGGACACTGGGGACATTGGGGACACTGGGGACATTGGGGACACTGGGGACACTGGGGACATTGGGGACATTGGGGACATTGGGGACAGTGGGGACATTGGGGACACTGGGGACATTGGGGACACCGGGGACATTGGGGACATTGGGGACACCGGGGACACTGGGGACACTGGGGACATTGGGGACATTGGGGACACTGGGGGGACACTGGGGACATTGGGGACACTGGGGACATTGGGGACATTGGGGACACCGGGGACATTGGGGACACCGGGGACATTGGGGACACTGAGGGCATTGGGGACACTGAGGGCATTGGGGACACTGGGGGACAGTGAGGGACACTGGGGGGACATTGGGGACACTGGGGACATTGGGGACATTGGGGACACTGGGGACATTGGGGACATTGGGGACATTGGGGACATTGGGGACACTGAGGGGATATTGGGGACACTGGGGACACTGGGGACACTGGGGACACTGGGGACATTTGACACACTGGGAACACTGGGGACACTGGGGACATTGGGGACACTGAGGGGACATTGGGGACACTGAGGGGACACTGGGGACATTGGGGGACAGTGAGGGACACTGAGGGGACACTGAGGGGACAGTCCAAAAGGGAAACTGAGGCACACATGGGTTGACCCAAACCCCAAAGGGACACCCAATCCTGGGGTCACCCAATGGGGACATCAATTCCCGTGTCACCGCATCCGTGTCCCCATATCCCGTGTCACCGCATCCGTGTCCCCATATCCCGTGTCCCCATATCCCATGTCACCCGTGTCCCCTATCCCATGTCCTCATATCCCTGTCCCCATGTCCCGTGTCCCCATATCCCGTGTCCCATATCCCGTGTCCCCATATCCCGTGTCCCCTATCCCGTGTCCCCATGTCCCCCCGTGTCCCAGTCCCCCCGCCCACGCTCACCTGTGTCCCCATGTCCTGTGTCCCCTATCCCGTGTCACCCGTGTCCCCCCGAGTCCCGTGTCCCCCTGTGTCCCCATGTCCCCCCACCCACGCTCACCCATGTCCCGTGTCCCCCCGTGTCCCGTGTCCCCCCGTGTCCCCATGTCCCCCCGCCCACGCTCACCCGTGTCCCATATCCCGTGTCCCCTGTCCCCCCGTGTCCCCATGTCCCCCCGTGTCCCGTGTCCCCCCGTGTCCCCATGTCCCCCCGCCCACGCTCACCCATGTCCCATGTCCCCCTGTGTCCCGTGTCCCGTGTCCCCATGTCCCCCCGCCCACGCTCACCCGTGGGCTCCCCGGGGTTGACCACCCAGAGCACCTGTGGGCGGCAGCGGCCCCGCGCCCCCCGCAGCGCCCGGCGCAGCGCGGCCACGTCCGGGGCCCAGCCGCGGGCCGGCTGCAGCGGGTACGGGACGGGCACAGCCCCCGCCAGCGCCGCGGCCGCCGCGCACAGCGCCGGGCCCGGCACCGGCACCAGAACCCCCGCGGGCAGCGCCGGGGCCGGGCGGCGGAACAGCGACAGCACGTCCTGCGTTAATGGGGGATAATGGGGTTAATGGGGGAAATGGGGTCAGTGGGGTCAGTGGGGTCAGTGGGGTCAATGGGGTCAATGGGGTCAGTGGGGTCAATGGGGTCAGTGGGGTCAATGGGGTCACTGGGGTCAATGGGGTCAGTGGGGTCAGTGGGGTCAATGGGGTCAGTGGGGTCAATGGGGTCAATGGGATCAATGGGGTCAATGGGGTCAGTGGGGTCAATGGGGTCAGTGGGGTCAGTGGGGTCAATGGGGTCAGTGGGGTCAATGGGGTCAATGGGGTCAGTGGGGTCAATGGGATCAATGGGGTCAATGGGGTCAATGGGGTCAATGGGGTCAATGGGGTCAGTGGGGTCAATGGGGTCAGTGAGGTCAATGGGGTCAATGGGGTCAGTGGGGTCAATGGGGTCAATGGGGTCAATGGGGTCAGTGGGGCCAATGGGGTCAGTGGGGTCAGTGGGGTCAGTGGGATCAATGGGGTCAATGGGGTCAGTGGGGTCAATGGGGTCAGTGGGGCCAATGGGGTCAGTGGGGTCAGTGGGGTCAGTGGGATCAATGGGGTCAATGGGGTCAGTGGGGTCAATGGGGTCAGTGGGGTCAATGGGGTCAGTGGGGTCAATGGGGTCAATGGGGTCAGTGGGGTCAGTGGGGTCAACGGGGTCAGTGGGGTCAATGGGGTCAGTGGGGTCAATGGGGTCAGTGGGGTCAATGGGGTCAATGGGGTCAGTGGGGTCAGTGGGGTCAACGGGGTCAGTGGGGTCAATGGGGTCAGTGGGGTCAGTGGGGTCAATGGGGTCAGTGGGGTCAATGAGGTCAATGGGATCAATGGGGTCATTGGGGTCAGTGGGGTCAATGAGGTCAATGGGATCAATGGGGTCAATGGGGTCAATGGGGTCACTGGGGTCAGTGGGTCAATGGGGTCAGTGGAGTCAATGGGGTCACTGGGGTCAATGGGGTCAGTGGAGTCAATGAGGTCAATGGGGTCAGTGGGGTCAATGGGGTCGATGAGGTTAATGGGGTTAATGGGGTCAATGGGGTCAATGGGTCAATGGGGTCAATGGGGTCAATTGGGGTCAATGGGGTCAATGGGGTCAGTGGGGTCAGTGGGGTCAATGGGGTCAGTGGGGTCAATGGGGTTAATGGGGTCAATGGGGTCAATGGGGTCAATGGGGTCAATGAAGTCAATGGGATCAATGGGGTCAATGGGGTCAATGGGGTCAGTGGGATCAATGGGATCAATGGGATAATGGAATCAATGGGATCAATGGGATCAATGGGGTCAATGGGGTCAGTGGGGTCACTGGGATCCATGGGATAATGGGATTAATGGGATCAATGGGGTCAGTGGGGTCAATGGGAGCAATGGGATCCATGGGATAATGGGATAATGGGATCAATGGGGTCAATTGGATGATGGGATGAATGGGATTAATTGGATAATGGGATCAATGGGGTCAATTGGATAATGGGATCAATGGGGTCAATAGGATAATGGGATTAATGGGATTATGGGATTGGTTGATTATGGGATTGGCGGGATTAATGGAGTAATGGAATTAATGGGGTCAATGGGATAATGGGATGGTGGGATCAACGGGATCCACGGGATTAACGGGATTTAAGGGATAATGGGATCAATGGGATCAGTGGGATCAATGGATAATGGGATAATGGGATGGGATCTATGGGATCTGTGGGATTAATGGGATTAATGGATAATGGGATAATGGGATAATGGGATAATGGGATAATGGGATTAATGGGATAATGGGATTAATGGGATAATGGGATAATGGGATAATGGGATTAATGGCATTATGGGATTGGTGGGATTATGGGATTGGCGGGATTAATGGAGTAATGGAATTAATGGGGTCAATGGGATAATGGGATGGTGGGAGCCACGGGATCCACGGGATTCATGGGATTTAAGGGATAATGGGGTCAATGGGATCAATGGGATCAGTGGGATTAATGGGATAATGGGATAATGGGATAACGGGGTAATGGGATAATGGGATTAATGGGATAATGGGATTAATGGGATAATGGGATAACGGGGTAATGGGATCAATGGATAATGGGATTAATGGGATAATGGGATAATGGGATTAATGGGATAATGGATAATGGGATTAATGGGATAATGAGATAATGGGATAATGGGATAATGGGATTAATGGGATTAATGGGATTAATGGGATACTGGGATATTGGGATACTGGGATATTGGGATGGGACCGACGGGCTCCATGGTGGGGATTGGGGTGGGATGGGATCAGTGGGATGAAACTGGAGCCGGACAGGAATGGGATTTATGGGATTTCCGGGATTTCTGGGATTTCTGGAATTTTTGGGATTTCTGGGATTTCTGGGATTTCCGGGATTTCTGGGATTTCTGGGATTTCCGGAATTTATGGGATTTATGGGATAGGATGGGATAACGGGATGAGGATGGTATCAATGGGATTGATGGGAATTGGCACGGAACTGGGATGGGCACGGAAGAACCACGGTGACAACGGCATCACCGCTGTCCCCAAGGCCACCCCTGGCTGTCCCCTCGGTGTCCCCAAGGCCACCCCTGGCTGTCCCCTGGCTGTCCCCAGGCTGTCCCCAAGGCCACCCCTGGCTGTCCCCAAGGCCACCCCTGACTGTCCCCTGGCTGTCCCCGGTTGTCCCCAAGGCCACCCCTGGCTGTCCCCTGGCTGTCCCCTGGCTGTCCCCTCGTTGTCCCCAAGGCCACCCCTGGCTGTCCCCTGGCTGTCCCCTTGGTGTCCCCAAGGCCACCCCTGGCTGTCCCCTCGTTGTCCCCAAGGCCACCCCTGGCTGTCCCCTGGCTGTCCCCTCGCTGTCCCCTGGCTGTCCCCTGGCTGTCCCCTCGCTGTCCCCTGGCTGTCCCCTGACTGTCCCCAAGGCCACCCCTGGCTGTCCCCTGGCTGTCCCCTCGCTGTCCCCAAGGCCACCCCTCACTGTCCCCTGGCTGTCCCCTGGCTGTCCCCTGGCTGTCCCCTGGCTGTCCCCAAGGCCACCCCTGGCTGTCCCCTCACTGTCCCCAAGGCCACCCCTGGCTGTCCCCTCGTTGTCCCCAAGGCCACCCCTGGCTGTCCCCTGGCTGTCCCCTGGCTGTCCCCAAGGCCACCCCTGGCTGTCCCCTCACTGTCCCCAAGGCCACCCCTGGCTGTCCCCTCGTTGTCCCCAAGGCCACCCCTGGCTGTCCCCTGGCTGTCCCCTCGTTGTCCCCTCGCTGTCCCCCAGCTCACCACGATGGCGGCGGCGGTCCCCGAGCAGGGGATGACGTCACGGGGGTCACAGGTGACACCGTCCCGGTGACACAGGAACCGCGACACGCGCTCGGCCACGGGGCCGGTGACGAACTCCAGGTTATAGGCCCCTGGGGGGACCCAAATCCCAAATCCCAAATCCTAAATCCTAAATCCCAAATCCCAAAAAATCCCAAAAATCCCAAAAATCCCAAAAATCCCAAATCCCAAATCCCAAACCCCAAACCCCAAATCCCAAACCCCAAATCCCAAATCCCAAATCCCAAAAAACCCCAAATCCCAAACCCCAAAAAACCCCCAAATCCCAAATCCCAAATCCCAAATCTCAAATCCCAAATCCCAAACTCCAAAAAATCCCAAATCCCAAACCCCAAACCCCAAATCCCAAAAATCCCCCAAATCCCAAATCCCAAACCCCAAATCCCAAAAATCCCCCAAATCCCAAACCCAAACCCCAAATCCCAAATCCCAAATCCCAAACCCCAAATCCCTCAAATCCCAAATCCCAAATCCCAAACCCCAAATCCCAAAAAATCCCCCAAACCCCAAATCCCAAACCCCAAACCCCAAATCCCAAACCCCAAATCCCAAACCCCAAAAAACCCCCAAAACCCCAAAACCCCCCCAAAAACCCCAAAAACCCCAAATCCCAAACCTGGGCTTTGTCCCTGCAGCTCTTTTAGGATTTCTCTCGCTCGTCCTTTCGCCGTTTCGGGAATTCCGTCGTTTTCCAGCAGCGCGGGATAAGCGCAGACGGCGGCCACCTGAGCTCGGATCCCAAAAAACCAAAATTATCCCGAAATCCGCCCCCAAAAAATCCTAAAAATATCCCCCCAAAAAATCCTCCCCAAAAAATTACAAAATAAAAATAAAAATTCCCCAAAATCCCCAAAAAATCCCCTAAAAATTCCCAAAAAAATCCCCAAAAATCCCCAAAAATCCCCCCAAAATCCCCCAAAAAACCCCAAAATCCCCCTAAAAATCCCTCAAAAAAATCCCAAAATCCCAAAAATTCCCCCCCAAATCCCACAAAATTCCCCCAAAATCCCCCAAATAAATCCCAAAAAAAAATCCTCCCTAAAAATTCCAAAATCAAAAAACAAATCCCCCAAAAAATCCCCCCAAAAAATCCCCTAAAAATTCCCCTAAAATCCCCCCAAAAATTCCCAAAAAATCCCCAAAATCCCGAAAAAAACCCAAATCCCCCTAAATTCCAAAAAAACCCAAAAATCCCCACAAAAATCCCTCAAAAAAATCCCCAAAAATCCCAAAAAAACCCCCCAAATCCCACAAAATCCCCCCAAAATCCCCCAAATAAATCCCAAACCCCCCCCAAAAATTCCAAAATCCAAAAAAAAATCCCAAAAAAATCCCAAAAAAATCCCAAAAAAATCCCAAAAAAATCCCCAAAAAAACCCCCCAAAATTCCAAAAAACCCCAAAATCCCCCAAATTCCCCAAAAATTCCCCTAAATTCCCCAAAAGCCACAAAAAAAAAAAAAAAATCCAAAAATCAAGAAAAATCCCCAAATCCCCGAAAAAAAACCCCAAAAACAAATCTCACCCAACCCCAAAATCTCCCAAAAATTCCCAAAACATCCCCCAAAAAGTCCAAAAATCCCCCCAAAAAATCCCCCCTCAAAAAATCCAAAAAAACCCCCCCAAAATCCTCCAAAATTCCCCAAAATCCACAAAAAAAAAAAAAAAAAAAAAAATCCAAAAACTTCCCGAAATCCCCCAAAATAAAAAAAAATCCCCCAAAAATCGTCGCCAAAATCGCCCCAAAATCCCAAAAAAATCCGAAAATCCCGAGTAAAAATTCCCCCAAAATTTCCAAAAAATTCCCCCAAAATCCCCAAAAAAATCCTCCAAAAATTTCCCAAAATCCAGGAAAAAATTTCAAAAATCAAAAAATGTCCCAAACCCCAAAAAAGCCAAAAAAAGCCCAAAAAATCCCCAAAAATGTCCAAAAATCCCAAGTAAAAATTCCCCCAAAGTCCAAAAAAAAAAAATTCCCCAAAAAATTCACCAAAATCCCAAAAAAATTCCTTAAAAAAAAATCTCCGAAATTCCAAATAAATGCCCCAACCCCCAAAATCCCCCCAAAAATCCCAAAAAATCCCCCCAAAATCCCCCAAATTTCCAAAAATCCCAAAAAAATGCCCCCCAAATCCCCTAAAGATCCCCCAAAATCCCAAAATTCCCCCCAAAAACCCCCAAAATTCCCCAAAAATTTCCAAAAATAAATAAAAAATCCCTCAAAAAAATCCCAAAATCCCCCAAAATTCCTGAAATCCCCCGAAATACAAAAAAAAACCTCAAAACCCCCCCCAAAATCCCAAAAATTCAAAAGAATTCCCTCAAAAAAATCCCAAAATCCCAAAATTCCCAAGAATCTCCAAAAAAAATCCCCAAAATGAAAAAAAACCCCAAAACTCCCCAAAATCCCCCAAAAATCCCCAAATCCAAAAAATTCCCTCAAAAAATCCCCCAAATCCCCAAAATTCTCCCCAAAAATCCCCAAAATGAGAAAAAACCCCAAAATACCCCAAAATCCAAAAAAAATCCCAAGAAATCTCCCAAAATCCCCCCAAAAAATTCCAAAAATAAATAAAAAATCCATCAAAAAAACCCGAAAATCCAAAACTCCCCAAAATCCCAAAAATCTCCAAAAATCCCCCAAAAAATCTCCAAAATCCAAAAAATTCCCTCAAAAAAATCCCCCAAATCCCCAAAATTCTCCCCGAAAATCCCCAAAATGAAAAAAAATCCCCAAAAATTCCCCAAAATCCCAAAAAATCCCCCAAAATCCCCCAAAATCCCCAAAAACTCCCCCCAAAAATCCCAAAAATAAATAAAAAATCCCTCAAAAAAATCCCAAATCTCCAAAATTCTCCCCAAAAATCCCAAAAATGAAAAAAATTCCCCCCAAAAAATCCCAAATCCCAAAATCCCCAAAAATCCCCAAAATTAAAAGAATCCCCCCAAATTCCTGAAATCCTCCAAAATCCCCCAAAAATCCCAAAAAATCCCCGAAAATCCCAAATAAATCCCCCCAAAAATTCCAAAATCAAAAAATTCCCTCTAAAAAATCCCAAAACCCCCCCAAAATTTCCCAAAATCCCCCCAAAATCCCAAAAATTCCCAAAAATTCCCCAAATCCCCCCAAAAACCCCCAAATTCCCCCAAAATCCCCCAAATTCCCCCAAATCCCAAAAAAAATCCCCCCAAAAATTCCAAAAATAAATAAAAAATCCCTCAAAAAAATCCCCAAATCCCCAAAAAATTCCAAAAAATCCCCCAAAAAATCCAAAAAAATCCCCCCAAATCCCCCCAAAAATTCCAAAAATAAATAAAAAATCCCTCAAAAAAATCCCCAAATCCTCAAAATTCTCCCCAAAAATCCCCAAAATGGAAAAAATTCCCTCAAAAAAATCCCCCAAATCTCCAAAATTCTCCCCAAAAATCCCCAAAATGAAAAAAATCCCCCCAAAAATTCCAAAATCAAAAAAATTTCCTCTAAAAAATCCCCAAATCCCCCCAAATTTCCAAAAATCCCAAAAAATCCCAAAAAATCCCAAAAAATCCCAGAAAATTCCCAAAAATTCCCAAAAATTCCCCCAAAAACCCCAAAAAATCCCCCAAAATTCCCCAAAAATCCCCAAAATCCCAAAAAAATCCCCCCAAAAATTCCAAAAATAAATAAAAAATCCCTCAAAAAAATCCCCAAATCCCCAAAAAATTCCAAAAATCCCCCAAAATCCCAAAAAAATCCCCCCAAAAATCCCCCCAAAAATTCCAAAATCAAAAACTTTCCCTCAAAAAATTCCCAAAATTTCCAAAATTCCCCCAAAATCCCCAAAATCCCCCCCAAAAATCCCCAAATCCCGATTTTGCCGTTACCTGCCGCAGGAATTCGGGCGCCTGGAGACTTTCGGGGTGACCCCGGGTGACATCGAGGACGAGCTTGGGGACAGAAGTGACGTCATCGCTGTGTCCCCAAAAATCCCCCAAAAAACCAAAAAATCCCAAAAAAATCCCAAAAAAATCCCCAAAAAATCTCCAAAAAAATCCCAAAAATTAAAAAAAAAAATTCCGCAAAAAAATCCCAAAAACCCCAAAAATCCCCAAAAATTCCCCAAAAAAATCTCCAAAAAATCCCCCAAAAATTCCCCCAAAATTCCCAAAAATTAAAAAAAATTCCGCAAAAAAATCCCCAAAATTCCGCAAAAAAATTCCAAAAAAATCCCAAAAAAATCCAAAAAAATAAAAAAAAAATCTGCAAAAAAATCCCAGAAATACCAAAAAAAAAAAATCCCGCCAAAAATTCTAAAAAATCCAAGAAAATCCAAAAAAATCCCAAAATAATTCCCAAAATTCCCGAAAAATCACAAAAAATTGCCAAAAAAATCCCCCAAAATCGCCCCAAAAATAAAAAGAAAACCCAAAAAATTCCCCAAAAAATCCCCAAAAATTCCAAAAAAATCCCCAAAAAATTCCCAAAAAATTCCAAAAAAAATCCCAAAAAATCCTAAAAAATCCCCCCAAAATTCCCAAAAATCCACAGAAAAATCTCCCTAAAAATCCAAAAAAATCCAAAAATCCCAAAAATTTCCCCAAAAATCCCAAAAATTCCCCAAAAAATCCCCCAAAAATCCCCAAAAAATTAAAAAAAAAATCCGCAAAAAAATCCCAAAAATACCAAAAAAAATCCCGCCAAAAATTCTAAAAAATCCAAGAAAATCCCAAAAAATCCCAAAATAATTCCCAAAAATTCCCCAAAAAATCACAAAAAATGCAAAAAAATCCCCCAAAAATCAAAAAAATCGCCCCAAAACCCAAAAAATCCCAAAAATTAAAAGAAGCCAAAAAAAAAAATCCCCAAAAAATCGGCCAAAATAAACAGAAAATCCAAAAAAATTCCCCAAAAATAATAATAATAAAAATCCCCCAAAACCCAAAAAGTCCCCAAAAATCAAAAAAAATTCCCAAAAATGAAAAAAAATGCGCAAAAAAAATCCCAAAAATATCCCAAAAAATCCCCCCAAAAATTCCAAAAAATCCCAAAATAATTCCAAAAAAATTTCCAAAAATTCCCCAAAAATCACAAAAAATGCAAAAAAATCCCCCCAAAAATTCCAAAAAATCCCAAAAATTTCCCCAAAAATCCCAAAAATTCCCCCAAAATCAGAAAAAAATCCCAAAAAATCCCCCCAAATCGCCCCAAAATAAAAAGAAAATCCCGAAAAAAATCCCAAAAAATAATAATAATAAAAAAATCCCCCAAAAAACCCCAAAAAATCCCAAAAAAATTCCCAAAAAATTCCCAAAAATTAAAAAAAAAAATCCGCAAAAATCCTCCAAATCCCAAAAAATTTCAAAAAACCCCCAAAATTCCCAAAAATCCACAGAAAAAACTCCCCAAAAATCCAAAAAAATCCAAAAATTCCCCGAAATCCAGAAAAAAATCCCAAAAAACCCAAAAAAATTCCCCAAAAAATCCTAAAATTCCCCCAAAAATTCCCAAAAAATTCCAAAGAAATTCCCAAAAATTCCAAAAAAATTCCAAAAAATTCCCAAAAATATTTCCCAAAAATTCCCAAAACCCCCCCAAAAATTCCCAAAATCTCCGCAAAAAATTCCCAAAATTCCCAAAAATCCCCAAAATTCCCAAAAACCCCCCAAAATTCCCAAAATTCCCAAAAATTCCCAAAAAATCCCAAAAAATTCCCAAAAAAAATTCCCAAAATTCAAAAAAAATCCAAAAAAATTCCAAAAACCCCCCAAAAAATTCCAAAAAAAAATTCCAAAAAATTCCCAAAAATCCCAAAAAATTCCCAAAAATTCCAAAAAAAATCCAAAAAAATTCCAAAAAAAACCCCCAAAAATTCCCAAAAAATCCCCAAAATTCCAAAAATTCCAAAAAAATTCCAAAAAAAAATTCCCCAAAATTTCACAAAAAATTCCAAAAAAATTCCCAAAAAATTCCCAAAAAAATTCCCAAAAAATCCCCAAAAATTCCAAAAAAATTCCAAAAAAATTCCAAAAAAATCCCCCCAAAATTCCCAAAAAAATCCCAAAAAATTCCCAAAAACCCCCCAAAATTCCCAAAATTCCAAAAAAATTCCAAAAAAAATTCCCAAAAAATCCCCCAAAATTCCAAAAAACCCCCCAAAAATTCCCAAAAAACCCCAAAAATTCCCAAAATTCCAAAAAAATTCCAAAAAAATCCCCCCAAAATCCCCAAAATTCCCTAAAAATCCCAAAAAATTTCCAAAAATTCCCAAAAAAATTCCCCAAAAATTTCCCAAAAATCCCCAAAAAATTCCCAAAAAAAAATCTCCAAAATTCCCAAAAACCCCCCAAAAATTCCCAAAAAAACCCCAAAAATTCCCCAAAAAACCCCCAAAAAATTCCCAAAAAATCCTCAAAATTCCCAAAAATTCCAAAAAAATCCCAAAAAACCCAAAAAAATTCCCGAAATTCCCAAAAATTCCCGAAAAATTCCAAAAATCGTAAAAAAATGCCCCCAAAATCCCAAAAAAATCCCCCAAATCCCGGATGTTTGTGCCCTGGTGACCCTCGGGGTGGCCCTTGGGGACATCTGGGTGCCTCTGGGTGTCCCCAGTGTCCCCAGTGTCCCCAATGTCCCCAATGTCCCCAATGTCCCCAGTGTCCCCAGTGTCCCCAGTGTCCCCAATGTCCCCAATGTCCCCAATGTCCCCAATGTCCCCAATGTCCCCAATGTCCCCAGTGTCCCCAGTGTCCCCAATGTCCCCAATGTTCCCAGTGTCCCCATTGTCCCCAGTGTCCCCAATGTCCCCAATGTCCCCATTGTCCCCTCAGTGTCCCCAATGTCCCCTCAGTGTCCCCAGTGTCCCCAGTGTCCCCAGTGTCCCCAATGTCCCCAATGTCCCCAATGTCCCCAATGTCCCCAGTGTCCCCAGTGTCCCCAATGTCCCCAATGTCCCCAATGTCCCCAGTGTCCCCAATGTCCCCAATGTCCCCAATGTCCCCAGTGCCCCCAGTGTCCCCAATGTCCCCAGTGTCCCCAATGTCTCCAGTGTCCCCAGTGTCCCCAGTGTCCCCAATGTCCCCAATGTCCCCAGTGTCCCCAATGTCCCCAGTGTCCCCAATGTCCCCATTGTCCCCACTGTCCCCTGCGGGGTCTCACCGGCGCCATCTCCTCCCCTGTGTCACTGTCACCGTCCCGCCGAGGTGTCACCTCAACCTTGGGGACATCGCTGTCACCTGAGGTGACCCCTGAGGTGACCCCCGAGGTGACCCCCGAGGTGACCCCTGAGGTGACCCCTGAGGTGACCCCTGAGGTGACCCCCGAGGTGACCCCTGAGGTGACCCCCGAGGTGACCCCTGAGGTGACCCCTGAGGTGACCCCCGAGGTGACCCCTGAGGTGACCCCCGAGGTGACCCGGGATGTGACCCCTGAGGTGACCCCTGAGGTGACCCCTGAGGTGACCCCTGAGGTGACCCCTGACGTCACCGGGGTCGCCATTAACGGGATCGAAATTTGGGATTTTGGGGTTTTTTGGGGTTTTTTGGGGGTTTTTGGGGGGTTTTTTGGGGTTTTTTGGGGTTTTTTGGGGGTTTTTTTTGGGGTTTTTTGGGGTTTTTTGGGGTTTGGGATTTGGGGTTTGGGGTTTGGGGTTTGGGGTTTGGGGTTTTTTGGGATTTGGGGTTTTTTTGGGATTTGGGGTTTGGGATTTGGGATTTGGGTTTTGGGATTTGGGGTTTGGGATTTGGGGTTTGGGGTTTGGGGTTTGGGCTTTGGGGTTTGGGATTTGGGGTTTGGGATTTGGGATTTGGGGATTTTTGGGATTTGGGATTTGGGGTTTTTTGGGATTTGGGATTTGGGATTTGGGGTTTTTTGGGATTTGGGATTTGGGGTTTTTTGGGATTTGGGGTTTGGGGTTTGGGATTTGGGATTTGGGGTTTTTTGGGATTTGGGGTTTGGGATTTGGGTTTTTTTGGGGTTTTTTGGGATTTGGGATTTGGGGTTTGGGGTTTGGCATTTAGGATCAGGCCGGGATCAGGATCCTCGGGATTCGCGGCGCCGGGGGGAGGACCCGAGTTAATTAATAATTTGAGGCCCGAGTTAATGAATAATTTGAGACCCGAGTTAATTAATAATTTGGGACCCGGGTTAATGAATAATTTGGGACCCGGGTTAATTAATGATTTGAGGCCCGGGTTAATCATTAAGCATCTCCCCCCGGCCCCGATTCCCCAAAATTTACCCCAAATTTACCCCAAATTCCCCAAAATTCCCCAAAATTCCCCAAAATTTCCCCAAATTTCCACCAAATTTCCCAATTTTCATCCCAAAATTCCCCAAATTTCCCCCAAATTCCCCCTAAATTCCCCAAATTTCCCCCAAATTCCCCCTAAATTCCCCAAATTTCCCCCAAATTCCCACAAAATTCCCCAAATTTCCCCCAAATTTCCCCCAATTTTCCCCAATTTTCCCCAAAATTTTCCCCAAATTCCCTCCAAATGTTCTCCAAATTTCCCAAATTTTTCCCAAATTCCCCCAAATTTCCCCAAATTTCCCGAAATTCCCCCCAATTCCCGCAAATTCCCCCAAATTTTCCTCAAATTCCCCAAATTTTCCCCAAAATTCCCCCAAATTTCCCCCAAATTTCCACCAAATTCCCCAAAATTTTCCGGAAATTTTCCCCAAATTCCCCAATTTTCCCCAATTTTCCCCATTTTCATCCCAAAATTCCCAAAATTCCCCAAAATTCCCACAAATTTCCCCGAATTTCCCCAAATTTCCCCAAAATTCCCCAAATTCCCCCAAATTTTCCCCAAATTTCCCCCAAAATCCCCAAAATTCCCCCAAAATTCCCCAAATTTCCCCAAAATTCCCCCAAATTTCCCAAATTCCCCCAAATTTTCCCCAATTTTCCCCAAAATTCCCCCAAATTTCCCCAAATTTCCAGAAATTCCCCAAAATTCCCCCAAATTCCTCCCAATTTTCTCCAAATTTTCCCAATTTTCCCCAAATTTCCCGAAATTTCCCCAAATTTCCCCCAAATTTTCCCAAATTCCCCCAAATTTTCCTCAAATTTCCCAAATTCCCACAAAATTCCCCAAAATTTCCCCCAAATTTTCCCCAAATTCCCCATAATTCCCCGAATTTCCCCCAATTCCCCCAAATTTCCCCAAAATTCCCCCAAAATTCCCCAAATTTCCCCAAATTTCCCCAAATTTCCCCAAATTTCTCCAAATTCCCCAAATTTTCCCAAGTTTCCACCAAATTCCCACAAATTTCCCCCAAATTCCCCAAATTTTCTCCAAATTTCCCCAAAATTTCCCCCAATTTCCGCCCCTCCCCCACTGTCCCCTCCCCCACTGTCCCCTCCCCCACTGTCCCCTCCCCCCGGCCATGGCGGCCCCCGAGGGGACAGCGGGGACCTTGGGGACACCTGTGTCACCTGTGCCACCTCCGGGGTCACCTGTGCCACCTCCAGTGTCACCGCCGGTGTCGCCTCCTGTGTCACCTGCAGTGTCACCTCCTGAGTCACCACCTGTGTCGCCGCCAGTGTCACCCCCGATGTCACCTGTGTCACCTCCTGTGTCACCTCCTGTGTTGCCTCCTGTGTCACCGCCTGTGTCGCCTCCAGTGTCGCGGCCGCTGTCGCCTCCTGTGTCACCTCCAGCGTCACCCTCGGTGTCACCCTCGGTGTCGCCGTCTGTGTCACCTCCTGTGTCACCTCCGGTGTCGCAACCGGTGTCACCTCCTGTGTCGCCCGCAGGGTCACCTACTGTGTCGCCGCCAGTGTCACCCTCGATGTCATCTGTGTCACCTGTGCCACCTCCTGTGTTGCCCGCAGGGTCACCTACTGTGTCGCCGCTGGTGTCACCGGCTGTGTCACCCTCGGTGTCGCCTCCTGTGTCACCCTCGGTGTCACCGCCAGTGTCGCGGCCGCTGTCGCCTCCTGTGTCACCTCCTGTGTCACCCGCTGTGTCACCACCAGTGTCACCCTCGGTGTGGCCGCCTGTGTCACCTGTCACCTGTCCCCTGCTGTCACCTGTCACCTCCTGTCACCCGGGACTGTCACTTGCTGTCACCTGCTGTCACCTGCTGTCACCTGCTGTTACCTGTCACCTGCTGTTACCTGTCACCTGCTGTCACTTGCTGTCACCTGCTGTCACCTCCTGTCATCTGTCACCCGAGACTGTCACCTGCTGTCACCTGCTGTCCCCTCCTGTCCCCTGGGAATGTCACCTGCTGTCCCCTGGGACAGTCCCCTCAGTGTCCCCAATGTCCCCAATGTCCCCAGTGTCCCCAGTGTCCCCAGTGTCCCCAGTGTCCCCAATGCGGGAGCTGGAGCACGGCGGCGTCGGTGCGGCTTCCGGAATGTTCTCGGGGAATTCGGGGAATGTCGCTGGGAATTCCGGCCCTAAAAGGGTTCGGGGTCGATCCCATGGGATTTTGAGTTGATCCCGATGCATTTGGGATCGATCTCATGGGATTTAGGGTCGATCCCGTTGGATTCGGGATCAATCCCATGGGATTTAGGGTCGATCCCGATGGATTTGGAGTCGATCCCTTTGAATTTAGGGTCGATCCCGTTGGATTCGGGATCGATCCCATGGGATTTAGGGTCGATCCCATTCAATTTAGGGTGGATCCCGATGGATTTGGAGTCGATCCCGTGGGATTTAGGGTCGATCCCATTGAATTTCGGGTGGATCCCGATGGATTTAGGATCAATTGTATGGGATTTTGGGTCGATCCCGTTGGATTTGGGGTCGATCCTGATAGATTTAGGATCGATCCCATGGGATTTCGAGTTGATCCCAACGGATTTGGGGCTGATCCCGGTGGATTGGGGTCGATCCCATTCAATTTAGGGTGGATCCCGAAGAATTTAGGGTCGATCCCGATGAATTTGGGGTCAATCCCATGGGATTTAAGATCGATCCCATGGGATTTGAAGCTGATCCCATTGGATTTTGGGTGGATCCCGATGGATTTAGGATCAATTGTATGGGATTTCAGGTCGATCCCGTTGGATTTGGGGTGGATCCTGATGGATTTAGGATCGATCCCATGGGATTTCGGGTCGATCCCGTTGGATTTGGGGTGGATCCCGTTGGATTTGGGGTGGATCCCGTTGGATTTGGGGTGGATCCCGATGGATTTGGGGTGGATCCCGATGAATTTGGGGTCAATCCCATCGGATTTAAGATCGATCCCATGGGATTTGAAGCTGATCCCATTGGATTTCGGGTGGATCCCGATGGATTTAGGATCAATTGTATGGGATTTCAGGTCGATCCCGTTGGATTTGGGGTGGATCCTGATGGATTTAGGATCGATCCCATGGGATTTCGGGTCGATCCCGTTGGATTTGGGGTGGATCCCGTTGGATTTGGGGTGGATCCCGTTGGATTTGGGGTGGATCCCGATGGATTTGGGGTGGATCCCGATCCCGCAGGAAGCTACAATCACGATCACCGATCCCACAAGCTCCCGGCCGCCATTTGCCGATTCCTGGAATTCCGCGACGGCGTCGCCGCAGATCCCAAAAGCATCATCGTGTGCAGCGGGAGAGAGACGGTGATCCCGGTGATTGGGGGTCGGGATCTGGGATCGGGGTTGGGGTTGGGGGAATTTTTGGGGTTTGGGGTTTGGAAATCCCAAATCCCAAATCCCAAACCCCAAAAAAATCCCCCAAATGCCAAACCCCAAACCCCAAACCCCAAACCCTGAATTGACCCCAGTTCCAAACCCCCAAACCCCAAATCCCAATCCCAAATCCCAAACCCCAAACCCCAAATCCCAAAAAAACCCCAAACTCCAAACCCTAACCCCCAACCTCAAATCCGAATCCCAAACCCAAACCCCAAACCCAAAATCCCAAACCCCAAAACCTGAATTGACCCCAAACCCCAAACCCCAATCCCAAACCCTGAATTGACCCCAAATCCCAAATCCCAAATCCCCAAATCCCAAACCCCAAACCCCAAAAAACCCCAAACCCCAAACCTTGAACTGACCCCAAATCCCAAACCCCAAACCCCAAAAAACCCCAAACCCCAAATCCCCAAACCCCAATCCCAATCCCAATCTCCAATCCCAAACCCCAAACCCCAAACCCTAACCCCAATCCCAATCCGAACCCCAAACCCCAAACCCCAAACGCCAAACCCAAACCCCAAACCCCAAATCCCAAACCCGAAATCCCAAACCCCAAAACCTGAATTGACCCCAAATCCCAAACCCCAAACCCCAAATCCCAAACCCGAAATCCCAAACCCCAAAACCTGAATTGACCCCAATTCCCAATCCCCAATCCCAAATCCCAATCCCCAAATCCCAACCCCAAACCTCAAACCCTGAATTGACCCCAAACCCCAATCCCAATCCTAAACCCCAAACCCCAAATCCGAAATAATCCCAAATAATCCCAAATAATCCCAAATAATCCCAAATAATACCAAACCCTGAACCCTAACCCCAAATCCCAAATCCCAAAAGCAAACCGGGGGGGACCGGGACACGGGGGGACGTGGGGACATGGGATAGAGAACACGGGATATGGGACACGGGATATGGGGACACGGGATATGGGGACACGGGATATGGGGACACGGGATACGGGGACATGGATATGGGACACGGGATATGGGGACACGGGATATGGGACACGGGATATGGGGACACGGGATATGGGGACACGGGATATGGGGACACGGGATACGGGGACATGGATATGGGACACGGGATATGGGGACACGGGATATGGGACATGGGGACACGGGATATGGGACACGGGATATGGGGACACGGGATATGGGACACGGGATATGGGGACACGGGATAGGGGACATGGGACATGGGGACAGGGATATGGGGGACACGGGATATGGGGACACGGGATATGGGGACACGGGATATGGGGACACGGGATATGGGACACGGGATATGGGGACACGGGATATGGGACACGGGATATGGGACATGGGATATGGGACATGGGATATGGGGACACGGGATATGGGACACGGGATATGGGGACACGGGATATGGGACACGGGATATGGGACACGGGATATGGGACATGGGATATGGGGACACGGGATATGGGGGACACGGGATATGGGGACACGGGATATGGGACACGGGATATGGGACACGGGATATGGGACATGGGATATGGGACACGGGATAGGGGACACGGGATATGGGGACACGGGATATGGGACACGGGACATGAGGTGACATGGGGACACGGGACATCGGGACATGGGATACAGGGATACGGGATATGGGGACACGGGATGTGAGGACACGGGATATGGGGACACGGGATGTGGGACACGGGACATGGGGACATGGGACATGGGGACACGGGACATGGGGACACGGGATATGGGATACGGGATATGGGGACACGGGACATGGGACACGGGACATGGGATATGGGACACGGGATATGGGACACGGGATATGGGACACGGGATATGGGACACGAGTGACATGGGATATGGGGACAAGGGACATGGGACATGGGATATGGAGACATGGGATATGGGACACGGGTGCGGTGACACGGGAATTGATGTCCCCATTGGGTGACCCCAGGATTGGGTGTCCCTTTGGGGTTTGGGTCAACCCATGTGTGCCTCAGTTTCCCTTTTGGATTGTCCCCTCAGTGTCCCCTCAGTGTCCCTAATGTCCTCTCAATGTCCCCTCAGTGTCCTTCACTGTCTCTCAGTGTCCCTCAGTGTCCCCTCAATGTCCCCTGGGTGTCCCCTCAGTGTCCCCAATATCCCCTCAGTGTCCCCAGTGTCCCCAGTGTCCCCAATGTCCCCAATGTCCCCAGTGTCCTCCAGTGTCCCCAATGTCCCCAGTGTCCCCAATGTCCCCAATGTCCCCAGTGTCCCCCAGTGTCCCCAATGTCCCCTCGGTGTCCCCAATGTCCCCAGTGTCCCCTGAGTGTCCCCAATGTCCCCAATGTCCCCAATGTCCCCAGTGTCCTCAATGTCCCCAATGTCCCCACTGTCCCCAGTGTCCCCAGTGTCCCCAGTGTCCCCAATGTCCCCAATGTCCCCAGTGTCCCCAATGTCCCCAATGTCCCCGGTGTCCCCAATATCCCCTCAGTGTCCCCAATGTCCCCAGTGTCCCCAGTGTCCCCAGTGTCCCTCACTGTCCCCCAGTGTCCCCAATGTCCCCCAATGTCCCCAATGTCCCCAGTGTCCCCAATGTCCCCAATGTCCCCAGTGTCCCCAATGTCCCCAATGTCCCCAGTGTCCCCAGTGTCCCCAGTGTCCCCAATGTCCCCAGTGTCCCCAGTGTCCCCAATGTCCCCAGTGTCCCCAATGTCCCCAGTGTCCCCAATGTCCCCTCGGTGTCCCCCCAGTGTCCCCCAATGTCCCCCAGTGTCCCCAATGTCCCCCAATGTCCCCAATGTCCCCAGTGTCCCCAATGTCCCCAATGTCCCCAGTGTCCCCAATGTCCCCAATGTCCCCAGTGTCCCCAGTGTCCCCAGTGTCCCCAATGTCCCCAGTGTCCCCAGTGTCCCCAATGTCCCCAGTGTCCCCAGTGTCCCCAATGTCCCCAGTGTCCCCAATGTCCCCAATGTCCCCAGTGTCCCCAATGTCCCCAATGTCCCCAATGTCCCCAATGTCCCCAGTGTCCCCAATGTCCCCACTGTCCCCGGTGTCCCCAGGTCACGTGCTCAGTGTCGCCCTCATGCGGTCGCTGCTGGTGCTGGCGGATGAGGTCAGCGGGGGGCGGGGCTTGGGGGATTTGGGGGATTTTGGGGAATTTTTTGGGATTTTTGGGTATTTTGGGAATTTTGGGGGATTTTGGGAATTTTGGGATTTTTTTGGATTTTTTGGGGGATTTTTTTCACGATTTTTAAAATAATTTTTGGAGGTTTTTTTTTTATTTTTGGAGGGATTTTTTGGGAATTTTTGGGGGATTTTGAGAAGAATTTGTGGGGAAAATTTTGGGGATTTTTAAACGATTCTTTTGGGATTTTTTGGGATTATTTGGGGGTTTTGGGGGGATTTTGGGGGGATTTATTGGGAAGTTTTTTGGGATCTGGTGGAGAATTTTGAGGGAATTTTTTGGGATTTTTTTTTTTACGATTTTTAATTTTTTTTAATTTTATTTTTTTGGGATTTAGGGGGGATTATCTTGGGATTTTGGGGGATTTGGGCAGATTTTGGGGGATTTTGGGGGATTTGGGAATTTTGGGGGATTTGGGGGCATTTTAGGGAACTTTTTGGGATTTTTGGAGGGATTTGTTGGGAATTTTTAACGATTTTTACGGGGGATTTTTATTGAGATTTTCTTGGGATTATTTTGGAATTTTTGGAGAATTTTGGGGATTTTGGGGGGATTTCTGGGGGATTTTGGGGATTTGGGGGGGATTTCTGGGGGATTTTGGGGGTTTGGGGGGATTTTTTTGGATTTTTTGGGGGATTTATTGGGAATTTTTCACAGATTTGGAGATTTTCTTGAGATTATCTTGGGATTTCTGGAGAATTTTTGGGGATTTTTGAGGGGATTTTCTTTGGATTATTTTAGGGTTTTCAGGGATTTTTTGGGTGATTTTTGGGGATTTTGGGGGATTTGGGGGCGGTTTGGGGGGATTATTGGGGATTTTTTGGAGGATTATTTTGGGATTTTTTTTACGATTTTTTAATTAATTTTTTGAGATTTTTGGGGGATTTTTTTGGGATTTATTGGGAAATTTTGGGAGGATTTTGCAGAGAATTTTGGGGGAATTTTTTGGGATTTTTTAACGATTTTTTTTGAGATTTTCTTGGGATTATTTTGGGATTTTGGGGGAATTTGGGGGGATTTTCGGGGCGATTTGGGGGATTTTGGGGAGATTTTTTTTATTTTTTAACGGATTTTTTTTTATTTTTATTGAGATTTTCTTGGGATTATTTTGGGATTTTGGGGGATTTTGGGGGATTTTATGGGGATTTTATGGGGATTTTGGGGGGATTTGGGGGGATTTTGGGGGGATGTTTTGGGATTTTTTAACGTTTTTTGGGGATTTTTTGGGGGAATTTTTTGTTTTAATTTTGGGGAGGAATTCTTGGGAATTTTTAAGATTTTCGGGCAGGTTTTTTTTTACTTTTTAAGATGATTTTTTTTATTTTTTAAATTTTTATTCGAATTTTTTGATTTATTTTTTAATTTAGGGGGAATTTTTTTGGGACAATGTTTCGATTTTTTGGGGAAAATTTTGGGATTTTGGGGGTTTTTTGGGGGGGAAATTTTGGGATTTTTTGGAGGGTTTTTTATATTTTGGGGTTTTTTTCAGGATTTCTCAGGGATTTTTTCCGGATTTTTTGCGATTTTTTGCGGGATTTTTTTTCATTTTGGAGAGGAATTCCTGGGAATTTTTTTGGAGTTTATTTTGATTTTTGAGGCGAATTTTTTTTGGGGATTTTTAAAAATTTTAATTTTCATTTTTGGGGTTTTTTTCTTTAACTTTTGAGGAATTTTTTAGGGATTTTTTGGGGGTACAATTTTTTTTTTTTATTTTTTTTTGGAAAAATCCCCATTTTTCGAGACTCATCCCCAAATTTTTTTTTTGGGAATTCTTTCCCCTCAGGTGCACCAGGATCTGGCGTTCTCCCCCGAGCGTCCCTTCGTGTCCTTCCGCCGTGTCCTGGCCGAATCGGGGCCGCCGCTGGACACCGAAGTCCAGCTCATCTCCGTTTATTCCCTCTCCAAAGGCATCGCTGGGTGAGCCAGAATTCCCAAATAATTCACTCTAAAAAAATCCCTAAAAAAAATTGCCCCCCAAAAAAATCCGCCCCTCAAAAAATCCTTCTCCAAAAGAAAAAAAAAATTAAAAAAAATTCACCCCAAAAATCAAAAAAAATCCCCCCAAAAATATAAACAAAGTATCAAAGAAAATTAAAAAAAAAAAAACAAAACGCCCCCCAAATCCCCAAAACTTCCCCAAAAAAATCCCAAAAAATTCCACCAAAAAAATCAAAAAAATTTTCAAAATAATTCCGCTCCCTGAAAAAAAACTCCTAAAAAAATCTCTAAAATATCCCCCCAAAAAATCTCCAAAATACCCCTGAAAATCTGCAGATATTCCCCAAAAACCCCCCAAAAAACCCCCAAAAATTGCCCAAAAAATTCCCCCAAAATTAAAAAAATCCCCCCCAAATCCTCATTAAAAAATCCCCCCTCCCTAAAAAAAGGCCCTCAAAAAAAAAAAAACAACCCCAAAAAACCAAAACCCCCCCAAAACATCCCAAAAATCCCCAAAAAATCCCCCCAAAATCTTCAAAAATTCCAAAAAAATCTCCCCCAAAAAATCCCAAGAAAATTCCCCCCAAAAGCCTCAAAAAATCCCCAAAAAATCAAAAAATTCCCCCAAAATTCCCAAAAAATCCCCCCAAAATCTCTAAAATATTCCCACAAATTCTATTAAAAGTAAAAAAAAAAAATCCCCAAATTTTCCCCCAAAAATCTCAAAAAAATTCCCAAAAAATCCCCTTAAAAATCCCCCCAAAATCCCCCAAAAGTCTTTAAAATGTCCGATTCAAAATAAAAAACCCAAAAAATCCCCTAAAAATGTATAAAAAATTCCGAAAAATCCCATTAAAATCCCCAAAATTTCCTCCAAAAGTCTCTAAAAAATCCCCCCAAAAAATTCCCAAAAATCCTGATAAATCCCCCCAAAACATCTCTAAAAAAATCCAAAAATATCCCATTAAAAATAGAAAAAATCCCTCAAGAAATCTCGGAAAAATTTAAAAAAAATCCCCTTAAAATTAAAGAAAAATCCCCCAAAAATCTCATTAAAATTCAAAAAAATCCCAAAAAATTCTCTAAAAAATCCAAAAAAAAATTCATTAAAAATCCCCCAATAATTAAAAAAAATTTTAAAAATTGCAAAAAAATCCCATCAAAAACCCCCAAAAACCCAAAAAATGCCCAAAATGTCCAAAAAAATCCCCAAAAATCTCATTAAAATCCAAAAAATCCCCCCCAAAATCTCATTAAAATAAAAAAAATCCCCAAAAAGTCCCAAAAAATCCAAAAAAATCCCCAAAAAACCCCCAAAAAATCCCCAAAAAATCCCCCCAAATTCCCAGAAAAATAAAAAAAATCCCCGAAAAATCCTCAAAATATTCCCCAAAAAATCCGCAAAAAATCCCCAAAATCCCCAAAATTTCCTCCAAAAAACTCTAAAAAATTCCCCCAAAAATTCCCAAAAAATCCTGATAAATCCCCCAAAACATCTCTAAAAAAATCGAAAAATATCCCATTAAAAATCAAAAAAGTCCCCCCCAAAATCTCATTAAAAAGCCCCCCAAAATTAAAAAAAAAATATTTATAAATTGCAAAAAAATCCCATCAAAAATCCCAAAAAAACCCAAAAAATGCCCATAATGTCCCAAAAAATCCCCCAAAATCTCATTAAAATCCCCCCCAAAAAATCCCCAAAGTCCAAAAAAAATCCCCCAAAAAATCCCAAAAAATCCCAAAAAAATCCCCCAAAATTCCCAAAAAAATCTCATTAAATCCCCAGAAATTCCAAAAAAAAACCCCAAAAAATCCCCCAAAAATATAAAAAAAATCCCCAAAAAATCAAAAAAATCCCCAAAAAATCCCAAAAAATCCCCAAAAAATCCCCCCAAAATCCCAAAAAATCTCCAAAAAATCCCCAAAAAACCCCAAAAAATCCCTCCAAAAATCTCATTAAATCCCCAGAAATTCCAAAAAAATCCCCAAAAATCCCCCAAAAAACCCAAAAATCCCCCCAAAAATCCTAAAAAAATCCCAAAAAATCCCCCCAAAAATCCCAAAAAATCCCCCCAAAATCCCAAAAAAAATCCCCAAAAAATCCCAAAAAATTCCCAAAAAATCCAAAAAAATCCCCCAAAAAATCGCTAAACCCCCCCCCCCAAATCTCATTAAATCCCCAGAAATTCCAAAAAAATCCCCAAAATATAAAAAAAAAAATCCCCAAAAAATCCCAAAAAATTCCCAAAAAAACCCCAAAAATCCCTCCAAAAATCCCTCCAAAAATCTCATTAAATCCCCAGAAATTCCAAAAAAATCCCCAAAATCCCCAAAAAAACCCCAAAAATACCCCAAAAATCCTAAAAAATCCCAAAAAATCCCCCAAAAATCCCAAAAAATCCCCCCAAAATCCAAAAAAAATCTCCAAAAAATCCCCAAAAAACCCCCAAAAATCCCTCCAAAAATCTCATTAAATCCCCAGAAATTCCAAAAAAATCCCCAAAAATCCCCAAAAAACCCCAAAAAATCCCCCCCAAAATCCTAAAAAAATCCCAAAAAATCCCCCCCAAAATCCCAAAAAATCCCCCCCAAAATCCAAAAAAAATCCCCAAAAAATCCAAAAAAATCCCAAAAAATCCCCCAAAAATCCCAAAAAATCCCCCAAAAAATCCCCCCGCAAATCTCATTAAATCCCCAGAAATTCCAAAAAAAATCCCCAAAATATAAAAAAAAATCCCCCCAAAATCCCAAAAAATCCCCCAAAAATCCCCAAAAAATCCCCCCAAAATTCCCTAAAATCCCCAAAAAATCCCGAAAAAATCCCAAAAAAATCCCCCCAAAATCCCCCCAAAATCCCAAAAAATCCCCCCAAAATCCCCCAAAAATCGCAAAAAATCGCAAAAAATCCCCCAAAAATCCCCCAAAATCCCCCCAAATTTCTCAAAAATCCCCAAAAAATCCCAAAAATCCCCCCAAATCGCGGGAATTCCGTGTGTGTCCCAGGGGCGGGGCCCGGGCCGGGTTCCTGGCGCTGGACAACGTGGATCGCCGCGTCCTGCGCGGTTTTTACACCTGGGGGCTCTCGGTGTACCCGCCCATCCTGGGCCAGGTGATGCTCTACCTGGCCATGGAGCCGCCGGGAAGCGGCGATCCCGCCGCCGAGGCCGTGGAGGAGGTCAGGGGAGGTCACGTGCTAATCCCGATCCCAAATCCCAAAACAAATGCCAAATCCTGATCTCAGTCCCAGTCCCAAACCCCAATCCCAGTCCCAGTCCCATTACCCCATTATCCAAAGCCCATTATCCCATTATCCCATTATCCCATTATCCCAATCCCATTATCCCATTATCCATTATCCCATTATCCATTATCCCATTATCCCATTATCCATTATCCCATTATCCCATTATCCATTATCCATTATCCCATTATCCATTATCCCAATATCCCATTATCCCATTATCCCATTATCCCATTATCCATTATCCCATTATCCCATTATCCCATTATCCCATTATGCCATTATCCATTATCCCATTATCCCATTATCCCATTATCCATTATCCCATTATCCCATTATCCCATTACCCCGTGTCCCGGGTTGCAGTTTAGGATGTATTCCATCCCCATCTTCAGTCCAAGGCCCATCAATGCCTTGGCCATGACGCATAGACGACTCCCTCCGGGAGTTCTCTCTCTTTAATGGGCCATCAAGGGCCTCTTCCATGACTCATCATCCCATTGGGAGATGCTCCGCCCAGGGGGAGGAGCCAAGCATTCCCACCTGGATATAAGCTGGGATTTGGGACAGTAGAAGCAGCCTTCACCCACTGGATTCCCAGAGGAGCGGAGCTCCCAGACCTTTTCTACGGGATCACTGCTTCAGGAAGACACCTCACCTGGACTGCTTCCGTCACCCTGAGCAGGGTGGATTCTGACTCTGTCAGTGGTTTGTTTTTTTTTCCTTTTGCATCGTTGCATTTATTTTATTTTATTTTTTCTTCTCATTAAATTTCATTTCTGACTTAGAGCCTCTCACTCGGTTTGTTTTCAAACCACGACATTTTTTGGCGCCCAACGTGGGGCACGAGGCAAATAAGAAAAAATCAGAATTACAATTTTCTGCTATGGTGTTCAACACGCTTACATGTGTCTTATACCTATCTCTATATTTTTCCGCATGTGGGGCACTATCTGCCGGTCTTAATTCTCCTGCGTAAACCAGGGTATGGTACTAAAATTGCTTTATTTCTCTATTATGTCCATTGCTTGATAAACTCTGAGGCAATGAACATCATTCAGAATCTAGACCCAGTTTTGTGTTCTTGTTCTAGTCTGGGATGCGACGTCTGGGGCCTCAGCAATCTCACCCAGCCCCTGTGGGGAGGAGTAAGGAATGATTTTTTCCAGCTTTTCAGGAATGACACAACAGTTTTTGAAAATATTGAGTACCCTCTGGATGCCAAGGACAGCGTGATGGTGTTGTTAGTCCTGCTTTGTCTTTCCTGCACGGCTCGCACCATGCTTAGAATCCAAACTCTACATGGTGTGATGCAGCATGTTCTTAACCAAATGGAACAGGTAAAAAGAAGTAAAGCAACAGCATCAACATCAACACAGACTGTCATAGAGGAGAAGGGAACCAAAGGCGTGGCAGCAGTGTCCTCATCCACACAGACCATAACAGCAGAGGAAGAAGCCAAAAGTGAGGCAACAGTGTCCAAATCCATACAGACTGTCACAGAGGAGAAAGGAACCAAAAGTGCCATCAGCATCTCCACACAAACCGCTACTGAACCAGAGCAGCCTAAACCAGTAGCAGTTGCCACCACTCAGAAGAAGAAATCAAGGAGCAAATCAGTCCGCATAGCGACCGACGAGGATGGAGCAGGACCTTCGCACCCAGCAGAAGAGACAGAGACAGAGATCATCACTCGCTCTCTATCTCTGGGTGAACTACGTGACCTGCGAAGGGAATTCACCCGTCAGACCGACGAGTCCGTCCTCACCTGGCTGCTCCGCATCTGGGACGCTGCAGCCAATGACACCATTCTGGATGGAACTGAGGCCAGGCAATTGGGATCGCTGTCCCGGGATGTGGTCATTGACCAGGGAATTGGGAAAAACCAGGAAACTCTTAGCCTTTGGCAGTGACTGCTAGCAAGTGTGAAAGACAGATACCTTTGTAAAGAAGACCTCTTGGTGCACCAAGGAAAATGGAGCACAATAGAACAAGGTATCCGATGCCTAAGAGAATTGGCTGTGCTGGAGATAATTTTTTCAGAAGACGAGAGATTTCCTAAAAGCCCAGATGATGTTCAGTGCACCTCACGAATGTGGTTAAGATTTGCACGGCTTGGACCAGAGATGTACTCACGT
This sequence comes from Sylvia borin, assembly GCA_014839755.1. Lineage (NCBI taxonomy): Eukaryota > Metazoa > Chordata > Aves > Passeriformes > Sylviidae > Sylvia > Sylvia borin. The sequence goes on from JACEWE010000128.1 coordinate 30,143, forward strand.
TACCTGGCAACACTGCAATGGAGAGAAGGTGAGGACAGAGTGGGTGTCCTGGCCAATAAACTAAGGATTTACGAGGACACTGTCACCGCCCCAGCTCGCATCCATATCTCGTCTGTGGAAGCAAGACTGGCTGAGCAAGTCAGGAGCTTAATTGAAGAAGGCCATCAGAAACTGAAAAAAGAACTTAAGGAAGAAATTTATATCTCACCAGAGCCGACGAGAGTCTCTGCCATTAGGAGCAGGCGCCCCCCAGCCAGGGAGACAGGGTACACACCCCGAGGTAACCTCTGGTCTTTTCTTCGGGAGCATGGAGAAGACATGAAGGAGTGGCATGGAAAACCCACCTCCTCCTTAGCAGCCCGGGTACGTGAACTAAAAAGAGGAACAACCACCACAAGAAGCCCATCTAGAATCAATGTTGCTCCAGTCTCTCGTGCACAGAACTCCAGACGGTACAGGAATGATGATATGACTGATCCTCTTGAAGGGACCTCAGCAACACATTTACCAGAAGAGAAAAACGTATGCGATGGCCAGGAATAGGGAGGCCCTGCCTCTAGCCAGGAAGAGGAAAGGGACAACCGGATCTACTGGACTGTGTGGATTCGATGGCCTGGCACATCTGACCCACAGAAATATACGGCATTGGTTGATACTGGGGCCCAATGTACCATGATGCCATCAAGGTATGTAAGAGCAGAATCCATTTCTATCACTGGAGTGACAGGAGGGTCCCAGGAACTGACTGTATTAGAGGCTGAAGTGAGTTTAACTGGGAACGAGTGGCGAAAACACTCCATCGCAACTGGTCCGGAGGCCCCATGCATCCTCGGCATAGACTATCTCAGGAATGGATATTTCAAAGACCTGAAAGGATATCGTTGGGCTTTTGGGATAGCCGCAGTGGCAAAAGAGGACATCAGAGACTTCAATACTTTGCCTGGTGTGGTGGTTTAACATGAAAGTGAAAAAAAAAATATTTTTCACTTTCTGAAAGTTCTAGCATGGATTGTGATTGACAGCTTGGCTGACGAATGGGAATGTTTCTCCGCCTCTGGAAAACACAGTTTTTCAGTCACAAGTCCTAAGCGACTGGCCCTTTTCCTTTTCCGGCTGCCAAGAGAGAACCATCAGCTCGTGAGTTGGGGTCCAAGCTGGGCCCCCCCCCAGGGACCAGGCCCAGCTGGGCCTGGGGGGAAAGGGGGGGGCCCTGCCTGTGGGACTGTGGGTGAGGCTGGCGTGTGCCCTCTGTCCCCCCCGGCTCCTGCGATGGGGAGAGGAGGAGGACTGCAGATCTCAGACCGGTGCTGTTGGCCCTGCGCCAGGAGCCTCCGGTCCAAAGGAGGAGAGACTTTTTAAGAACTTTTCTCCAGAACTCCAGGGAGCTGATCCAAATTTGAGTTGTTTTGGACCTGATTGAGATGGAGGAGAGTCCGTCCATCAGCGCTCCTGAGCATGCTCTCTCTCCCCTCCTTCCTTCCCCCGCCACCTGCGGCCTTGAAGTTCTGGGAGTCAGCGAAGAGGAGAAAACAGGACTGTGAGCAGACTTTAACCCTTTTCCCTCCTCCATGGAAGACAGAGTGATTTGAAATGTAGAGAGACAAAGTCAGTGAAAGAACTGAGAAAGACTACTGGAAGATGGGATGGAGGAAGTGGACATTTTTGACCGGACATCTCTAGATGTGAATTATGGAGAAATGGACTGTTTTTGTAATATCCTAATGTTGCTTGGGGGAATGCAGGTTCTAGCCAAAGGGTTGTGTGTATTGATATACGTGAGGTTTAATTGAGAATATGTCCCCGGCTCCTGGGAAAGAATAAGGAGGTCTCTATTTCTTTTGAGATAGAGGCAGTTTTAGAGATAGAAGAGAACCCCTGTTTTGTACTAGAAAGGCATTCTTAAAACGATACTCCAAAACATGTGGAAGCCCATAAACAGCTTGAGAAACTGTTATATGGGTGAGACTGCACAGATTCTGCAGACAATTTCCGGGCGGTTGCAGATCTGTGGCGTGTTCTCCATAACTCTAGAGAGGCTCCTCTCCCAGGGTGGTGTAGGATCGTGTTTAAATTGTGGTAACTGACTGAAAATCATAGTTTTCTCTCTGAGTTGAGTGGGAAAGTGAACAAGTGAACAGAAGAAGGTGGGGGGGGGGGGGGAAGGTGTTTGAATGCCTCATTTCTCCTTTCTCTTTCTTTTTTTTCCCTTTAGTGTAAGTTAATAAAATCTATCTGTTTTTTACCTTTAAGTTGTGCCTGTTTTGCCTTTTCTCCCAAAATCCTATCTCCCAGTTGATAAACAAATTTGGCGAACGTGAAACCACGACATAAATGGTGCATTGGCCGGGAAAAAGAATTAAAACCACAACACCTGGTCTCTCAGACGACCCCTCTGCTGTGGGACTGCTGAGAGTCGAAGAACAACAGGTGCCAATTGCCACAGCGACAGTACACCGTCGGCAATACCGCACTGACAGAGACTCTGTGATTCCCATACATGAGATGATTCGGAAACTGGAAAGCCAAGGGGTGGTCAGTAAGGCCCATTCACCTTTCAACAGCCCGATTTGGCCCGTGCGTAAGTCCAGTGGAGAGTGGAGACTGACGGTGGATTACCGTGGTCTGAATGAAGTCACACCACCGCTGAGCGCTGCTGTGCCAGACATGTTAGAGCTTCGGTATGAGCTGGAGTCCAAGGCAGCAAAGTGGTATGCGACCATTGATATTGCCAATGCCTTCTTCTCCATTCCTTTGGCAGCAGAGTGCAGACCTCAGTTTGCCTTCACCTGGAGGGGCGTGCAGTACACCTGGAACCGACTGCCCCAGGGGTGGAAACACAGCCCCACCATCTGCCATGGACTAATCCAGGCTGCATTGGAGAAGGGTGAGGCTCCAGAACATTTGCAGTATATTGATGACATCATCGTATGGGGGAGCACCCCAGAGGAGGTCTTCAAGAAAGGAGAGAAGGTTATCCAAATTCTGCTGAAAGCGGGTTTTGCCATTAAACGAAGTAAGGTTAAGGGACCGGCTCTAGAAATCCAGTTCCTGGGAGTCAAATGGCAAGATGGACGTCGCCAAATACCCACAGAGATAATCAACAAGATCACTGCCATGTCCCCACCTACCAACAAAAAGGAAACACAAGCTTTCCTAGGTGCCATAGGCTTTTGGAGGATGCACATTCCTGAATACAGCCAGATTGTGAGCCCTCTCTACCTGGTTACACGCAAGAAGAACGATTTCCACTGGGGCCCTGAACAGCAACAAGCTTTTGTTCAGATCAAGCAAAAGATTGCTCATGCAGTAGCCCTTGGACCAGTCAGGACAGGAGCAGATGTGAGGAATGTGCTTTACTCTGCAGCCGGGAACAATGGTTTGTCTTGGAGCCTGTGGCAGAAAGCGCCTGGGGAGACTCGAGGCCGACCATTGGGATTCTGGAGCCGAAGCTATAGAGGCTCTGAAGCCAACTACACTCCCACAGAGAAAGAGATCTTGGCTGCCTATGAAGGACTCCAGGCCGCCTCAGAGGTAATTGGCACTGAAGCACAACTGTTTTTGGCACCCCGATTACCAGTGCTGGGGTGGATGTTCAAGGGAAAGGTTCCTTCCACGTATCATGCCACCGACACCACATGGAGCAAATGGATCGCCCTCATTACACAGCGCGCCCGTATTGGAAACCCAAATCGCCCTGGGATTCTGGAAGTTATAACAAATTGGCCGGAAGGTGAGACTTTTGGATTCTCATCTGAAGAAGAAGAAGAGCGAGTAACACGAGCTGAGGAAGCCCCACCATATAACGAGCTATCGGAGACTGAAAGACGATATGCTCTCTTCACTGATGGCTCCTGCAGGATTGTAGGCACTAACCGGAAATGGAAAGCTGCAGTGTGGAGCCCCACACGACGAGTTGCACAGGCGACCGAGGGACAAGGTGGATCGAGTCAGGTTGCAGAGCTCAAGGCTGTCCAGCTGGCTTTGGATATTGCTGAACGGGAGAAGTGGCCGAGGCTCTATCTCTACACTGACTCGTGGATGGTAGCTAATGCTCTCTGGGGATGGCTGAATCGCTGGAAAAAGGCCAACTGGCAGCGCAGAGGAAAACCCATCTGGGCCGCTGACATCTGGCAGGACATCGCCGCCCGAGTAGAGAGGCTGACCGTGAAGGTTCGACACGTGGACGCGCACGTACCCAAGAGCCGGGCTACCGAGGAGCATCGCAACAACGAGCAGGTAGACAAAGCTGCCAAGGTGAAAGTATCACAAGTGGATCTAGACTGGCAGCACAAGGGAGAATTGTTCCCAGCTCGTTGGGCCCATGATGCTTCTGGTCATCAGGGAAGAGATGCCACATACCGATGGGCCCGTGACCGAGGGGTGGACCTTACTATGGACAGCATCTCACAGGTCATCCACAACTGTGAGACCTGCGCTGCAATCAAACAGGCCAAGCGAGTAAAACCTCTGTGGTATGGTGGAAGATGGCTGAAGTACAGGTATGGGGAAGCCTGGCAAATTGACTACATCACCCTTCCCCAAACCCGCCAAGGAAAGAGGTATGTGCTGACCATGGTGGAAGTCACAACTGGATGGCTGGAAACACACGCTGTGCCCCATGCTACTGCCCGGAACACCATCCTGGGCCTTGAAAAACAAATCCTGTGGAGACACGGCACCCCTGAGAGAATTGAATCAGACAATGGGACCCATTTCAAGAATGGCCTTATAAGCACCTGGGCTAGAGAACACGGTATCGAATGGATATATCACATTCCTTATCATGCACCAGCTGCTGGGAAAGTTGAGCGGTGCAATGGACTGCTGAAGACTACCCTGAAGGCTCTTGGCAGAAAGACCTTCAAAAATTGGGAAATCAACTTAGCCAAAGCCACCTGGATGGTCAACACCCGAGGGTCTATCAATCGAGGTGGTCCTGCCCAGTCTGAACTTTTACACACAGTGGATGGAGACAAAGTCCCAGTCATACACACGAAGGGTATTTTAGGAAAGAGCGTTTGGATTAATCCCACTTCAGGCAAAGGCAAACCCGTCCATGGGATTGTCTTTGCTCAAGGACCTGGATACACTTGGTGGGTGATGCAGAAAGATGGAGAAACCCGTTGTGTACCACAGGGAGACCTGATTTTAAGTGAGAACAGTGTGTAAGGCTTCGTTCTGTATGTATATATGTATACCTCTGTAAGAATGTATTGATTTAGGCATGTTGTAGATGGTAATAGAATAAGGGGTGGATTGTCCTGGGCTGTAGTTTAAGATGTATTCCATCACCATCTTCAGTTAATTGCCCATCAATGCCGTGGCCATGACGCATAGATGACTCCCTCCGGGAGTTCTCTCTCTTTAATGGGCCATCAAGGGCCTCTTCCATGACTCATCATCCCATTGGGAGATGCTCCGCCCAGGGGGAGGAGCCAAGCATTCCCACCTGGATATAAGCTGGGATTTGGGACAGTAGAAGCAGCCCTCACCCACTGGATTCCCAGAGGAGCGGAGCTCCCAGACCTTTTCTACGGGATCACTGCTTCAGGAAGACACCTCACCTGGACTGCTTCCGTCACCCTGAGCAGGGGGGATTCTGACTCTGTCAGTAGTTTTTCCTTTTGTGTCGTTGCATTAATTTTATTTCATTTTATTTTCCTTTTCTTCTCATTAAATTTTATTTCTGACATAGAGCCTCTCACTCGGTTTGTTCTCAAACCACAAGAAGCACCAAAATAAAGGGGGAAAAAATCCGGACGAGGCAGGAAAATGTCCGGATTTGGGGAAGGAGGTGGAGATTTTCCATGAGGGAGCCGAGTTTTGTCCACCTCTGACCTTTGTCGATCCCTGACCTTTGTCCACCTCCGACCTTTGTCCACCTGACCTTT